>QGSO01000203.1:0-600000 GCA_011037825.1 Carya cathayensis
ATTATAGTTATAATATAATACTTATTTTATATTTACATTCGAACCTTCACGAATAACGTTCGGACGTAATAATAAATTCGGAGGGAATTTTCCCGCTGAAACCAAATTTTAACAGTACGTTTGAACGTTTATTGTAACGTTCGAACGTTATTGTCGAATCTGTAGGAGGGAGAATTATATGTTCGAACATACTGTATAAATGTTAGGCGGGATAATTATACGTTCGAATGTGTCTGTGTGAACATTCGGTAGGGAAATTAACGTTAACGTCCGAACGTTAATTGGATAACAAGCAGAATATAAAACTTTCACGTACGGGAAAGCAGAATCATTTCTTCTTTCAGCTGTGCGTGAAATTTGGAGAGAGAGAGAGAGAGAGAGAGAGAGTTTTAGAGAGAGGGAGAGAAGAAATGGAGAGTTAGAGTGAGAGAGGGAGTGAGAGAGGGTTAGAGACAGAGAGAGTTTGCAAAGGCTTCCTTTAAGCATTAAGGTAATAAAATTTTCTCTATTTTTATTTGTAATTTACATGATATTTGTCAAATTTTTTTATATATATTTAACTAACTAGTATTGTGTATTTTTTGAAGGATCATTTGTTGTGAATTGTTGAAAATTTGTGATTTTTTAAAAAAGAATTTATTTTGAGCACAAGGTATATATACTAAACTCTATTGTTATATTTTATTGTGGATTTAATTTGTGATATGGATTGTGTTGTTTGGATGAATTAAAATGAAATATTGTTGTTATTGAATATGTTTATTTTTAAATGTGATAATGTTTTAGTAGTGTGTTTGTGTTTTGAATAATAATTATTGTGAATTTATGTGTTTATTTTAGTAATATGTTGTGATTAAAGAATATATATAACAATTTCGATAAAAATAAATAGTGTGATTATTTGTTGTGCATGGTAGATATTATAATCTAATCGGAGGATTATATGCAATATATATAGTATATTTGAATAATATCGATAATTATAAGTTATAATATTATTTCCAACTATTCTCTATATAATTAGTTAAATAACTAATAAAATAAATATTTTCTATTACTAAGTGTCAATTATAAGGCATAATTATATAGTAATAATTAAAATTCGTATTAGTAAAATTATCAATAAATAAGTATCTATATTATATATTAACAATTATTAAAAATTATTATTATAAAATAATAATTCCTAAAAATCTAATAGCTCAATAATAACAAATATTTTATCTAATAATATATAGTATAGTATTATTAGTATCAATCCCTAATAATAATTATCATGTAATATATAGTATTTTGGAAGGATTAATAAGAAATAAATAAGTAGTTATAATTATAATTACTTATTTAATAATAATAATTATTATAATAATTATAATAATTTTGGCAATAATAGTAATAATTATATAATAACAAAAAAAAAATCAAGTGTTATCAATATAGTATAACTAATAATTATAATCTAATTTACTATATATTATATTAAATAGGAAATAAATAAGTAAAAATTATTATTTTATGCTATATAATAACAAATAAAATATAAGTATTATCAGTAGATTATAATAGTAATTATAATATATTTTATAGTATATTATATTATATAGCTGATAATAAGTATAATTTGTTATTAGGAATTTATATAATAACAAATAATTTCTAAGTGTTATCAATCATTAATAATATAAATATTATTAGTACATAATGTTAATTCAAACAATGTGCACTAATTTATTTGTAGACTTTTTTGTTAGATATTGTATAACATTGCATAAATAACCTTAGACCCGTTTGAGAATTAGTGTACATTTAGGTGTACATTAATTCATGAATTGTCCAGTGTGGACAGTTTGAGATTATATTATCTGTATTGCACATAAACGTTATTCCTACCTTGAACGTTTAGTATGAAGTTTCGGTGTCTTACTCATTTGTTCTCCGGGTATACTGTTCTTAGGGTCATACATCCCTGTATGTGAACATGTATACTTGGAGAACTATGGGGAAGTGCTGCCGAAATTTCTACTAATGTTCAAAGTAGTAGAGTGACGGGACTTGTGCAATATGGAGAATATAATCTCGAATGGGATAAGACCAACTACCTTGAGAAAGAGTACTTTGAACATGATGTATCATGACATGCATGTGTATTTAAGTCTTCTACGTGTTACTAAAAAATTAGATGTTTTTAGAAATGGATAAAAGTTGGATGCGTCTACGCGATAAACTTGGAAAAGATTACATACCCTATGCGCGTGTAGTAAGAACCTTCATTGATTTTGCAAAGGCCTCTGCTGATAGTTGTGGTTACATTAAGTGTTCATGTCGAGGTTGTAAAAATTTGTGTGCGATAGGATTGGACGAAGCTGAAAGTCATATATTTGTAAACGGTATGGATTTGGGGTATACTCGATGGGTATTGCATGATAAGCCGTATGCAGAATCAGCGGATGACTTATTCAGTCAACGTGAAAATTTGCGGCACGTGGATAATGATTATGAGCGAGATGAGATGGAGGAGATGTTGAGTGACATTGGAGTTGAGATGTTTATGGATGAGGTTGACGACAATGGCTCAAGTGGCCGACGGAATGATTCAGAAAATTTTCCAGAAATGTGGGAAGATGCAAAGCGCGAGTTTTATCCAGACTGTACAAAACATTCTAAAATGTCGTTTATTGTGCGGTTGCTTCACATTAAGTCATTGTGTGGAATGTTAACAAAAGCAATAAACATGGTATTAGACTTATTTAACGAAGTGCTTCCCGAAGAATCTGCATTGCCGAAGAATTTTTATGAAGCGAAACAGTTGAGAAATGGATTAGGGTTTGAGTATAAGTCCATACATGCGTGCAAGAATGATTGTGTTTTATTTTGGAAGGAGAACGAGGAGAAACAAGCATGTCCTGTATGCGGAGAGTCGAGGTGGAAGGGTAAGAAAAGTGTGTCGGTTAAAGTATTGCGATATTTCCCATTGAAACCCCGGTTGCAAAGATTATACATGTGTAAGAAAATAACTCACGATATGAAGTGGCACACAGAGAAAAGAGTTAAAAATGATGGATTTATGAGGCACCCAGCTGACTCACTTGCGTGGCAATCTTTCGATAATCAGTATCCAGAGTTTGGGATAGAAGCAAGGAAAGTGCGCCTCAGACTCACAACTGATGGATTCAATTCTTTTGGAAATATGAGTACAAGTTATAGTACTTGGCCTGTAGTGTTGATTCCGTACAATCTTCCACCATGGAGGTGCATGAAGGCGCCCAACTTTTTGTTAACTTTGCTTATCCCCTGCCCGAGATCACCTGGGAATGACATTGACGTATATTTGCAGCCGTTGATTGAAGAGTTGAAAGAGTTATGGGAAGCAGGCGTGAGAACTTATGATGCATCCACATCGACAACTTTTCAGATGCATGCTGCGGTAATGTGGACGATAAATGACTTTCCGACATATGGGAATCTTTCTAGCTGGAGTACTAAAGGGAAGTTAGTGTATCCGACGGGTAATAAAGAAACTATTAGTGAGTGGTTAAAATATTCTCAGAAGTTGTATTTCATGGGTCATCGACGTCATCTACCAACAAATCATGCATGGAGAACAGAATCTGCTAAGTTTGATGGACGAGTAGAAGATAGAATTACGCCAAATGAGTTGTCTGGGGAAAAGATCCTGGAACAATTGGTACATGTGGCAGCGAACAATTTTGGCAAAGGTCGGGGAAAGAACAAGAAAAAACGAGGCGTAGCAGAATTGAATTGGACAAAGTGTAGTATTTTTTTTGAGTTGTTGTATTGGTTGTCCTGCATGTTGCGACATAGTTTGGATGTAATGCATATAGAGAAAAATATTTGTGATAATATACTGGGTACATTGATGAGCATCAATAAAAAGATGAAAGATACAATTAAGACAAGGAAAGATCTTGAGAGAATGAGAATTAAATATAATCTGCATTTACGAGTGGAAGGTAAGAGGGTGGTCATGCCGCATGCATGTTTTACAATGACAAGGGAGGAGAGGATGAAATTCTGTAAATGGTTGCAAGGTGTGAAGTTGCCAGATGGTTATGCTTCAAATATCAGTAGATGTGTAAGCCCTGATGACTGGAAAATTGGTGGATTGAAAAGTCATGACTGTCACGTATTTTTGTAAAAGTTATTACCGGTGGGAATTCGTGGCAAGCTAATATATGCGGTATGTGTTGCCATAACCGAACTGTGTATGTTTTTTAAGGATTTGTGTGCTCGGGTAGTGAATCGAGATATGCTGCAGAAACTGGAAAAAGACATTGCTACTATACTATGTAAATTTGAGCAGATCTTTCCACCGTCATTTTTTGATGTCATGGTCCATTTAGCAATACATTTATATCGGGAGATAATGTTGGGTGGACTGGTACAGTTCCGTAGGATGTATCTAGTTGAAAGATAATTAGGTCGATTGAAGCGCACTGTTGGGAATAAAGCCAGAGCTGAGGGTTCAATAGCAGAGGCCTATATATACGATGAATGGTTAACATTTTGCTCTTTATATCTTCATGGTGTTGAGATACGATTTATTCATCAAGAACGAAATGCTGATCTTGTTGCTCCGCCTCCTTGTGAGCTATCAGTGTTTTCTTAGAATGTACGACCTTTGGGTGCACAAACGGGTTACGATTTACTTGATACAGAGTTGGGTAAAGTTTGGTGGTACGTGCTAAATAATTGTCAGGAGATTGATCACTATTTCAGGTATGTCGTTGTACAAGGTTTAAATAATTTTAAAGATAATGAGATTAACTATAACTTTTGTTATGTAAAATAATATGATAAATTATTATATACAGTAAGCACATGGACAAACTTAAGATGGAAGGCGTAGAGGATATAGTGGCAAGACATGAGTCAGAATTTTCTGAATGGTTTGAACAACATGTATGAACTAAACTCTATAGTATATGTTACATGATGAAAGTTTTAAATATATGTAATATTTAATAAATGACATTATTTAAATTGTTAGATATTGGAACAACGTGCTCGTGATCCCGGATCAGTCTCTTTTGAATTGTATGCATTGGCCCATGGTCCATAAAACAGAGCACTTCGATACACTGCATGCACGGTTCAAGGTTATAGATTCCATACTCTGGACCGTGAACGTAATAGAAAGACTCAAAACTGTGGTGTCTTGGTCGAGGGGAGTCATGGAACAGATGATATTGATTATTATGGTGTCATTTGTGATATTATCGGATTGAAATATCTGGGTGGGTCTATAACATATGTCTTTAAATGTGATTGGTGGGATCTAGGCGGTGGTCGGGATTCGATATATAGGGATAATCATTTTACGAGTATCAATACTGCATCTAAATGGTACGAAGATGATCCATTTGTATTGGCTTGTCAAGCTACTCAAATCTATTACTTGATTGATCCAATGAAAAGTGTTGATGAAGATAATGGAGAGATAACTTGGCGAGTTGTATAAAAATTTGTCCCTCGAAATATATATGAAGTAAGAACGAGTACAGATTACGATAATAGTGGAGATGAAGATGACACTCCAAATGTAGAGGCCTACTAGGAAGATGGAGGAGGGGGTATTAACTTATTTGTTGACCTCGGTGCACTTGAGTTGCTTCCCTTATGTAGAGATGACGTCCCACTCATCCATCTCAACCCGTCTTCATTAAATTATCATTCAATTGAAGAAAGTGAGAAAAGTACAAAAGAAGAGTCAGAAGAAGAAGACGAACAAGAATTCGGAGGGGAAGTGGATAAGGATGACGAAGAAGAGCTTGATGATGATGACGAAGATGTTATAGAGAGAGATTCTGAAACAAACATGGAAAATACATCCGAAGATGCAGACTAAAAGTACTAAAAACTTTATTCATATAGGTGAGTATAGAATTTTATAATAATAATAAAATTATTCTAATTATATTTTCTTATTATATATAATCATTTCCAAGTATGCCGCCAAAAAGACAAAGAAGAAATGTGCCTCCTCCACTGAGTCCAAGTCCTGAACCCGTTGAGGACTCCCCACCTGAGGAGTTTGTTCCCGAAGATGAAGTTAACATTACAGAGAACGATGCACAGTCGACACCTACCAGTAAGGAATGTTTACGTTAATACTATATATAATTAATACTTTTGTTTCAATAACTATATATATAACCTTAAAAATTATACTATCATCTATTAGTTGATGCATCTGCTCGTCGCGGTCGTGGCTATACACGCGGCATCTCACTTGAGAAAAACCGAAGGCATGGTAAACTGAAAGTCACAATTCTTGATAATTCCACTGGAAGAGTGAATGATAGTGCAGCAGCGCTTTCCTCTTATATTGACACAGTAGTTCGAGCTTACGCTCCATTTTATGTGCGCTCTTGGAGAGATGTGCCGAATGAGATTAAGAAACACATTCGGAGTCGTGTGCTGGTGAGTTTACTTATTATATCATTTTTTTCACCTAGATTAGTTTATTATATTTTTAACGTAATTAATTTATAATTAGGATAAATTTGACCTCGACTTTGGTCTTAGTGAGAATTTGAGAACTGTGAATGAGTTAATGGCTACACTATTCCGACGTCACAAGGGACGATGTCACGACCACTTCAAGAAGTTTGAGACGTTTGAAGAGGCTGCATAGTGTCCTTTCCAGCAGATGAGATTAGACAACTGGATAAAGTGTTGTGACCTTTTTGCCTCTCCAGAATATCAGGTATTCTAGATTTATTTCCTATAATTATTTACATTTATATTTGTTATTTATATTATATGTATATACATATATTACAATTAACGGTGAGAATTATTTTTGTAGCACTTAAGTTCTACAAATGCAAATAATAGATCTGCTCTGACTATTCACCATCGTGCTGGTTCAAGATCATTCCATCGTCTTGCTGAAAAAATGGTAATATCTAAACGCAATAATTCATATTTTTTCTTATTATTCTTTTATATAAGTACTAACACTGTCTTTTTCAAATTGCTAATGTCGTTTTCTTAGAAACGTGATGATCCTGAAAATTTTTCCCTCATTCATGTCTATGTTGCTGCTCATACTAATGAGCATAGTGAGTGGATGAATCCTGCAGCTGCAGTTAATTATGTAAGCGGTGTTCCTTTTGTTAAATAAATTATGTAACATGTGATTAAATTATTTTTTATTTGTATTTCTTTTAATATGTTACTTATTGTGTGTTTTGATCTTTCAAACTTCAGGGAAAAATGATGGAGATGCAGTCAGCTTCTGGGGAATCCTCTCCTAGTGACTTAGACATTTTTACATAGGTGCTTGGGCCCAACTCTAGTATGGCAAGAGGTTTGGGACGATCTTTCAAGCATTCCGGTTCATCTTCCTCAACCTCATCGACATTACAAATTAATAATCTTACCAAAGATTTAGAAGCTGCACGACGCGAGAATGGGTATATGAGGTCTAGACAGCAAGAGTTTGAGTCCCTCTTAGAGCGATAGTCTCATTTAGAGACGCGTTTGCAGGACCAACAAAGAGACCAGGAGGAAAGAATACGTAGTGAGGTCTAAGAGCAAGTGCAGCGGGAGATGATGCTGCAAATGGAGCGTGTTATGTCATTGCAACAGAATCGTGCTGGACGAGGAAAGAAAAAGAAATGAATTTTATTTGTGTATTACGTTTTTAATATCTAATTTGAAAACAGTTTCAAACAATGTTGGTTGTGAAATATGTAATGTAATATGATACAATTGGTATGTTTATTAATTGGATGAGTTTAGTATTTCTGATATGTACGTTCGAATGTAAATAAAATATGTTTGAACAGTATTATATGTTTGAAAAGACGTTTGAACGTAACCATACAAAATAGGAACAAAACGTTCGAACGTTTAGCCCCAAATTAATATAACGTTCGAATGTCTAAAAAGTTTAACGTTCCAAACATCCGAACGTACACTTTGCGTTCGAACTCTACTCTCTTAACATTCGAATTAACGTTCGAACGTTATGATACGAACGTTCAGACATTATTTCATTTACGTTGGATTCTAAATTCGAACGTAACGTTCGCACGTATAAACGTTCGAACGTTTCTCTAATACGTCCGAACTATAATCAACAAACGTTACCTTCCCTCATTCGGATGTCAGTTCGTCTATTTTATGTAAGAACGTAATATTTTACATTCGAACGTAATTTTCTATGACAGATTCTAACTGTCACAGAAAATAAAATGCTCGAACATTAATTCAAACGGCACATTCCCAACCGTCACTAAAAATATTTTTAGTGACTCTTGTACAGTAAACTGTCACCCAATGTAATCCGTGATGCACATTATGTGACAGTGGTGGTGACGGTTTCTGACCATCACCAAATGTCTTTCGTGATCTTTTTCCCATTTCTTGTGACAGTTTTATCTATCACTAAAATCTCTTTTTGTTGTAGAGTGTTCATATTTATTAATTCTATTTATTTATTTTTTACTTTATGATTAAAAATTACTTTTTAATGATATTATAATTTTTTTAAAAAAATATTAAAAAAAACATAACAAAAATAAAAAATAAAAAAAAAAATCCTGCATATACCTAACGGTCGCGTGCACGTTACACGGTTCTTTGCAATAACCACTAGCGGTCTGATTTTTGTGACGGTGGAAATTGGGTGAAAAGTCATCTGCCAACGTCAGCGCCCTTTCTTGGCCTAAAAAGTCAGGCCCTACCTTTTCAGACCCATTGGACAGAGTCATATTTCACATCCTATATTTTAATATTATTTTTTACAATAATTATATTTAACATCATACATTATTATGAAAATGAAAATTTTCAAATCTGAGACATTTTTTTATTTTTTTTAAACGTCATAATGGCGTTACTCAATTAACTATGCAGATTGCTTCAGAGAAATACGTCCCTTTAATTTATGCAAAGGCGTGATAGGAAAGTCCAAATTATCTTCAACCTTTGATTTAGGTATCATCATGTATATCATGTTACACAAATGCATGCTAACAAAACAACATATCCTAGCTAGCTGCTTGTAATAATGGGGAAAATTAAATGTGAATGAAGTTTATAGCAAAGGCATGTTGAGTCCAAAATGGGGGCTTTGCCTTAGCTAAAGTGGCTTATCATTTTATACACTGTTTTTAAATTGGGAAAAGAAAAAGCCTCTGATCTGTATGTGCTGTGTGTGTGTGTGGGGGGGGGGGGGGGGGGGGAGGGGAGGGGGGGGGGGGGGGGGGGGCGGTCGCGGCATGGTAAAGGATTCGTCATTGGCAGGAAAATCCTTCTGGATGGTGTGATAAGGACATGATTGACTTCGTTACTCAAGTCCTCCTGTATTGGTAGTACTACACTTTGGCAGTATAAACTCTAATGCTACTTCTGTACATGATGATTGGCTCAAAACGTTTCCGCAACATTGTTCCCATAAACAAGAAAGAAAGTAATTCTCTGGTGATGGGGGGGTTCCAACCTTTCATCTTTGCATTTCTTGGTGTTTTGTCCCTTATACTACTTCTGGTTCATGCCCAGGATCAATTAGGTATAACATGCTCTAAATCTTGTCGTACGTACATGCAGTATTAATTGGTTTTGGTTGGGCTAACCATGCATGCATAAATCTAAGATATTGCTCTGTTTTATCTGTCTCAGGCTTCATAAGCATAGATTGAGGGTTGCCAGCAGATTCAACATACAAGGAAGAGACAACAAGCCTAGATTACATCTCAGACGCTAACTTCATAGACACTGGTATCAGTAGGAGCATAGTATCTGAATTGAAAGCTACCTTTCAACAGCCGCTATAGAATGTCAGAAGCTTTCCTCAAGGAGTCCGGAACTGTTACACCATAAACATCACAAGAGGCACTAAATATTTGATACGAGGAACCTTCTTGGAGGGGAATTACGATGGACAAGGTAATTTAGCAAAATTCGATCTGTATCTCGCGACAAACTTGTGGGATACAGTCGAGGTGAAGAATGCATCCAATTATATTAACAAGGAGCTCATACATGTCCCATTTCGAAACTATATAGACGTCTGTCTCGTAAACACAGGCTTCGGGACACCATTTATATCAGCATTAGAGTTCAGGCCATTAAACAACAACTCGCCCTGCGAGACCAAATCTGGATCATTGGCACTATATTTGGCGCAGATACTGGTTCAACTAGTGATTACAAATACCGGTAAGTGTTCAAATAGAGACCTACTCTCAATTGATGGTTAATTGGATTACTAAGGATATTTGTCCTATCTGGTATCTAGAAGATTTCTGGGATGAATTACAGGACTACCTTAATAGACTGGAGTATACTGTGAATCATATCTATCGTGAAGGAAATGCTGTAGATGATTTTCTAGCTAAGTGTGGGGCTGAGGGTTTGAACTCCTATTGGTCTGACATTCATACTTTGCCTAGCCTGTTGAAGGGTCTCTTGTGCATGGATAGACTGGGTATGCCCTATCTAAGGTTCTCGTAAGTTTTCCTTTTGGTATGTTTTCGTACAGGTTCTTTTTCCTTTGATATGTGGGAGCTGTTTTGCAGGTTGGCCTCTTTGGTTTTTTCCTGTTGGTCTTGTTTGTTGATGGTTTCTTTGGTTAGGTTTTGGTTTTTTAATTCCTGAGTTTTGGTCTTTATGTTTACTTGTAACTCCCAGGTATCGGATTATAACCACGGTTTTCCTCCGCTATAAGTAAGGGTTATTTATAAAATTGAGAAGGGGTCACTCCTAGAAAGGTGACCTCGTCTCTTTCTAAAAAAAAAAAAAAAATACCGGTAAGTCATTCTATATGCATGATCACGATATATATATATATATATATATAATTAATTAAATTATATTGATACATATATATTTGTGACTAATATTTTGCAGCCAAAAGGAGTAAGTTTTCGTCGAAGATAGTCTTTTTAATTGCAAAACATTGGTCACAAATATCCCTTTTTTCTTGTAAATATGAGATCAAATACTGCTAAATTTTCATTGACGAAGAAGTAAATATATCTTTCACGAATATTCTGACTGTGAAGTAAATTTGAGCTGTGGATAATTGCCTGTGTTTCAATAAAACGTACAGATAGATTCATTCTGCTCCTGGATTATTATACTGAATATATGTGTTTAATTAATTAGGTACCCAGACGATGTGCATGATCGCCTCTGGACGCCCTATAACTCCAATGAATGGAAAGACTTCTGGTCGCCCTATAACTCGATTGACTTTAAAGACCTGAGCACAGATCTGACCATTGATAGTTCGCAGGATTTTCAACCAACATATGTTGTCATGAGTACTGCAATCACCCCAATAAATGAGAGCGCTCCCATGTTGATCTATTGGAAACCAGACGATCCGAATACACAATACCATATCTACATGTACTTTGCTGAAGTCGTAAAGCTAGAACCCAACCAGTCCAGATCATTCAACATTGTTATCAATGGGGATCAATACAGATATGGATCTTTTGTTCCCAATTACTGGGCAAGAACTGTGTACGCTGCATCGCCCGTGACTAGATCAGGGACGTATATTAATATCTCGATGGTCAAACCGGAAAATTCAACACTTCCACCCATCCTAAACGCAGTTTAGATCTATTATGTGAAAGATTTCTTGCAACCAGAAAGAGACCAAGCGGATGGTACGTTCTTCCACCACAAATTATAAGCTCTCTCTATCAGTTTCGTACGTACTTCATTCTATTGATCTGCATAAATTTGACTGACTTGGATATCTGCATATGAAAATTTTAGTTGATGCCATCAGAAAGATCAAATCAAAATATGGAATAAAGAGAAATTGGCAAGGAGATCCATGTGCACTACAACAAAATCGGTTTTTAGGGACGAAAAATTTCATCCGAAAATGTAGGGATTTCGTCCTAGAAAATTTTTTGGGACGAAAAAAAATTGTCCCAAGGTCGTCCCTACATCACTATCCCAGAAGATATATTGGGAAGAAAATCACCATTTCGTCCCAAAATATATCTTTTGAAATGATTTTGAAATTGATCGTTCGATACCGTTCGAACGTTTACTTTTTTTGTCACGGTTAAATTTCGTTCCAGAGTGACGTTCGAATGGTTGGAATTGTACGTTCAAATGAAAATAAATTTTTTGAACGGTTATGAAAATATGTTCAAACGATCACAAATTTTATAACGTTCGAACGGTATAAATAGATTTCTGTTCGAACGTTAAAGGAACCGATCGAATGGTGAAAGAGATTGAACGGTGTTGAGTTATGTTTGAACGCTACGATAATAAATTACATTTGAACGTTTTTTGATCATCTGATATCGTTCTAATGGATTAATCATTAATGTTCGAACGTGACATGGTCGTTCGAACGACTACTATTTTATTAAAACCCCATAATAATAAAAAACCAAATAGATATTCATAATATTTGAAAAACATACATTAGAAACTGTTTAATACTCACGAAAGTTTTATAATAAGTGTGAACTAATAAATAACCATGTGACTAGCATTGTTCATACATAATTAGATAATGTCATAATCTATACGTAAAAAACCATCGGTTGCTTGGAGGCTTGCACTGTTGCATAAGCTGCTGCATTTGGAGTTGCATATCTCTCCTGAATTCTTCTTGTTGTTCTTCATGTTGTTTGAGGTGCGTCTCCATGTCTCATTGTTTCGCTAATTAAGCCTCTAACTCATGCTGCCTTTGTGACGCTCCCAAATTCCGCTTGGGATTGAACGGACATTTGAAGCGTCGAGACATGCAACACAAGGTTACCTGCCCCCGTTCATGACATATAAGATGCAATGTTCCTAACATGCATCTAACATTATGCAATATTCGCAGCGGATAATCTTTTTCTTTAGCAATACTATGCACCAACTAAATATATCCCAAATACTTGAAACATAATTCATACATAAAGGCATACTAAAAAGCCGTGATCACCACACTAGTCTAAAATGGTTGTGATCAAAAGAATACTTGAGATACAACTCCAAAAGTACAAGTATTAACCTAAGTTAAATACTATACCATCATCAACATCGCACCGTGGCCTAGTCGACCGTATTCAGTTGGTCAGATTCCAATTCTCCTTTGGGTCCTGTAACAAGATCTACCATTCGGGGGGAATGGTAGTTGGGACTACCACAGTGAGATTTGATTACAAATCTCAGTAAGTTAACATAAAACTTATACACAGGTTAAAAATGCATGCATGGCAGTAAAAGCATAAATGCATAATTATAGTCATACATAAACATAGTATAACTTGACATATAGCATGACTTAACCAGAACTTAAGCGTGAACTGAACTTGACTTAACATGGCATGAACTTAAGCTTAAAACATAACATGAACAATCAACATAACATGAACGTGAAACATAACATGGACATGAACATAACATAACATGAACGTGAGCTTGAACGTATCATAAACGTGAACATAACATGATGTGAACATGAACTTGGAACATAACATGAACATGAACATAACATGTACGTGAGCATAACATAACATGAACTTGATCTGAAACTTGACTTAACATAAACTTGGAATCTTATTTAATTGTCTTGATTAATAACGTGCATTAATACGTACTCCACAGTTGTTGTGGCCCCACGTATTCAAGTAACATAAAACATAATACGTACTCCACAGTTGTTGTGGCCCCACGTATTCTACATGTCACAATTGCTGTGTCTCATGTAGTGTATGCTCCACAGTTGTTGTGGCCCCATACTTCATGCTCCACAGTTGTTGTGGCCCCATGAATTCACATAACATAAAATATAATACGTACTCCACAGTTGTTGTGGCCCCACGTATTCTACATGTCACAATTGCTGTGTCTCATGTAGTGTATGCTCCACAGTTGTTGTGGCCCCATACTTCATGTAACATAAAATATAATACGTACTCCACAGTTGTTGTGGCCCCACGCATTATAAGTAACATAAATATAATACGTACTCCACAGTTGTTGTGGCCCCACGCATTATAAGTAACATAACATTAAATATAATACGTACTCCACAGTTGTTGTGGCCCCACGCATTATAAATAACATAAAATATAATACGTACTCCACAGTTGTTGTGGCCCCACGCATTATAAATAACATAAAATATAATACGTACTCCACAGTTGTTGTGGCCCCACGCATTATAAATAACATAAAATATAATACGTACTCCACAGTTGTTGTGGCCCCACGCATTATAAATAACATAACATAAATATAATACGTACTCCACAGTTGTTGTGGCCCCACGCATTATAAGTAACATAAATATAATACGTACTCCACAGTTGTTGTGGCCCCACGCATTATAAGTAACATAAAATATAATACGTACTCCACAGTTGTTGTGGCCCCACGCATTATAAATAACATAAAATATAATACGTACTCCACAGTTGTTGTGGCCCCACGCATTATAAATAACATAAATATAATACGTACTCCACAGTTGTTGTGGCCCCACGCATTATTATAACATAACATGTCTTATCTTTCTTAATGCATGTGATATTATTTAATATCATATACTTTTCTAACATGGCGTATACTTGTAAATGGCATAATATGATTTAATCATAAACATTTCATGGCATACATGTATCATATGGCATACTTAACATGGCATACTTATAACATACATCATTGTATGGCAGAAAAGATTATTTAACAGATAATTATTCATGAGAGATTAAATCATACGTAACAGATAAACATGTAATGACATAGCATGACATGGCATATACGATAACATACATACATAAATTGTAGTTCTCTTACCCATCACACATACACAATAAACTGATAGTAAGTTAGAGGCTAACTTACCTCGATCGTCGCGTTCTATGAGAATAGAGCGCGAGACACGAGGAACTGCACAACAGCTGGAAGAGGAACACTCGAGTCCTTAAGATTTTCACTTCTGAACTCAATTGCCATATTGTAAGCACTTGCAACACCACGGCCAACTTGAGGTTTCACTATACTCGGAAGAGATAAATTGACTTCAGAAAGCCTTTGCACTAAAACAAGTTCATTAAAATTATCAATAACAACCAAACAAACAACTCATTTCTCAATCCATATACTCTTAGCCATAGTCAACCACAAGATGACACCAGTCATCCCGGACTATAATCCATATCATCACTGCTTCGGGACACTGTCATACAGTTTCCCAACATTACACCATACGCTCCACACTTCTCTGCTACGCCATTCAACCCTTCGTGACACGCCATCCGATGTATCACGACTTAATACAGAGTACACTCACGTGAACTCTCTTCCATCCACACTACAATACCCATCACTGCGATACACGTCTCACGGTGCATCGCTACGCGACACGGAGTACGCGCTACGCGTACTTCCTTCGCTACAACTCTCATCAACACGATGCACATCACACGATGCATCGCCATACAACACGGAGTACACTACATGCGTACTCCCTTCCTTCTACGACACACATCACTACAGTGCACGTCGCGCGGCGCGTCGCTGCATTACACAGAATACGCTACACGCGTATTCTCTTCACACAACCCGCCGTATCACATCTACGGCATCCATCTCACGCCTATACTTCACAGCACAGTCCACAAAATACACAATCAAACGCAACACTTCACAACCACACTTCGCTTCACAACTACGCAACGAATTCCACAAATACAACTACACAATCCACAAACCAACCAACTAACTATTTTAAACGTAAAATAACTAGAGATAGAAGGTTATACCATCGACGGGATAACCCGTGCGTCGCTCGTTGTTCGTCACGAACATGCGTCGGAGGAACGTACGTGGCGGTGTACGGTGGCTGTCCACCACATAAAGTGGTAGTTTGGACTTGAGAAAGGCTAGGCGTGGTCTTGGAAGACTCATGATTTTACAGCTGTCGGTGAAAAACAAATTACGTGATTTATGGAAAAGATAATCTATACGCGTGATTCCAGATGAGGGTAAAGACGAGAGAGATGTGATTGCTGTCGGGAAATAATCCAAAACTGATAATTTTAGCGGGCTGTTACAGCCTTGCAACCAATTCTTCGATTTTGCGATTCGCATTCTTTTGCACTATAGAGCCAAACCCGGAAGAAGAGGAAGATGGAGAAGATTTTACACAGCGATCCAAACCCCTCAAATATCCTGAACGTTGACCCAGAACTTGTATAAAAATCTCAACATCATTATTTGAGGAATTTTAATTTGACGTAGATTCAACATACATGGCAACCATTTTATCATACACATAAGATAAAGAGTTAATATCATCATAAATATTCTAATATATTTATTTAAAATAAATTATAATACTGACATAATTTTCACGGGCATTGGAATGACTCCATTCTCTATTACGATTAGTATGTGATACAGCATATAATTTTGTCAAATCATAATTGGCATCTGAATCTTGCTATAATAAAGATTTGTTAGGATATAAAGTACTCATTAGGATTCATATATTCAATTAACTATATACAAATAAAAAAATAGCAATACCAGTTTCTTAGAGAGGTTGTGGAAAGATCTTGAGCCTACATGATGAGTAATCTTCAATTTTGATCTATTTGTTTTGTTTATAGAACTTCGCTCCTACATAGGAATTGAAAATATTAGAAAGTGAAATTAAAAATAAGACGACTAAAATAATTAAATTAATTATACCTTATATGATGGATCCTCAAACATGTTAAAAAGTTTTTCTGAATCATAAGCTTGGACATTTTGGAAAGGATGTTGGCATGCATTTTCTCTATTCTCGAACTTATTATAATGCTCATGACACATTCCCTTATATTTGTGGAATGCATTACTCATAAGCTCTTCTACAGTCTTATGCTCTTCTCTCCGACCAAAATTTAATTCGAAATCATCCTTACAAAAAAAAAAAAATTTAGATAAAGATATTATCATTTATAATATTCTAACTTTAAGTGAAATATAAAAATTTGCTAACTAAAAAAATGTTTTAAACATTATCAAACAACGCTTCTTGATAAGCTCCTTAACATCTTTAGGGACTTTCTTCCATGAACTTGTTGCCAAAGGTGCATAAGTTCGTGTAAGAGTACCCACATGCAATGCAAGCCAAGCTGCTGGTTGTCCTTCACCTCCGGTATGTTCATCAAGAATGTTAACTTTGATCTTACCTACCTTACGATATTTTTCCAACGTCATGCCTCTAGTAGTACCTCGACCTTGACGAGATTGTACTGTGAACTCATCATGATATATAACGTTGTAATCAATTTTCTATTATAACTTTAATTAATAACTTTTATGAGTATTAGAATTTCACCTTATTCTGTAGAGTCAATCTTTAATGGTGAGTTTGAAGGAGAGCTAGGAACAGGTGGAGATGGGATGCGAACTTCCTTTCTCTTTGGAGACATAATTTCAGAAAATTGATACACTATTCATTAAGTAAAATAGTACTCATCATCACGTAATGTGAAAACATAATTGATCAATCACTATCTGTATCAGTATCATTTGACAATTCAGTCTCATCATCTGTAGATACTTCAGTGGAATCAACATTTTGCTCAATTGTCGCATCAACAATTTCAGTCTCAATATCTTCTCTATTTAATGGAATCATCTCATACTGGCTCAAATCCACAAACAAATTAAAGATGGGCTGACTCTCTTGGTATGCTTCTTGAGTAGATGGAACATCTTCTTCTTCATCTCGCCCTTTCACCTAAGGGATAATATCATATATATTTCTTGGAGAATATTTTTGTACCACTTGCCATTGATTTCCTAACTTCGGGTCATCTAAGTAGAATACTTGAGATGCTTGAGAAGTTAAAATAAAAGGATCATCTTCGTACCATTTTTTTGATATATTAATAGTAAAAAAATATTCATCATTATGGACTCCAGTTCGAGGATTGCTTAAATTCCACCAATCACACTTAAACAGATACACTGCAAGCCCTCCCAAATATTTCATTCAAATTATATCAACAATAATTCCATAAAAATTAATATTTTCTCCATCATGACTTCCCTCGACTAGGACACCACTATTTTGTATTTTCCTATAACAATCTCGATCCACTGTGTGATACCTATTTCCTCGAGAAATACATGTAGAATATCTTGTAGCGCGTCTCGATGGGCAACGCGCTAATGCATACAGTTCATCTGATATATCGTTTGGATCATTTGTACAACCTACATATTGAGTAAAACTTCTATTACATCAATAATAAACAATCAATATTTTCTGAACTATTGGATGAGTAAAGCATATGTAATATCATTACCCATTGTTCAAACCATCTCGGGAACTCCTCTTCATGTTTCTAGTTTATATCATTTACTCCTAGTTCCTTGAGCATGTTAATATGATCACTGAAATTGATGATTACCACAATTCTTTTATATTCTTAAAATTTTGCAAAAGTAAATATGCGAATATTAAATTAAGAAAACATTATAACTTACTTCAAGTGGTTCTCTATCGCAGGGCAATTGTTCAGCATGTACCACTGAGCTTTCTTAAACTCTCTTCCACATAAGTCATAACCATGCATTGCACCAAGTGGATGTACTTGTTGGAAAAACACATTTCATTGTCTTGCTCGGTTAACGTCAAAGTTTCTTTCCGGTCAATCAAACCTAGTGCCAATTTCGTGGAAATACTTGGAATAGAAGATATGTCACTCATCATCAATATATACTTCTGCAATTGATCCTTTTGGGCGAGTCTTGTTACCAACTGTACGTTTCAACTTCCCAAAGAATTGTTCAATGGGATACATCCATCTATACTGAATTGGTCCTGCAAATCGAGCCTCATGTAGCAAATGGACAGCTAGGTGAACCATACATTGAAGAATGACGGGATCTATCAAAATTGTAATGATTCCTTATTACAGGGATCTATCAAACAATAGCTTGACAGGACCAGTGCCTAATTTTTTGTCTAAATTAACAAACTTGAGGGTTTTGTAAGTTACTTGGACTTTTTTTCTTTTCAAATGTCTAAAACTAAAAATTTTTAGGCCATATAAGCAGAATTATAATCATTCTACCTTTGCAGAAACTTAGAACGAAACAAGCTCACTGATTCGGTTCCACTTGAGCTGATTGAAAGAAGGGACAATGATTTAGTATCATTAAGGTATGATTTTTGTCCATGAACCTGAGCCCCAGCTTGTTTTTTCAAATTTTTTTTTTTAATTTCAGTTTTCTTCGAATAAATAATTTATCAAATATATCTAGTGAACAAAGAAGCTAAAGCACAAGTTGTAAATTGGTAATGTCTAAAAATTAATGAAACGTCAATATTTTTAATAGCTTTTCCATGCCTTATTTTGCTAGTGTGGGAGAAAATCTAGAAGAAAAACAACATTGTTATTCCAATAGCATCAGTCGGTGGTGCATTGCTTGTCTTCGCATTCATTGTCGTGGCTATCTTTTGGGGGATTAGAAAGAGAACAAAACAGGGTACGTAAGACTAGGACTAATATTTATTATAAGGTCGATATTCGTGTTAAAAAAAAAAAAAAAAACACATTTTACAAAAGTCATGCTTAACATCATGATCATGTTTTTCTTTTTCATCAGCGAAGATGCTAAATCCAACAAGCAGAACGTGACATTGGAGTCTTTACAACGTCAATTTACATACTCCGAACTACTAAGAATTAATACAAACAACTTTGAGAGAATTCTTGGAAAGGGTGGATTCGGAACAGTTTATTATGGCTACATAGATGACACCCAAGTTGCAGTGAAGATGCTCTCTCATTCATCAGTTCAAGGTTATCAGCAATTTCAATCAGAGGCACGTACCATCACTTGTAATATTAGAACTTTTTGCTAATTCATACATACATACGTATGTATGGTCATGCATACATGATATTAAACTAATTAGGTGATAATTATAATTTACAGGTTAGACTTCTTATGAGAGTTCATCATCGAAACTTGACTACCCTTGTTGGGTACTGCTATAAAGGAACCAACCTGGGGCTCGTTTATGAGTACATGGCCAACGGAGACTTGGAAGCACATCTTTTAGGTCTGGGAAATGGGAATGGTGAAATTATTTAGCATAGACTTGCAGAAATTTAAGCTTTTTTATCCTTAATTTTGTCCTTGATATATAGGAAAGAAAATCTTCATGACATTTTTAGGAATCCGAAAAAAAAATTCATTTCCTAGAATTTGACGGCAGTGACGTTGATGATCACTAAAGGTTTAGGAATTTTGTTGATGGATGCAGATGGGAACACTCAAACCTTGACTTGGGAAGATAGACTTCGAATAGCGACGTACGAAGGTTAGCAACTTGGCATGCATTGACTTGGAATTCCTTTTATTTTTTATTTGTTAAAAACTGAACTTAATTGTGTGGAATGGGAAATTTTAGGATTGGAGTATCTGCACTGTGGTTTTAAGCCACCTATAGTCCACAGAGACGTGAAGACTACAAACATATTGTTGAACGAAAATCTGCAGGCAAAACTAGCTGATTTTGGGTACTCCAAGATTTTCCCTACTGACGGTGGCACTCATGTTTCTACAGTTGTTACTGGCACCCCTGGCTACCTTGACCCCGAGTCAGTATTTCTCTCATTTAGTTATTGATCTAGAACAACATTGCATCAAAAGTGATGAAAACGTAACGCGCATGCGCGCTCTGTTTACTTACGCGCAGGAATTACAAAACAAACTGGTTAATCGAGAAAAGCGATGTCTATAGCTATGGAGTGGTTCTACTAAAGATAATCACGAGTCGACCTGCTATAGAAAGATCTCAGGCAAGGGCTCACGTAAGTGAATTCGTGAGGTCCATGCATGCCAAGGGGGACATTAAAAATATTGTTGACCCCAGGTTGAATGGAAACTTCAACATTAACTCTGTTTGGAAAGCCGTTGAAATAGCAATTGGTGTTATGAATGGAGAAAAACCAAGTATGAAATGGGTTTGGGTTTGCAACCCACCCACCTTGTTAGGCCACCCACCATAATTAGGCCACCCACTTTGTTAGGCCACCCACCATTGTTAGGTCACTCACCTTGTTAGGCCACCCACCTTGTTAGGCCACCCACCATTTGCAAATGGTAGGCTACTCTCTCCTATAAATAGGAGAGAGCTCAATTGTATAAAATGTGGGATAGAGAGAAAGAGATAAAGATAGAGAGAAAGGAAGAGAGAAAGAGTGTGGGTGAGAAAATTTTTGTAGAAATATTTTATAGTGAAATTACAGCAGCTGTGGACGTAGGCAATTGCCGAACCACGTTAAATTTCGTCTCTCCTTTTATTTAAAATCATCTCTGTCTCCGACCAGTCCCAACAATTGGTTGTGTATCTCCAACTGCTGCGGAAAGGCCAACCATAAGCCATGTAGTGGGGGACCTAAAGGAGTGTATGGCAACTGAATTAGCTTGGGCGAATGAGGGCGATTCCAGCGAATCCATGAAAATGATCAACATGGATCTGGGGACTGATCAACTCAGTCCGTCGGCAAGGTAAATGCACAGATTGAAACCGGCCATATATCAAATCTTGAGACTTGGAAGTACATTTTCTGCTTTCCAGTAATTTTCTATCGATGAATAATGTTGTTTCTATCAGTACCTGATAGATAATGTTGTATCTCCAGCCGATGAATAATGTTGTTTCTATTAGTACCCATCAGGCCGGTTCTAACATTATTATTATTATTATTTTGGTTCTAACATTGATGGGAGACTATTTTGTTTGAAATATATATATGTACCCAAGTTTTCGTTCAATCAAATAACTTAATTAGTTCAATCGGGTTCGGATCGGGTCAAAACCTGACTTTAATTTCCGGCCAGTCAAGGGACGTGGCTGACCAAGGCGTGTATATAATTAGCTGTTTCTAGCTTCTCCTATTGTAGGCTACTATGTACGTTTAATTGTCTTATGTATAAGCTGGGGACTGACCACTGGGTACGCATACTTTTGAATTGAACAAGTAGATCATCAAACTCTACGTCAGGCCATCGATCAAGCCGCTAGGCCGCCCACAATCATGATGATATCTCACTAGAGACAGACAATGCTCCTGATTTCACTAGTTATTGGAGTTGTGGTAGAAGTTTAAAAAATATTTAAATAGTCTTAATAATTTTTTAATAGAAAAATTATATTTTTAGATGTTATATTTTAAAACACTTTTAATCTCAAATAAATTAAAAAGTATTTTTAAGAAAAAATATCATTTTTAGATAATACAGAATGTAATTTAATTTTAAAAAAACTGTCAATGGACGAAAATACTTATATAATTTTAAGATAATTATAACTTTCAAATTTTAAAAAATATCATCATAATCTTTAAATATTTAAGTAATATTTGCAAGATGTTGCAGTTCATTTGCATGTAAAATATTTAAGCAATAGGTCCGTTTGTTTAAAACGATCGATTTTTGAAAATAGGTTTACCCTGTTTCCCAAGGTCAAATAACATACTCTGCTATTTCTTGAAACTTTTATTTTATATTTTTAATGTTTCAATTAATTTTATAGTACTTAATTTACTATAAAAAATTATTTATTTGTGAATAGTTATTTCTTATAAAAATAGTCATTTTCCATTAAAATAAATATGTTTTTTTATAAAAATAATCATTCTCGTTGTAAATAATTTGACGCAAATACTTGTTTAATGTCTAACAAAATTATTAAAAGCACATATATAGAGTAAAATTCAATTAAATGCACAAATTGTTGAGACAAATTACATCCACGTAAATTAATTTGGTATTTAACAGAAATTAATACATAAAAAGTTTATTTATAGAAGCAAAAGTTAACACGTTAATATTACAACATGCGTTTGCGTAAAATGTTACGGTAATTACCAAACAATAAAAAGCGTTTCTGGAAAGACATTAATTTGTTTTCTTAAAAACTAATTTACTTAAATAATTTTTCATAAAATAAACGTTTTACAACGAAACAAACAAACCCTATATATCACCGCTATTTCTACGAAACTACCTGACTTTATATATTACTAGTAAGTTTGTCCAATTGACTACTTTTTTTATGTTTCAAATTTTTAACTATAAACGGATAGAATTTTGTTTATATTTGTAGAACTTTTTTCCTGTTTACAACACATATTATGTATATGACTGGTGTAATGTTTATAACTATAATATAATAGAAGACATAAAAAAAAGAAAATGAAAGGGAATAAAAGGCTGCACAACATTATTTTCTTCTTTTAAGATTTTATTTATATTATTACATTTTTTCTGCATATAACCTCACTCCGTGGTATATATACTTTTGGACAAATTACACTGTTTTATTTAATCTATTTACTTCTTTTCCGGTTATGTTTCTCATGCTTGCAAAAATTTTTTTTAAAGAAATAAAATTTTCTTTTCGGCATTTTTCTATATTATCTTTATCTCCTAGTATTTTTGTTACATATACATGCTCTTATATCATTTTTCTTGCAGGATATGATTATACTTTCTTCCATTTGGTCCAGTAGTGTATGGAAGGGTTTTGTTCAAAACAAGTGTGGTTTTTCAATGCAAGCTGTTTGACTTTTCTTTTTCCTCTATGTTGGAAAATTTTTTTGTTTTAAATAATAATAATATCGCTAATGGATTCAATGTTGTTCAGATCTCAGTATATTAATAATCGTTTATATGTCCTAAGGTAAATACAAATACAAAATTGAAAAAGCAGTGGTTCTACACAACACTACACTTAGAGGGGGGTGAATAGGTGTAAACTGATTTTTCTGGTCTTTTAAAAAGATTGTTAAACAACAATTAATCAAAACAATAAATCACACAAAAATCAACACAAGATTTTGTTCACGGAGTGGAAACTCATTTGAAGAACGTCTTCAAAATCTAAAACCACTCTGGGTGTAAGACACCACCTCAAATCCACTATAGAAAATTTAGTTTGTTACAACCAATTTAGAGACACTCACAAAACCTTTGTAGTAGCTAAACTTGGCTTGCAACACCACGAGCGACCCACTCGATCTCTACACGCATGTAGTGTCGGAACTCCGACATTTCTATAGCTTCTCACGAGAACCTCTCGATCTCTGCATCACCAGCAGCTCCGGACTCTTCCGGCCAACGAACTTGTCCACTCCAATGGACTCAACTGAAGTTTGATGTTGAATGTAGTGTGGTGGAGATGTGTTTATCCAAGAGAGAATCAATCAAGTGGGGGAGAGATTGCTCTAAATGTTCTTGGAGGCCCTTAGGGTTTTTGCTCTGATTCTCCACACCAGAACAGCATAGAAGCTGTTCTATTTATAGTACCACTCAAATGAGGCGCATGAAAACCCTAGGTTTTAAGTCATCTGGAACATTCGCTCGAGCGCAGTGTCGAGCGAAGGTCGAGCGCCGAAATCTGTCTGAGTTCGCTCGAGCCAAGTGTCGAGCGAGGGTCGAGCGGTCCAATCTGCTTGAGTTCGCTCGAGCCATGTGTCGAGCGAGGGTCGAGCGGTCCAATCTGCTTGAGTTCGCTCGAGCGCCCTGTCGAGCGAGTGTCGAGCGGTGACACCTGTTTTGACCATTGATCAGCACACTTCAATCCTTTTCACTTCAACACTTGTTACAACACTATTTTACACAGGTTTTCACAAGAATATGCCAATCAACTCATTTTTGCCTCAACAATCTCCCCCTTTGGCATTTCTGTGACAAAACCTCTAACCTATACATATGACCTAATCCTAGCACACCCATCACTAGATTCATATTCTTGAACAAGATGAAATATTTCTGCACATACTCAGCAAACGGTTAAACATATCGCACAAGGAATTGTTTGCAAATCACAAACCACAATTCATAAATAGACATGACAAGTACAGGCTTTAGAGACAAAATATTCCATTAAACAATTAATCAGAAAAAGAGTTCAAGAACAATTAGTCACACAGCAGCAGTAAACAAGAGATATAAAATCAAAAGATAAAAACCAAAAACTAGCTGTTGTTCCCAAAACACAAGTGTTGCTACCAACTAACACTCCCCCTGAGTTAGTATCCAAATATCCAAAACTCCCCCTTAATCAGTACTCCCCCTTTTTGTCATAGGCTGACAAAGGGTCTCAATCATCTGCATGGCTGCCACCATCGTCATCATTAAGCTGCTCTTCAATGTCATTGAAGCGTTGGGTCACATGCTGCTGCAGGCTATCAAACCGGGCATCCAACGTATCAAACCGGGCATCGAAAGTATCCAACCAAGCATCAAGGCGGGCTAAATACTCAAGAACCTGCTGAAGACTGGGCTCGGTCGAGCCGGGTGCCGAAGGGGATGGAGCCGAGCTAGATGTCTGAGAGCTGGAAGGCCTAGAGCTAGATGGCTGAGAGCTGGAAGGTCGAGAACTCGAAGGCTGAGAGGAAGGTGCGGGAGGATGCTCAACACGGATAGGATGCGGGGTGGTGTGAGCACGACTAAGCTGCACCGTCCTACAACCAATGGGAGCCTTAAGAGCTATTCTAGGCTCTTGAGGGAGAAAGGCAACAGACTGAGAGAGGACTATACGGGTGATGAGACAAGCAAACGGCAAACCAGTCCGTTTCTTGGAGGACTGAAACGCCTCAATTATGACCCGACACAGAAGAGATCCTAGATCAAGAGGGACATCATTGATCAAGGCATAAAGAAGAATGGCGCGGTCAAGACCCACGTCACTCTGATGACCCGTAGGATATAGATTTGTAAGAACAATCCTACTCAGAATGAGGTTGTCAGGCGTAAAAAGAATAGTTTGGAGAGGGCTCTTCCCTTCCCAAAGACTGATCCCACCACAAGGACAGCTTGCAATAGCTTGTGGAGTAGGAGGAGATGTCCGTGTATAAGGATAGTCTGGATAAGGCACACGAGGGGCATTCAGCAAGTGTGCTATCATGCTCGGAGTCACCCGGAAGGTAATGTTCTGGAGACTCACGTCAAAGGAGTCATCAATGGAAATACCCCGTATGTTAGAGTAAAACTCCCGAACCATCTCCACAGAAGGAGTGGGATGACCAGTGGTCAAGGCCTACCACTGGCGAGACTCAAATATGTGAGGGATTATGGTCTCAGAAGCTCACCGAGGGAGACATCATGCTCAACAATGGGTGTACGTTGAGAAAAATTCTGAGTGTACAGCTCCTGAGCTTGTGCACTATGGAAATGAGCGTGAGCGGGTGCAGGAGGGTTGTTGCGAGGACGGACACGTCGAGACGACATGGCTTTTGTCTGTAGATAGAGTCAGTGACGTTAGACAAGGCTAAAGGTGATGTGACAACTTGATGGATGCATGGCTAAAATGTCAAATGCATGATATGATGATAAAACTCAAAACCTTGACCTTCATGCCCAACCATGATAAAACACCAATGCCAATCATGCCAATCCCAACTAACCATGTGATGAACATGCTAATACGACAATGCCAATCATGCCGACCATGATAAACCTCAAACCAAATGCAATTTCAATTCAAGTGACCCAATGCCCTTTCTAACATAAAACCCTTCAAACCCAATGCAATTCCAAGTCAAAAGACTACCCAACACTTGGATATGCATGAAATAGGTATATGAACAATTCTATGCCAATGCATGATGAAAAAGAGTAAATAAACTTCATTTGGGCATTTTATCAAACACTTGGAGTGCAACCAAGTGAGAAAATCGACCAACACTCCATGGGAGGTTCAAAAACCTCCTAAAAACAACCAAATAACCAACAAACTCCATAGGAGTTACAATGAAGCCAAGAAAAAGGAGGGTTTTCAAAGATTTCACTCCCAAGAGGAGAAAAAACCGAAACCCACGAAAAAAATCAAGGAAAACACGAAAAACCAACCATTCAATCCGAAAAAAAAATAACAAAGGAAAGGATTTTACCTTGATTGGAGAGGATTTCGGACGAAAATCAAGTGAGAAACCGAAGAGATTTGAAAGAAGGAGAGAAAAACGCACGAAAAGAGTTTTGGGAGAAAAACTGTGCGTGTTGGCTTGAGCGGTGCTGGGCTTTATACCAGATATTCGCTCGAGCGAACTTAAACCCTCAAGCGGCCTATCGAGCGAAGGTCGCTCGAGCGGAGTCGAGCGAAGTGTCGAGCGAGACCTCCAAATTATGCAATTTTGCCCAGTTTTGAAACACACACCACTCACATGACTCATATGACTTTGACAAACACTAGGGAAGTCAATTTTCAACCCAAGAATACATATCGAATGAAGAGAAGCATCATATTCTCACAAAACACGTAGGTAAAAATAAAGTATCTCAAGTAATGTATCAATTCTGTGTGCAAGTGGAGCTTCCTACCACCTTTGATTGCCTCCCCAATACTCACAAGTGGCGAAATGTCAATTAACTGAGCCAGGAGTGAAGTGTGTGATGCTAGTCATAAATTACACAAAATACTCATGTTTCAAACCTTTGTAAACCATAAGTATATGATACAACACTCAAAAGATGCATGCCCTTAGATTTGAGAATTAACAACCCAATCATTATATAGCACAGCCATGAAGTGCATGTATGGACAGCAAACAACAGCAAGGAAACTAGACAACTAACAAACACAAAATAAACACCAACAACAAAATAAAACAAAAATGCATGTATGTATGTACTGCATGCAATGCATGACTATTAGTCTACAGCACAAAAACCATGTGTGGCTTGCGTCTTCCCCTTTTTGACGATCCACCTTGGTACCCCTTTTTGACGATCCACCTTGGTACCCCTTTTCTTGAGTAGGGCTTTTCAATTGACATAGTTTGCCTCCTTAGCTCAAAACAGTTTGGTCGGATGTGACCAATCTTACCACAATGATGACACACGGGGCTTGCTTTGTGAACTCTCCGTCTCAAGAAGGTTGAGACATTCATAGAGCCATTAACGAAATTCTTATCCCTTCTAGAAGGATAAGCAGCTCTACTATTAACAAAAGTAGGAGCATGCACAAAGTGTCTCATTAATTTAAAGCAGTTTGGTCTAATATGGCCAATCTGTCCGCAGTGATGACATATGGGGCTCGTGTTGCGAGCTCTTTGTCGTTTGGGAGGTGGAACAGACTTTTGCACTTGCACAGGCTTCTTACCCTTTCCAGATGGATGTGTCTTCCTATTCTCAGTCATTGCAGGAACAAACGTTGTTTTTCTTGCATTTTTATAGGAGGCTTTCAAGGTTGAAGGAGCATCAGGATTCTCTTCACAGTAGCCTAAACCACTCTTATCACTGGGGGACTTTCCTAAACTTAGAAGTTTGTCAAGCTGATTTGTCCCAGTGGAGAATTTCTGCAACTTAGTATTTAACAAAGTCAGCTCACATTCATGAGTTGTCACTTTATCTTCCAAAGTCACATTCCTCTTTTGTAACTCATCCGTTAGACCAATGGCTTCTCCTAGTTTGTCTTTGAGTTCTTCATTTTCTCTTTTGCATGAATCTATTTCCTCAATATGTGCTTTATTGAGTTTCCTCAACTTCACACATTCTTGATACAATTTCTCATAGATTTCCTGCAACTCATCTTCATTTACAGAGTCATTTTCAGAAACGCTCTCAATTTCAAACCTAGATTCATTACTATGACTTTTGCCTACAACAGAGGAAGTGAAAGCCATGTAATTGAGATTTTTCTTCATGGAAGAATTCTCTTGTGAGTCACTTGACTCAGACTCACTATCAGTCAAGGAAGCAACCTTAGCTTGCTCTTTTGCTTTCTTGTAATTTGCACACTCAAATCGAATGTGACCAAAACCGTGACATTCATGGCACTGAATACTGTCCTTGTCAGCTCCAGTATCTCGCTTATTTCTCTTTTCTCGGTTTTCAGAACTTGAACCCCTGTTAAACCCTTTGAACCTTCTCCTCTCCTGTCCCGGGTTTTTCTTAATAAACATCTTCCTGAATTTTTTAGCATAAAAAGCTATTTCCTTGTCACTCATGGCAAGTTCATCGGAAGATTCATCAAACTCCTCTCTCATAGCTTTTAGGGCTATGGACTTGTTTTTCTTATCCAAGGGAAGAGTATGTTCATAGGTTTGGAGGGAGCCTACCAACTCTTCAATTCTCATAGCATCCACATCCTTGCTCTCTTCAATAGCCGTGACCTTAGGGCGAAATCTCTCAGGAAGGGATCTGAGAACTTTTCTCACAACTCTATTCTCAGGAATTCTGTCCCCTAGATTAAAGCGAGAGTTGACGATATCATTTAGTTTGGCATAGAAGACATCAAACATTTCATCATCCCTCATTTTCAATTCTTCAAAACTAGTGGTCAACATTTGAAGCTTAGAGTTCTTGACAGCCTGGGTACCTTCATGAGTGATCTCAAGAATATCCCAAGCTTCTTTGCAATTTTGACACATTGATATCCGTTTGAACTCTTCTTGGGACACAGCCATGAAGATCGCATTCAGCCCTTTGCTATTCCAACCACATTCACTTATTTCATCCCTGGAATAATTTTCTACACTTTTGGGAGTTTGAACTCCATCAACAATAACCTTTGGTTCTGTCCAACCATTTGTTATGGAAAACCACACTCGTTCATCCACAGATTTTAAGAATGCTCTCATTCGAACTTTCCAATAAGCGTAGTTGTTTCCATCAAAATATGGTGGAGATGTGAGTGATTGAGACCTATCCATTTTAAACCACTACAGCAGGATCACACTCAGGAACTGAATCCTAGCGGAGTGAACCCTCTCTGATACCAATTGAAAAAGCAGTGGTTCTACACAACACTACACCTAGAGGGGGGGTGAATAGGTGTAATCCGATTTTTCTGGTCTTTTTAAAAAGATTGTTAAACAACAATTAATCAAAGCAATAAATCACACAAATAATCAACACAAGATTTTGTTCACGGAGTGGAAACTCATTTGAAGAACGTCTTCAAAATCTAAAACCACTCCGGGTGTAAGACACCACCTCAAATCCACTATAGAAAATTTAGTTTGTTACAACCAATTTAGAGACACTCACAAAACCTTTGTAGTAGCTAAACTTGGCTTGCAACACCACGAGCGACCCACTCGATCTCTACACGCATGTAGTGTCGGAACTCCGACCTTTCTATAGCTTCCCACGAGAACCTCTCGATCTCTGCATCACCAGCAGCTCCGGACTCTTCCGGCCAACGAACTTGTCCACTCCAATGGACTCAACTGAAGTTTGATGTTGAATGTAGTGTGGTGGAGATGTGTTTATCCAAGAGAGAATCAACCAAGTGGGGGAGAGGTTGCTCTAAAATATCTTGGAGGCCCTTAGGGTTTTTGCTCTGATTCTCCACACCTGTAGAACAGCAGAGAAGCTGTTCTATTTATAGTACAACTCAAAGGAGGCGCATGAAAACCCTAGGTTTTAAGTTATCTGGAACATTCGCTCGAGCGCAGTGTCGAGCGAAGGTCGAGCGCCGAAATCTGTCTGAGTTCGCTCGAGCCAAGTGTCGAGCGAGGGTCGAGCGGTCCAATCTGCTTGAGTTCGCTCGAGCCATGTGTCGAGCGAGTGTCGAGCGGTTCAATCTGCTTGAGTTCGCTCGAGCCATGTGTAGAGCGAGGGTCGAGCGGTCCAATCTGCTTGAGTTCGCTCGAGCGCCCTGTCGAGCGAGTGTCGAGCGGTGCAATCTGCTTGAGTTCGCTCGAGCCATGTGTCGAGCGAGTGTCGAGCGGTGACACCTGTTTTGACCAGTGATCAGCACACTTCAATCCTTTCGCTTCAAACCTTGTTACAACACTATTTTACACAGGTTTTTACAAGAATATGCCAATCAACTCATTTTTGCCTCAACAAAAATGAAAGAGACAACAACAGCATGCAATCAAACCATCCACAAACAATACATGGCAATAATTTTTTTTTTACATCCAACTACCACATGCAACAAAGAAATTGAATATATGATCAGAAGTATTTAATTGAGGAGAAACAATACGAAAAATGTTATACTAAGCCGCAGCTAGAATCTAGGATAAATATGCCAGAGGATATTGTCAATAAGCATGTGAATAAGCAAAATAATTATTGAAAAATATAAACAAAAGGTTTTATATATATATATATATATACTAGGTCAGACAATGTGCAAAATACGTTTACCTAGTTGGGTAAGACAAGATTTTTAATAAAAAAAATTAAGTGAGAATTTTTTTAATAGTAGTGAGAGACATAATATATATATATATATATATATATATGTTAGTACGAATAAACTGTATTTAAAGTTGTACCCATCATAAAATTAAATAATATCATAAAAATTAGATATATAGTAAGAATTAATTATAGATTTAAGCTTGATAAAAAAAAAGTTATGAAATTAAAGCTCTAATTCACAAACTTGTGTTAAACAAAAGAACTTCAGATCTAAGTCCTAGGCGGTTCCATAGATAAATGTTCGGATTTTTGTGATTATGTTTTAACAGAAGTTATTGAATATCAAAAACTTATTTCACGAAATCCTATTTTTTCAGATCTCATTCAATTATCAATTACATATGGTAAACTAAAAAAATAGTACACCAAAAGAATGTACTGTTGAGCTGTATGAGGTAGGAAACTCTCAATAAGACTCAATAGAACCCCTGCCAATAAAAACTATGTCTGGGAAGTTCTTTTTGTCCTTACAAAGTTTAATATGTCCAATAAACTTAACTATTTTTGTTTATTTTGAAATAATGGGCAGCATTGCCCAGGGAAATGGAGGTTGATATTATTTCCAACGGAATTCAGTACTGATACATGTCAAAATCCAGTTGTTAGCCATCCATAAAATATTCCTAAGTACATACAACCCAAGACAACGACGGTGGAGACATTTGGGTGTGCTGTAGTCATTTTCCAGATTAAAAAAAGTAATATTCATTTGGAATGCACTCATTATTTTGTGAAGAATGAGGGCGAGTCCAAGTCTCTTAGAAACTCTAACATATAGTATCCCTGAGTAAAAGTGGAGTTTGAAAATTATCACCCAGAAAATAATTGAGACAAAATTTTTTTTTGAAACATTCAGGTTCTCCCTCCACTATGTAGCTAAACACGCACACTGAAGTGAACTACTCGGGTTCTTTCTTAATTCATAATTAGAAAACTATAACATAAATAACATATATCAATTAATATAAGATACCACTCCAACATCAGAAGTCTACAAAAATGTCCCTTCTATTTTTTTAATCTTTCTTATATTTAGGAATTTTCCGTCAATATACATCAACCCATGTAACAGTCACAAAAACCCAAATGCAAACCTATGGCCATAAATTTGAACTGCTTGTTTTTTACAAATATCAAATCCCTAAAAAAAGACACCATAAACTGCTATTAACATAAAATACAATAGTCCGACTCAAAGGCAAATTCATCATAAAATGGATTGAAATACTATAATCTGATCCAAACATTTGATAGCATAAGTTAGATATTAATGAGTGGACTACCTACTATTACCAAATCGATGATGTCTCTTTCAAAAGTTCGTAATGACATTAAGGCTCAATGGCACCATCCTACAAACATCATAGAACATGTTGCAGAATGGCTACAAATGACAAGCGAATTTCATTTTTGTTGACGCTATTTATGCAACTGAACAAATTATTAAGAAAACTGTAAAAGAGATGTCAATATGAGCAACTTACATTAATATGAGTCTTATTTGTGCTTCTGAGGTCCATTAAGTAAGGCCTAACATGGTGGAAACAAAAGAACTTACCTATTAAATTGAAGATATTCTCTTGACAATCAAAAACAAAAATCATAAAGTACTTTAGTCTCAAACATCAGTGTATTATAGCTAATTGCACTTCATATTAAAAAAATAATCTACACTTTGTTGTTAAAGGACATAAATATCTGAGACTGGATATCCAAAAGAGTCACCTGTTCTTGAAGAGAAAGTTTTGCTCCCCTAACCTAGTTCACAGGGCAGAATATGCAATGTTGGCTCTCTTGTAAATTTGTCCAACAAAACATAATTCCAAAAAAATCACATTAATAAAATAAGGTGAAAAATGCACAAGCCCCCCTTTCGAACTACCACTCAAATTGCAATCACCCCCAAACTATCAACTTTAGAAATCACCCCCTCCAACCACAAAATATTTGATATAAGCACCCTTAATAAAAAGAAAATTGAAGAAACAGAATGAAAAGCTTCATATAACAAGAAGCATTATATATAAATTTTTTTTGTCCCATATCCATTAAAAGTTAGGAATTAAAATATACTACTTATCAAAGAACAGTAAAAATCATAATCATAACAGTAATAAGAAATCATGCAAGCCATAAAAACTAATATTTTCATAAACTGTAAAAATGAACAGAAAAAACCAAACCAATCGACAAAGCAAATAAAAACATCAACAAAAACCAGTCCACAGTCCAAAATTCCTACAAAAAACACAAACCAGGATCAATTAAAGAAAAACAAATAAAAAGACAATAACTGAATGACTTGCAAACCAAAAAAATGAAATGCATACATTTTTTTTTTCAGAAAACAAACATGCAAAAAAAAAAAAAAACCATAAAATAAACCTACACAAAAAAAAAAATACCCTTTTCTTCAAAAGCAACGAGAGAGCCGGGGAAAAACCAAATTTTTTGCTTTAGGGGTGGTTGAGCTGAAATCAGTGCTGCTGGAGGTGGTTCTCAGTGTTGGGGTTGCTCAGGTGGTGAGAGTCACGGTAGCGTTTCCGTGAGAACTACTACGGGGCTGGCGTTCGTTGTTTGCTTAGACATTAATCAATCTTCTTAGACATTCAACTCAATTGTTTGCTTCCGCACAACAAATAAGACTACAAAAAAAAATAAAAAATAAAAGAATCAAATCCCAATTTTTTTTTCTTAACTGCCCCAGATTATTTGGGCAACCAAACAAGATCCCTCCCGGTATTTGGCAGTGGCGGAGTTGGACTTGATGCTGGCGGCGTGCGTAGCGACCGAGAGATTGGAGAAATGTAGAAATAGAGAAGGGCCTTCCATACTGTGACTGCATCATGGCTGCGAGAGGGTAACGTAGGAGAGATTGAGACAGAGTTGCTACTGCTTGAAGGATGGCCGTTGTCCAGCCTACTCCATGACTGTTGACGGCGGCAACTGAGGCGGAGAGAGAGAAAAGACAGGGTCTTACTCGAAAGAGAGAACTCGGGAGGGAGAGATTTTTCTGCAAAGTGAAAATAGAGGAGCAGAGTGAAGTGGAGTGGAGTGAAAATAGAGCAAAACATTTGTTGGTCAGGAAGGTAAAAAGACTAAACTATTTGTCGGCAAAATACAAATGAAAGCAAACAGCTTGCAATTTTTAAATATAACTAAGGGTAAAATGGGGAAACAAAATTTAGACGAAAACACTATAGCAGAACGGATTCCCACTTATATATATAGTAGAGTTTTAATATTTTTTATGATTTTTTAATTATTTTACAGTTCTATCTTAAATATTTAATGTTAAAGTTGATACTAATGTCTGACAAATTGGCATTACCTGTATGCATGCACTGACCAACTAAAAGAAAGAGGAACTTCAATGTGCATGCACTAATCCTGACCAACTGACAGTGGAGGCACAACAACAGGCTTTAGTACCAATGCAACTGGCGGAAATCACATAAAATAAATCATTGACACAATCTATATTATAAACACAATTTAAAGACTTTTGCACGGACAGTATACACAAAAATTGAAGGAAATAGTGAAGACATGAAATACATGGAAATTGAATTAGAATTTACTGTTCATTTATATAGCAGTGAATATATGCTTATTATTATAGAAAGATATATTGAAAGCGATCAGGGTATATTGAAAAGCAGACGACCAATAAAAGCCAAGTGAAAATGCAGGATTCTAATGAGAACCGCAATGGGCACAACTGAAATAAAGGTAAAACGAACATAGATGTTTTAAAAAATATATATATATATAAATTAGAATATAATAAAAATATAATTATGTAATATATAATATAAGTGTTGATATGCGTTATATAATATAGTCCCCAACATAGTCCCCAACCCTCTGAAGATCTCCCTCCCTCTCTCTCTCGTTCTCTCTATCTCCTAGGTTGTTTTTCTCTCCGTCTCCACTGCGTCTCTCTCTCTCTCTCTCTCCCCTACCTCTTCTTCAGCGCCAACAGTCTCACCCATTTCTCACAAATTTTTGTCTCCGAAATTTGCATGTTCAACATCTCTCTCACTTTCTCTCTCTTTTTTTTCTCTCTCCATTATTGAACAGCCTACGCCTCTCTCATTTTTTTTATTATTTTTTCTTGGATGTAGATGTGGGTGTTCAACTTCTATCATTGTTCCATTTAGTACAAATGTTAAAAAATGTAGTGTCACATTAACTCCTTCCAGAAGGACTCTTTCCATTGGGATGAAAAAGCCACCACAACTTTCAACCACCTAAAACAAGCCCTCACCAACCCACCAGTCCTAAGTCTACCCAATTTTACTAAAACCTTTGTTCTTGAGTGTGATGCATCGAGTGAGGGTATTGGGGCAGTGCTTATGTAGGAAAGGCGACCCTTGGCTTACCTTAGTCAAGGGCTCAAGGGCAGAAATCTCCTTCTCTCTACCTATGAGAAAGAGCTCCTTGTCTTGGTAATGGCGGTAAAAAAGTGGAGTGACTATCCACTAGGACAGAAATTCAAAATTCAAACCGATCAGTAGGCATTAAAATACTTGGTGGAACAACGAGTGGGAACTCCAGCCCAGCAGAAGTGGATCTCCAAACTCATTGGTTATGAGTTCACTATGGAGTACAAGGCACGCCATGACAATAAAGCTGCAGATGCCCTGTCAAGAAGAGAAGACATCACTACCTCACTTTATGCAGTCACAATCACAGAAGTAGAAACTCCTTGGTTGACTAAAGTTCAAGAAGCGTACTCAAAGGTTCCTCAACTTCAGAAGTTAAAGCAGCAGTTGCAAGAGGGTAAACTTACTAGCAACAAACACAGCTTGTGGCATGGGATTGTTCTTTACAAGGGCCGAATCCATTTGGGATCTTGCAATGATCTTCATCAACTAGCCCTACAACACATGCATGATAATCTATTAGCAGGCCACTCAAGGTACCATAAAACATTGGCTCGAATACGCAAGAATTTTTATTGGCTTGGTTCGAAAGCTGCAGTGAGGCAATATGTCAGGGAATGTGAAATTTGTCAGCAAAGCAAGCTGGAGCATAGCCATCCCACTGGGCTTCTCCAACCCCTGCTTGTACCAGACCGCCCTTGGATTGATATCAGTATGGATTTTATTGAAGGGCTTCCAGCATCACACGGCCACAATGTCATCATGGTAGTAGTGGATCGTCTCACAAAATATGCCCATTTTATTCCCCTCAACCATCCCTACATAGCCACCACCGTAGCCACCCTCTTCCTAAACCACATCTTCAAACTCCATGGCACCCCTATTTATACTGTAAGTGACCGAGACCCTATCTTCATCTCTAACTTCTGGACATAATTATTTCACCTCTAACACACCCAACTTAACCTAAGTACTACCTATCACCCCCAGTCCGATGGTCAAATGGAGATTGTAAATCAAAACTTGGAGGGGTACTTGAGATGCTTCACGGGAGAAAAACCAAAAGGATGGAGTAAATGGTTGCCCCTAGCAGAGTATTGGTACAACACCAGCGAACATGCCTCCACCAAAACTACTCCATTTGAAGCCATGTATGGTTATCCACCTCCTCGTCTTCTTCAATACGTCCCAGGCACAGCTCGAGTCCAAGCAGTGGATGACTCTTTGAGGGAACAAGATGTAATTATCCAAATTTTAAAAGACAACCTACGAGAATCACAAGAACGCATGAAGTAGTTTGCAGATCTCAATCATACAGAGCGGAGGTTTGAAGAAGGAGAATGGGTTTATTTGAGACTCTAACCCTATTGTTAGTGTTCAATAGCAGCTCGTAGGAATCAAAAGCTAGCACCACAGTTTTACGGCCCCTTTCAGATCGAGAAAAAGGTTGGGATGGTTGCATATCACCTGAAGTTGCCACTGGAATCTAAAATCCATCCAATGTTTCATGTTTCTTGTTTAAAGAAACGCCTTGTATCCACATCGGTATCCCAATCAAAGCTTCCACCCGTTAACATTGATGGATCATTACATCCTGAACCAGAGAGGATTCTCCGTTGAAGGCTTAAGAAGAAGGGACAGACAGCTACAACAGAACTATTGGTGAAATGGTATGGGCTTGAGGAAGACGATGTGACGTGGGAAGAAATTAGAGCATTTCAGGACATATTTGGGACCCTTGCGGACAAGGTCCTTGAAGAGGGGGGGTTTGTCACGTTACCTCCTTCCATGTCTCATCCCAAGGGTGATCGTGTGGTGGAAATGGGATAGAGGGAATTATTCCAAAAGGTTCGTGCACGTAATAGGAGTCTACAGCAATTGATTTCCACTTTCTTTCTACTTTATTACTTTATCTCCATTTTATTGCTTTTGTCCGAGTCTTTAGCTTCCTTTATGTTGTTTTACTTTACTAGGCCAAGTGGGGCTAGTATGTTAGTGGGTTTAGACGTGTCTATTATATTTAGGCATGATAGTCTATCAGTTATTTTATTTAGTTGTATTTAAGTACTACCAAGTTCACATTAATGAAGTATCGAACAACCTTTAATTCATTACTTTTGCTGGAGGACTCGGCACCTTGAAGTGCCGACATTTTATTCTTTATTGTGAGATACTTGACATGTAGGGCTTTTTTCTTCCTTGGATGTAGATCTGGATGGTCGATTTGTGCTTTTCTTCAATTTCGTCAAAATGTGCGACTGGCGTTTTTGTTGAACTTGTTAATCTAGATCTAAGTTCAAGAAGAAGATTCTAATCTCTTCAGTCCCATGTTTGGTTTTTTTTTTCTTCTCATGCAAAGAAGACCACGGCTGTGTAGGGAGGGAATATATTTTTCTCATTTGTGTATTTGTTTGATTTTTGTCCTTGGAAATGGAGTTTCTTTGTTGGGTTTCTCGGTTGGATGTGAAATTTGTTGAGCTCACCGAAATGTGTTGGATGTAGATCTGGTTGTTCAATTTGTCTTGTTATTCAATTTGGTAAGAATCTACGATTTGTGTGGGGGGATTTTTTTTTTTGTCCGACTCGTGTTCATTGTAATCAAGTTTTTTTGTGCCTCCATCGCATCTGAATGTCAAGAGCAGCTTCACATTTATTTTTGCCATTTCCTCTGTGTGTATTGAGGTATTCTGTTTGGGTGTTTTTTTTTTTTGCCATGCATATGTGCATCCTCTATTCTATTTGATCATAGTATAGAAATTCAAATGCCGAGAAACCCCCATTCTCTAGAAAACTTCACATAAATTGTTTGAGGGAAATCATTTGCTCTGTGTTTAGGGGTTTTTTTATTCTTCAGATCTTTATTTTTTTCTTTTGCTTCTTTCAATTGCAAGTTTTTTGGTTGTCATTTGAGAAGCTGTGGAAGTTTTTTGTTCTTATTTCTCAAATCCTCTGAAAAGTTACTTTCTTATGTGTTGTGAAAACGATGACAATAAAGTGAAAAATATGAAATATGAAAGAGAAAAATTCACACACGACACACAGATATATGTGGTTCGGCAAATTGCCTATGTCCACGGGAGCTGCAGAGGATTTTATTGCTTGAGGAATCACATTACAATGGAGGGGCAAAATACTGTTCACCAACAGTGTTGTACAGTATAGCCATAAGTGTAGAAAACACATAATTATAGTCAAACAGCGGAAAAAGCCCTAGATCTGAAAATATACGATGTTCGCTCGAGCAAACTCCCTTCCGCAACGGCTCGAGCTCACTGTCGAGCGGACATCGAGCGTTCAACTCTGCCTGACTTCGCTCGAGTGGCTAATGCCTCAGCTCGAGCGATGTGGACCAGACTCCACAGTACTCAACAATTCTCCCACTTGGAGACTGGTACACTCGCTGCATCGTCCTCTTCCTCAAACGTGATGTCCTCCACCTCTGCAACTCACTGCCTCTGTCTTCAAGCTAGAAGACCAATTGAAGTTGCGCACAACTTCAATTTCTCAAGTGTAACACCCTTAGTCAACATATCAGCAGGGTTTGCGCAACTTCAATTTCTCAAGTGTAACACCCTTAGTCAACATATCAGCAGGGTTCTTGCTTCCACAAATTTTCTCAAGTAACAATTGTCCGTCATCTAACAATGATCGTATGAAGTGATACCTGATCTGAATGTGCTTAGTCTTGGAATGAAATGCTGGATTCTTGGCAAGGAATATAGCGCTCTGACTATTACTGTAGAGAGTGCATTTTTGATTCTTTTTACCCAATTCCTCTAAGAAGCCCTGTAGCCATATCATCTCCTTTGCAGCCTCTGACACTGCAATATATTCAGCTTCTATAGTAGACAAAGAAACTGTTTTCTGTAGATTAGAACCCCATGACACTGCAGTACCACCAAGAGTATAAACAAAACCCGTGGTACTCTTCTTACTATCAATGTCTCCAGCTAAATCAGCATCAACATAGCCCTGCAACTCTAAACTCTCTCCTGAGAAACACAAGCAGGTTTATGAGGAGCCTTTTAGGTACCTCAAAATCCACTTCACTGCTTCCCAATGTTCTTTTCCTGGGTTACTCATGTATCTACTCACAACTCCCACTGCATGGGCAATATCCGGTCTTGTGTAGACCATAGCATACATAAGTGAACCAATAGCTGAGGCGTAAGGAACCTTACTCATGTAGTCTTGTTCCTCCTCTGACTCGGGTGACTAATTCTTGCTGAGTTTGAAGTGACTGCCCAAGGGTGTGCCAACTGGTTTGGCCTTGTCCATATTGAACCTGCTGAGTACCATTTTCACATACTCAGCCTGTGAGAGTCTCAACATGCCTCTCACTCTATCTCTGACAATCCTCATGCCAAGGATTTGCTTTGCAGCTCCCAAATCCTTCATTGCAAAGTGCTCTGACATCTGCTTCTTCAGATTATTGATCTCATCAATACTAGCCCCTGTAATAAGCATGTCATCCACATACAACAGTAGAATAATATAAGAATTGTAAAAATGCCTGACATAGCAACAATGATCTGCCTGACATCTGATGTACCATGCACTGTGCATGAAGTTATCAAATTTCTTGTACCACTGTCTAGGAGCTTACTTCAGGCCATACAAGCTCTTCTTCAGTCTGCAAACTGAATCTTCCTTTCTCTGTACTACAAACCCCTCAGGCTGGTGCATGTAGATGTCTTCTTCAAGGTCTCCATAAAGAAAGGTTGTCTTCACATCTAACTGCTCAAGAAATAAATCTTCGGTAGCAAACATAGACAGTACCATCCTGATGGTTGTGATCTTCACCACAGGAGAAAAGATCTCAGAGTAATCAATACCCTAAAAAAAAAAAAAAAAAGAGTAATCAATACCCTGCTTCTGTTGAAAGCCGTTTACAACAAGTCTAGTCTTGTACCTTTTACTGCCATCATGCTCAGTTTTCACCCGGTACACCCACTTGTTGTGTAGTGCCTTCTTCCCTGATAGAAGTTCTGTCAACTCCCATGTCTGATTCCCTAGTAGGGAATCTATCTCATCTTTCATGGCCAGCTCCCACTTGCTAGAATTTTCATCTTGCAAGGTTTCTTCATAACTCTGCGGTTCTCCACCATCTGTCAACAAAATGTAGTTCAAGGTTGGTGAGAAACGCTGTGGAGGACATCTAGTCCTAACTGACCTGTGGACTGCAGCTGTAGAAGTGGACGGCTCTGAAACTGACTGCGGAATAATAAGAATGGGTGCACTGGACCCACTCTCCTCGTCACTCACATCTCTACACTGCACTGTGACCTCTGGTAGGTCATCCAGTCTTACGAACTTGGACTCTTGAGGAGTTACTTCAGAAGCTGTACTAGACTTGTTCTTGTACACAATCTTCTCATTAAAAATAACATTCCTGCTTCTTATGATCTTCCGACCCTAATCATCCAAGAAACAATAGCCAAATGCCTCGTCTCCATAACCAGTGAAATAACATTTCTTTGACTTAGCCTCAAGTTTACTACGAGCATCAGGATTAGTAAGAACATAAGAAAGACAACCAAAAGTTTTAAGGTGAGAAAATTTGACCTCTTTCTCACTCCAAACCTCCTTAGGCAATTCACAATCTAATGGGATGGATGGCCCCTCGTTGATCAAGTAGATGACAATGCTGACCGCATCTGCCCAGAAAGTTGGTGGTAGTCCGGTGTGCAATCTCATGCTTCTAGCACGCTCATTTATGGTCCTGTTCATACGCTCCGCAACTCCATTTTGCTGTGGTGTCCCAGGAATGGTCTTCTCCATTCTGATACCCTGAGCTGCACAGTACTCCTTGAACCCACCATCAATGTACTCACCACCATTGTCAGATCTCAAACATTTCAGTTTTAAGTTTGTCTCTGTCTCAACCATGGCCTTCCAAGTTTTGAATACATTAAATATATTAGATTTATGCTTCAAGAAATAAACCCATACCTTCCTACTATGGTCATCAATGAACATGACATAGTAACGAGAACCTCCAAGAGATGCCACTGGAGAAGGTCCCCACACATCTGTGTGTACAAGATCCAGTTTTCCTGTCTTTGGCGTTCTGCCACTTTTCAAGAAACTGACCTTCTTCTGTTTCCCCATAATACAACTCTCACACATACTGAGATCAACTGACTTCAGTTCTGGTAACTTGCCTCTGGACAGAAGTTCTTTCATACCCTTCTAACTCATATGGCCAAGCCTACAATGCCACAAATCTGCTGTGCTCTCTGCAACGGTAGTAGCAATAGTGTTAATCAAATTGGTAGTCATATATAGTGTACCAGTTTTCTTACCCCGAGCCAGTACCAATGCCCATTTTGTGACCTTCCAGGTGCTATCTGAGAACACTACTGAATGACCACACTCATCGAGCTGTCCAACAGAAATGAGGTTTTTCTTCAACTCAGGAATGTGTCTGACCTTTTGCAAGGTCCATTTGTTCTTGTTAGGGATTACAATGTCAATGTCTCCTATCCCCACCACGTTCAAAGCCTCTCCATCAGCAAGATATACCTTTCCAAAGTCACCTGCAACATAGTTCCGTATTAACTCCCGGTGGGAAGATGTATGGAAGGAAGCCCCTGAATCCAGTATCCAGTCATCAACTAGACTATGAACTACAAGCAATAGTGCATCCTATACTTCTTTAGTTACAACATTAGCACTATCATTCTCGGTCTTCTTAGGATTTTTGCAGTTCTTCTTTATGTGGCCAGCTTTGCCACAATTTTAGCAAGTTGCCTGCTAACCAAGCCTTGACTTGCTCTTGCCCCTGTGTTTTGATTTTGATCTTCTTCTGTTTGAGTTCCTATCTTATGATCTCCCTCAAGAATCAACATTCAGTGCTGAACTCAAACCCAAGGTCTCACCAGAATCTTTCCTGCGCACCTCCTCAGCCAAAATCAAATCATGAATATTATCATATTTTAGCTTAGATTTACCGGCAGAATTACTAACAGCCATTCTCATGGCTCCCAACTATTTGGCAATGAAGCCAATAATATCAGTGCACGTATCTCATCATCAAATTCAATTTCAACAGACGACAATTGATTTGTGATAGTATTAAAATCATTCAGATGTTGTGCAACATACATACCATCCGCCATTTTTAAATTGAATAACTTTTTCATCAAGTGTACCTTGTTATTCGCTGACGGCTTTTCATACATACCTGACAAAGCCGTCATGAGATCCGCATTCGTCTTCTCCTTGATGACGTTGTGTGCAATGGATCTTGACAGGGTTAATCGAATAACCCCCAGAACCTGTCAATCCAACAGATTCCAGTCAGCCTCATCCATATTTTCCAATCGCTTTCCCAATAACGGAAGATGAAGTTTCTTCCCATAGAGGTAGTCCTCTATCTGCATCCTCCAGTAACCAAAATCTGTGCCATCAAACTTCTCGATTCCCGATACCTTCACTTCATCTCCAGCCATCGTTTTCCCTCAGACCTGAACCTTGGCTCTTGATACCAATTGTTGTGAAAACGATGATAATAAAGTGAAAAATATGGAAAATGAAAGAGAAAAATTCACACATGACACACAGATATACGTGGTTCAGCAAATTGCCTACGTTCACGGGAGCTGCAGAGGATTTTATTGCTTGAGGAATCACACTACAATGGAGGGGCGAAATACTGTTCACCAACAGTGTTGTACAGTACAGCCATAAGTGTAGAAAACACATATTTATAGTCAAACGGCGGAAAAAGCCCTAGATCAAAATATACGATGTTCGCTCGAGCGGTGTGTCGAGTGCGCGTCGAGCGAACTCCCTTCTGTAACGGCTCGAGCTCACTATCAAGCAGACATCGAGCGTTCAACTCTGCCTGACTTCGCTCGAGCGGCTAATGCCTCCGCTTGAGCGATGTGGACCAGACTCCACAGTACTTAACATTATGAACTGATATATTTAACAATCTACAGCATACTCACAGTTGGTTATCTTTGTAAGATCTGTGTTTCTATGTAATTTTATAGTCGGATTTAAGTGTGAAGAAGATGATTGGATTTAGGTGTAAGATTTATGTTTTTCTTAAATTTATATAGACTGTTGTAATGCTACTTATCATCCTAATTCTTATCATCCTAATTCTCATCATCCTATGATATGACATTAAATGATTAAAGATTATTTATTATATTTCACTTGTGAACTTATCATGTAATACCATATCATAGGATGATGAGAATTAAGATAATGAATAGATTTTTTCTTATTTTTTACATCTAACCATTGTGTCCAAAGAAACTAATCAGTAAGCCTTAACTTATTAAACTTGCAAGAAGAATCAAAGAGATACATACCTAGTTAATGCCAAAATTCAGGAGCAAAGAAGCCAATTTCCACAGCTGCAAAGATCTACAAGTTTGAAGATTTGAAAACATAGAGCAAACCATAAGCTTGCGGCCTAAGATCATTCAAATCACATTCCCCATAAAATTTCCTATAATTTAACTAAAAAGTACATTCCCTAAAATTTTTTCTTAAATTTTACTCATCTTTCAAAAACTTCCTACATCCCATTCCCTATCGTTTCTCTATTCTATTAAAATAATATTTCTCTATTATTTCTCTCACTTCCATTTACAAACTTAACTACTCAATATTTTTTCTTATGTTTTGAACTATTACTCTAGTGAATATTTTAAACAACAATTTAAATTATTTTTTTGTGGATATGAGAATATTTTTAAAATTAATTTTTTATATTTTCGTAATTAATTAAATTATTATTTAAAACTATAATAAATATGAGTATGAGAGAAAGTGTAGATGATTGAAAAATTATTTATTTTATATATTAGAATAAAATATTGATAAAAATGATTTAGGGAATTCGGATGTGGGGGGTATTTTGATCAAAATCCTATAATAAACCTCAAATTATGGGGAATCCGGTACTTTGGAGCACCAGATGTGAATGCTCTAAGCTAGTGATATTCTCAAATGGCATAGGGGCAATTAGGGCTGAGCAACCGGGTATCGGATCGGGTATCCGGGTATACCCGGCCCGGAACCCGGATTCCAAATCCGGGTCGGACTCCGGCCCGGATATACCCGAGTTATGACCCGGGCTGGAACCCGGATTGATCCGGGTTTTTACAACCCGGAAATTCGGGTTCCGGCCTATACCCGGGTTTTTTTTTTTTTTTTTTTTAACAAAGCCTGATTATTAAATTTTTTTCAGCAAATAAATATTGTGGCACATAACGTTTCTTTTTCTTTTTCTTTTTCAGATCAACATTCCTCGTTACTTTCGATGAAGCTGTGTTGTATCAAAGATTATATAGAGTTGCCATAAATGATCAATGAAAGCTTTTGTTTGGGAAAGCTGAACTTGCCCCAAGAAACTAAAGAACTATAAAAGTAGTATCAATTACTTGCTACTTTCGATGTATCCCTTATAAACTAAAGAACTATAACAGTTAAACATTACATCATTTCCACTTCCAGATCTTGATCCGTAGACATAGCCATACCAAATCATGTAAGAACAAGTAGTAGATGCAAGGATAGCACAGAGAAGGCACATGCAATAGCATTTGCAAAAGCAAAAAACCTGCAAATACATGGTTAAATATATAAACAACAGCACATAATTATATTCTGTGCATGCAAAAACATTACCAAATGTATAATGCATGCATGGTTTAGGCATATAATTATATTCTTTCCCTCCTGGACCACACTCAAATCATTCAACACTTCTTTTTCCCAATAAACTAGAATGAAAAATAAACATATTTGTAACAATGAAACAATATAAGATTAAAAGCTCTTTCTGCGAGGCTTAATTCAATTAATATTTCCTTGAGACTTTAGGAGAATTAACAAATAAAAGTTATAACCAAGTAACCTGTGCTGTTGCATCATGTATATTGTAACAATGGCATTATACATATCTTCCCAACTCTTCTTTGCAAGTGTAGCATAGAGGCTTACGCTCAGGCTTATCCAGAAAAATGGTATAAACTAAAGTGGCAATTTTGAAAACACTTACAAATGAATGGAGCTTGTAGTCAAGACTCAAAACCACTACTTTAGTGGTTCACACTTCTTTTTGTTAGTGAGGTGCTGGTTGATTATAAGTTTATGGTTGTAGATAGTACGTACTGGTGATTTTAAGCTGTTTATTGCGTGAAAGAATGATGGCCACAAATATTAATTAATCTTTCACGCAATTTGCCCAATACGCATGCTTCCATTCCCCACGGCACAAATATTGCCACTTCCACTTAATTCGCAGGGCATACAGATCATGTCAAAGATAAGATATATAATCTATAATGATATTAATTAATAGATATTAGAGTGCGTACCGCGTTTGACATGCAAATATTAGATAGACTTTCCAAAGCAAAAGATTGTTGTTGTTGGTGCTGGAAGGTTAGTCGTTACTTTTATATGGAGGAGAAGATTTATTTATTTTTGGTTGAATGAGAAGAAAATTTGCAATGGAACATAGCCCCAATAATTAAGTAGAAGCAGGACACGGTAAAAGTTTGCAAGTTGGAAGAACATAGCCCCATAGCCGTTTGCTCATTTGTTAGCATAAACTTTAAAGAGCATGCATCAAGGGGCTCTGCCTCATATAATATTCCACATTCCACAAAACCTCAGTTCAATACAAATGCACACCCAAATCAGAAACCCAAAACACACCCAAAATCAGAAACCCTAAACAAATCACACCCAAATCAGAAATCCAAAACAAATCACACCCAAAATCAGAAACCAAACCAAACAAATCACACCCACTAAACAAACCACACCATAAACTAAAGAACCGAAATGGAAGAAGAGTTTATCAAAAACTAACCTGATTTGTAGTGTTTCTGAGGATGACCAGATGAAAGCGACGACTGGATGACGGCGACGACGGGATGATGGCGACGACGGGATGAGTGGATGACGGCGAGGACGGGATGAGGCTAGGGTTTCGGGAAAATTCGTTGGAGAGAGAGAGAGAGAGAGAGAGAGAGAGAGAGAGAGAGAGAGAGAGAATCAGATTGGGGAGGGGGGGAATCGGGATGCTGTAGGGTATTAACCCATTTAGGTTTTAAAAAAACCCGGGTACCAGATTTAAAACCCGGTACTGGTACCGAGTTTTAAATCCGGTACCCAGCCCGGGTTCACCCGGGTTTTAGAAACCGGGCACCGGCCCGGGTGTTTTCCGGGCTGGTGCCCGTAACCGGAACGAAAAAAAATCCGGCCCGGTTGCCCAGCCCTAATCTTAGTGCTGTTTGAGTTTGAAAGGGGAAGTACTTTTCATTGGTCGTTTCATGAGCTTGATTGGCATTAATGTAGATATAATTGCGATATGTTGAATTTAGTTTTGCACTGAAGTTTCGGATGTTGATTGGACAATATGCCTGCTTGTATACTACGCTAATTCAATAAATTAATGATGGTGACCGAAAAGTGACAACCTTGTCCAAGTGGCTGCGGTGACCGAAAAGTGACAACCTTGTCCAAGTGGCTGAGGAGGAGGCCACTAGCTATAGGAAGTGGTTACCCACCCACAATGCCAAAATCCACTCTCATGTACCATCCTTGATATCAAAGATTGATATACAAAAACTAGCTGACTACAAGTTATACTTTGGAATTTACAAATTACGGAAAAAAAAATATACACAAAAAATTTTCTTTTATTTTTAAGTTAGTATAATTTAATATTATACGTTAGATTATAAAATATTTTTATTTTAAAGTAGATCTAACGTATTACCTTAAGTAATGTTAGAGTACTGTAAATGTTCTTGCACTGCATGACACTTATATCAAGATGGACTGCACAAATATACACTTATATCCAAGGCTAGCCCCAAATTAGTTGGAGAAGATTGGATATGGTAGCCTCTTGCTTCTGACTTTGCTTCTTTTCCTTATGCTTCCTATGTCCTATAATGGTGCGTTTTCTCTTTTACTTATTATCCACTAACAAAAGGTAACAGAAATATTTTATTGAAAAAGGTTATTCGACATAATTATTGTTATGTGTTTCACGTATGGAAGAATGTATCTCTATAGCTTTAGTAGATAGGTGTAGTGGTGCAACGTTTGAATCCTGTCCATTGGGTTTATGAGCATGGTTTATTTGAGTTTCAGTGCTTTGAATTCTTAGGGGATATGATTTTGAACATTCTACATAAGATGCAATTAATTTAACCTAAACTATTATAATACCCTAAGGGAGGCCCAAGTCACATATGAGTCTATACTCTAAAATGACTATTCAATTATATAATAAATTTTCATTTCCTAACGGCTGACAATGTGTTATCTCATTCACCACCTATACTCACTCAATATCGGATATTCCCAATTGTTGTGAAAACAATGACAGAAAAGCAAAAGTAAACAAGAAAATAAACAATCAATCAATCACACAACATAGAATTTACGTAATTCGGCAACGTGCCTATGTCTACAGAGTTATTGTATCTGGAATAACGTAATGGTTTTTCAACCTAGCGGTAGAACAACTAGGAAAACCAACAGAACTGTGAAAAGACCAAAATGTTAGTCGGTAAACGAAGGGAAAAAAAAAACAATAGAATGCAATTTTGAGATCAAAGCAAGGGCAAAATTGGGATAAAAATATGTAAAACAAAATAAAATCCTCCCACCAGGAAAACCAACAAAACTGTGAAAAGAGCAAAACGTTAGTCAGCAAAAGAAGGAAAAAAAAAACCCCCAACAGAATGCAATTTATTTGGAATCAAAACAGGGGCAAAATCAAAATAAAAATATGTAAAACAAATAAAATCCTCCTCAATTTTCTCCTACAGTGGCACTTATAGATATAGTAGATATATATATATATATATATATTATTATAGAAAAATTCTATACACTAAACTATCATCTCACTTTCGTCCCATTAAGTATGATGTGAGACATTTATCACCATTGAATGATCATTTATTACATATTTCTTTATTTTCCAATAGTGATAAATTAGCCACATCTTACTTAATAGAATAAAAATAAGATGGGAGTATGGTGTATATCATTACTACCAAGTCTCCATTAAATCGATATGTGAAAACACTGAAATAGTTTTTTTTTAATTAAATTTCTTTTCTCGTTAAAAAGACATGTAACAATCGATATTGGCTTTGAAAACAAATAATTGATCAAAAACATTTTTTAAAAAATGTTTTGCCACACACTCACTACACCATTGTTTATATATATGTTATGTTGAAAAAAATCTAAAATTCAAAATTTTAAACATTTCTTGCAAGAAAGTCTAGTGAGCAGCCACTATTAAGCTTCAGCCGTAGCACACCTTACGTGGCCTAAGTGATTTTCCTTTTTTCTCCCTGCTCACGGCCCCTCCCTCTGGTTTCACTTCATTTGAAATTCAATCATCCGCTCCCCACCCCGTGTAGCATACATCCTCTCCCTCACCCCAAACCCACGTCGCCCACCCTAAAAGTAAACCAATCGTGCACCTAAGGCCGTCTTGAGGCCCTTTCTTAGTCTCCCCCCTGCGAGGTCCTCTTAGTCTCCCCCTCCCCCCAACGAAGCCCTCGAAGCCTACTTTCTCTCCCACCCCCAGATTGAGTATAGGTTTGGACGACATCGCGACGAGAGTGGCTTCTTCTTCTCTGCGATTTCGACATCGGTAAGCATTTTTCTCAAACTTCTCATATACTCTCTGTTATTACTCACTCACACTCAAATTCTCACCACTCACGTACACACACTTCGATTTAGCACTGATAACCCAAACCAACAAATTGTTTCCTCTCGTCGAGCAGTGCCACACCCCACGGTCATCATAGTTGTCGGATGTCCCCACCCCGGTAAGCCCATTCTTCATTCATATAGAAATATATTTGAAATTTGCAGGGTTTCTAGTCTATCTAAAATTTAAAATTTTGCCTCAAATTATAGAAAGTGGATCTCAAAATCTAGGGTTTGTCGTCGATATTTCATTTGTAATTTTCCCCTGAATCACTGAAAGTGGATCTCAGAATGGAGCATTTGTAGGTGATTTGTACTTTGTAATTTTTCCCTATGGAATATGTACCACCATTTTTGTCCTATGATGTATTATTTGCAGTGGGGAAATCATGGTTATTGAGTGATGTTAACTAGTTTATCCATTTAGATTGTCATCAGCCACTGTTTGTTAATCAAACTGTTTTACTATTCGTGTTGTGAAAATTTTTTGGGTTTTTATTTCCAATTATATAGGACTTGACCCTGCATGATGGCTATCATGTGGTTATTGTGACATTTGGGTGATGCATATCTCACCACTTTCAATATAGGGACATGTGTTATTGGTTGATGACCAAAATAATTTCCTTATTCACATTCTCCATTGCCAATCTTGCCAAAACAACTTAAGCATTAATATCTTTTTAAATGCCCAAAATATAAGCTTTGTAATAACTTAAAGTGACTCTTCTTATGATTGATATTTACAAATCTGAACTTGTGATTAGTTTTTCAGAATTGCTAGTCTTTGTTTACAAATTAGCTAGTCTATTTTTAATGTCTTTGTTTTAATTTTTCATTTTGAGTTTCTTCAAGATATGCCATGCTTGCTTCCATGGAACTTAATGCAAACCAGTCCGTGTTTGAGTTGAGCCTTGGCCTACTAATTGTGTAAAGGGAGATGGGTAATTTTAGACTATGAGAATTTACATCTAATAGTGTTATGCATACATGTTATGAGTTTTTTTTTTCCCTTGGTTGATCAATTTGAGGAATTTGATGGTTGATGAGTTTCACTGTAGTTGTTTTGATAATGGTTTAATGTGTAATTGTAAATGGTTGAATGGGTTTAGTTTGTAAATGGGTTTAGTTCTTATTTAGTTTGTATTTGTACTGGGTTGTCACATTTGTAATGGTGTTTGCTTAGTTCGGATAAATTGTATGTAATAGCACATTGTATGGAGTAGATGGTTTTTGAATGGAAACAACTTTGTGCACATGATTTGATGAAACCCATGTGTATATTGTATGTCATTAAATTAACCCGCGTAATGAAAAAAGCTTGTGTACATGGTTTGATCTTGCCTTTTAGGCTATTTTAAGAGCCCTTGAAAAGATACATTATCTCAAGTCAAGAATAGAGATTATTTTTTCTGGCCTTAAAATCATTGAAATAAAGATCACATGAACATGGTATATATCCAACTTAAAATCATTCAAATGTTACAATCTTGTCTCTCTCAAATATACAAAGATCAAGGCATGCTTAGCAACCACATACCAAAATCCAGTTATACAAGAACTACATATATGAGTTTTCTAAATACATAGCCTCTCTGTTTCCTTACAATGCCAACCACATGACATAAATGAATATTGTGAGATCCAATCCAAATCTTTGCAAAAAGAGTAACATCTTCAGTGAATCCTTTGACAACCCTTTGGATGCAACCCCACCAAAAACACCATGCAAGAACAGAAGTATGGTGTTGGAAGCTCAGCGGTTGGATAAGCAAACATCAAGAAGAGGCCTAGGGCATCCCAAAATGAAGTACCTACAATAGTAGAGTGCATACTTAATGAAAACACAAAGCCAAGTTGCTGAACTGAAAATGCATGTACTATCTCTTTTTAAATCCAAAATATCCATGAAGGGTTGAAGTTACAGAACAGCTAACATATAGAGTAGCTAACAAAGTAATGCATGTGAAAATCTTAAGTGAAAAATCACTTGCTATATTATTACAATCCATTGTCTGTTCATAAAATACAATATTATTTTGAGTATGAGTTGAGAAAAGAAAATGACACCACACAAATACTAAAAGATCTTAATTTTAAACAAAAAATTAATGGCTGTAAATAAGCCCAATGTAATCAAAAGTGGTCTCACTGCCTGATGAAATAAGCCTAATGTTGATTTGGTTTCATATTCTTTGGACGGAGGAAACCAAGACAGATACTCAACAACTGGCCAGCAAAATGTCTCTCATTTTCCAATCAATCCCCAGAGTTAAGATTGGGAGACAAAATGAATATATATTTGGATTCCGTTTTGATAATTATTTGGATTTGGGCACTATTGTAATGTACAGAAAGGTATATAATTTATTACAGCAAATGAATTAGAAATACAATGGGGAAAATTACATTAAAGAGACCAAAATCCACCATCCACCACCAGCCATGACATACCCCTCCTCATGATCTCATTATTACCCTAAATCTGACCATATAAAAGAAGAAATCACACGATTAAATTGAATTTACATTACAATACTATAAAAAACACATCAATCACAACCAAACAAATCCAACCATGGGATGAACATAATCAACAATAATTAAATTAACCTGGACCTCCCAAAAAGTAACAAAACAAAATCCCAACCAATTTCCCCTCACTCTCTCATAGTCACGAAAAAGCACATTACTTGTCAGAAAGAAGGAGACGGCGAGGGAGAAAATGGGTTGAAAGATAAATGAACCATTATGCTGCCAATCTACGTGGGTTAATGGATTGACCACAAAAGCTTAGAATAACAAACCAAAAGCCAGAGCTGAAAGAGAGGCAAAGAAAGTTGGCATAAAGATGAAAGCTTCAGATGTTGGGCTAGGCATTAGAGCCTCAACTACAGCAGCTTTTTGAACATAAGAGATGGCCATCAACACCACCAACATTATCAAAAATAGCTTAAACCTCATAGCCTCCATTTCTCCAAAAGCTCGGTGAAAGAAGCACTACAATTCCTTCCTTGTAGATGTGATGGGAACCAAGGTGGGCCTACTCTTAAAGATTCTTTGCAAGTTCCAGATGAGCCAATTACAAGATCAAAAGCCAAGAAGATCAAGGAAACAATACAAGGATTAGTACAAGCCACTTAGGAAGAACCTAGTAAGAGCCCAATACTCAAGATGAACTTGAAAGAAGAAGAACCAGCTTTGATCCACTTAATCCAAGCTGTGGAAGACTTGACTTATAGATAGGGCCTTTAGATATTAAGGCTTTCAATTTGTTTAAAAGATTTTTATTATTAGTTTAGAATACGTGGGCTTGAGGATGCTTAGCCCACATATGTCTTATTTTATTTGAACTAGGGTTTAGAAGTACTGTAGCACGACACTGTTCACGTTATAGTACAGTGTGGCTACTATTCACTAAAGGGGCATTTTTGAGAGAAAGGGTCTCAAATTATAATCTAGGGTTTTATCATGTTTTGGGGAGGGTATTTAAAGGATGTAAGTAGCCACTCCAGAGGTTAGACATTTATTTTGAATTTTAATTGTGAGTGAGTTTTCTCCTCTTGTTCTTGATTGAACTCTTGAACTTATCAAAGATAAATCATAACCTTTGTGGCGTTCCTCCTTGTAATTTGGGTTCTTGAGACGGGATTTCAACAGGTCTAGATTTTAATATAATCTAGGTTCTTGGAACGAGTTCTCAACGGGTCTGAATTCTCCATCCATAGACTTGAGTTTGGCTTTCTTGGGTTGTTTTTCTAATATTGTTGTTGGGTTTCAAAGCGAGTCGATTGGGGTTCACATCAAGATGGGTTTCCTTTTGGCAACAGAGGAATGGTAAGAGTTGCAATGTAAGCCAATGGCAGTGGTTTGATTACCATCTTCTTCAATTTTAGCATCATAAAAAAAAAAGGCTGAATAATAATAGGGACTAAACAATAAGTATTTGTAGAGCTTGGCTCTATTCGATCTTTACTCTCCACAAGTTTCCAAGGACAGAAAATAAGATTTGGGTTGAACAACCTCAAGGGCCACAAAGCATTCCGATGATGGAGGCACATCTTTCAACAATTTTTTTCAATAAAATTCGAAATAATAAAGAAACCAAGAAATAGAGAAAGGAAAATTACCCCGAACAGTGAGAGAAAGAACTAATAGTGCCAATTAACCTCCACAAGCATCGATTAGGGCTTAGAAGCAATAAAACGAAAGAGGAATTAACCTTCACAAAACCTAGGGATAAATTAGTCCATGCGGTTCATCCTATTCATATCTTAATTCTACCCAGCACTTAATTGCAGTGCCCTAGAAATGAAAACGTATGTATATCTTGAACTTAATTCATTCTAGATTCTTTAACAAAAAAATGGCTAACAGGGCGCCGAATCCGACCAATGCCTACAACGCCCCACCATATGATCTTGCTATTCATAAAAAATTTTATGCACAGAGATAGAGAGCAAGAGAGGGATGATGAAGTGGCCTCTTCTTGGAGAGAAATTATGGTGGGTTTGGCACAACACAAGGACATGCAAGTGATTAGGATACCATAGCTATCAGCAAAAAATAGCAATCAACAACCAACCCACCACCCACAATCTACAAGCAAAGAGAGACAAACCACCCATGACCTCGCTCAGCAAATTTACCTAGTGGAGTCACCTCTCTCAGTATACAAGCAATAGTAAGGGGGCTCACAAGGGAAATGGATTGAGGGATGGTCGTTGCAGGGTGGCGTTGAGCAGGCGACGCGACACGGGTGCTAGGGCGATGCGAGATGTGTAAATTCTAGGGGCGACAAAGGAGGAACTAGTGGCGGTGCAGGACAGAGGGATGGGCGGCGCGGGGTGGTGCTGGACAGAGGGATGGCCATCTCAGGGTGGCGCTGGGTAGGCGACGCGGGTGCTGGGCAACATGAGTGCCGGAGATGTGGTTCAATCTAAAATTTGAAATGCACTAGTTGGGTAAAACAAGCATTTCAACCGACATACATCAAACAAAACACACGTTTTGTTTAAAAAATAAAGAAGAAAAAAAGAGCAGCCACGTAGGGTGTGCACTGTGTGCAACGCTACAATAGCTGCTCTATAGAATTACTCTTCTTGAAAATTAGCTCCTGCAATTTCACTAAACAAAAATAAAAGAGAAACCCACTAAACAAAGCCCAAACCAAATAAAAGAATATAATAAATAAGAAGGCACAATAAAATAAATAAAAGTCAAATCAAAGCACTACAACTCAACATTAATAAAATAAAATATTTAAAACCCAACAATAAAATAATTAAAGCAAAGTGCAATTTAAATGCAAAACAATAATTAATATTAAGAAAGTACATTAAAATAAATTCCACAACTTAGAAATTATAAAACAATACAATGAGAAACACGTTAAATTTTAAAACAAGAGAGCCACTAACTATAATTAATAAAATAATCATTCAATAAAAATACACGTAAAAATGGGGTATTACATCCTCTACCCCTTAAAAATAAATTTTGTCCTCAAAATTCGGCAAGGTTAAACATTAATGCTAAAGCTAGTCATAAGATTCGACTAAGAGTAAGCTTGGGAAACATACTGCCATTCACCCAAAAAAATACGGATATTGTTCTCTCATGTCCTCTTCTCTCTCCCAAGAAAATCTTGAGCCAATGGATCTCCCCTTTCCACTTTTACCAAAGGTATCGACTTGGATCTTAGTTTTTACTCTTTCCAATCCACAATCTGCATTGGGGCAACTTCATAAGTAAGATCTGGCTGTAGCTAAATGCACTCTGGGTCGACGAAACGCGGCTCTTGTTGACCAAAGCTTTTCTTTAGTGATGACATGTGAAAAACATCGTGAAATTCTCCAAAATAAACTGACAATGCAACTCTATAAGCGACGAGTCCAACCTTCTCCAAAATCTTAAAAGGGCCAACATACCTCGGACTAAGTTTTCCTTTCTTACCAAAATGCTTAACACCTTTCATAGGAGATACTTTGAGATAAACCCAATCACCTTCCTCAAAAGATAAGTCTATTCTGCTTGAATCCACATAACTTTTCTGACAACTCCGCACTGCTACCATTTTATCCCTTATAACCCGAACCTGACCTTTCTTTTCTCGGATTATCTCCGGCCCAATTAACTTACTTTCACCAACTTCATCCCAACACAACGGCGACATGCACTTCTTCCCATAAAGAGTTTCATATGGTGCCATCTGAATGAATGCATGAAAACTGTTGTTGTAAGCAAATTCTATAAGTGGCAAATGATTTTCCCAACTTTCTTGAAATTTCATAAAACAAGCCCGTAACATATCCTCAAGAGTCTAAATAGTGTGCTCCGATTGACCGTCAGTTTGAGGGTGGTACTCAGTACTAAACTTCAATTTAGTATCTAAAGTTGCCTACACACTCTTCCAAAAATGAGGCGTGAACTGCAGGTTCTGATCCAACACGATACTCTTGGGTATCCCGTGTAACCGCACTATCTTTTTAACATGCAACCGAGTCAACTTTCCCAAAGAGTTGGTATTATTGATAGGTAAGAAATGGGCACTCTTGGTCAGCCGTTCAACAACCACCCAAATCGAGTTTTTTCCATTAGGATTCCTCGGTAAGCCCACTACAAAATCCACAGAAATGTCATCCCACTTCCACTCAAGAATAGGGAGAGGTTAGAGTATACCAGCGGGTCTCTAATGCTCAGCTTTAAGTTAACAGCACGTGTCACATCTCTCAATAAATATGGCGATATCCTTTTTCATTGCATCCCACCAGTAATTTCTCTTTAAGGCTCCATGCATCTTTGTGCTTCTAGGATGAACTAAATAGGAAGCTACATGAGCTTCTGTCAAAATTCATTTCTTAAATTCTAAATCGTGAGGAATTACTCTACGATTTCGAAACTGAAGAATACCATCCTTATCCAAAATGTAATGCAAAGGTCCTTTAGATTTCTTGACTCTCTTCTTGATATCTAACAACTTCGGGTCCTTTCTCTGAAGAGTCTTCAATTCCTCTAAATCAACCATTGGAACATCAAGAACTGAAGATAACACTTTCTTGTTGCGAGCTCTCGATAAGAAGTCTTCTCATTCTACAAAGAAGTGAATCCAACCCTGACGATTCAGCCTCATCCCCTAAATGAGACTTCCGACTCAACGCATCTCCAACTAGATTCACCTTCCCTGGATGATACTTAATCTTGCACTGATAGTCGCCGATCAACTCTAACCACCGTCTGCCTCATATTGAGGTTCTTCTGTGAAAACAGATGTTTCAAACTCTTGTGATCAGTGTAGACTTCACAAACTTCTCCATACAAGTAATGTCGCCAGATCTTAAGGGCAAAAACTACAGCTACTAATTCCAAATCATGCGTGGGATAATTCTTCTCATGATCTTTCAACTGACAGGACACATAAGCAACCACTCACCTCTCCTGCAAAAGAATGCATCCCAGCCCAAACTTGGATGCATCGCTGTAAACCACAAACGGCTTGTGCGATTCAGGAAGTGCCAACACAGGTGTAGTTGTCAACCTCTTTTTTAGTTCTTGGAAACTTCTCTCACACTTGTCTAACCAAACAAACTCAGTATTTTTCCTAGTCAAAGCAGTGAGAGATCCGAATAATTGAGAAAATACTTCCACAAATCTCTAATAATACCTAGTAAGTCATGAGAAACTCCGAATCTCATGCACCATTGAAGGACGTGGCCACGACAAAACAGCTTCCACCTTGGTAGGATCTACGACCACACCATCTCGAGAAATTACATGTCCAAGAAAGCTGACTTCTTCCAACCAAAATTCACACTTGATAAGCTTTGCATACAACTGCTGTTCTCTTAACTTCCCAAGCACTAGACGAAGGTGATAAACATGCTCTTCCAAATCTCGAGAATAAATTAAAATGTCATCAAGTCCATAAAGGCTGCAGGGGCATTAGCTAGCCCAAAAGGCATCACCTTGAACTCATAATGCCCTTATCTCGATCTCAAAGCAGTCTTGGGTATATCCTTATCTCTTATCCTCAACTGGCAGTACCCCAATCTTAAATCAATAGTATCCCAATCTTAGATCAATCTTCGAGAAAACAGCTGCTCCTTGAAGCTGATCAAATAAATTATCGATTTGAGGGAGAGGGTACTTATTCTTGAGAGTCACCTTATTGAGTTCTCGATAATCGATACACATTCTGAGGGTACCATTCTTCTTCCTAACAAATAAAACTGGAGCTCCCCAAGGTGAAGTACTAAGCTGAATAAACCCATCATCTACCAATTCTTGCAACTAAATCTTCAACTCTTTCAACTCAGCTGGTGCCATACAGTAAGGAGCCTTGTGCACAAGAGCCGCTCCAGGTTCCAAATCAATAGCAAACTCCAATTCGCGAATTGGAGGTAACCCAGACAAATCATCTATGAACACATCAGGAAATTCTTGCATAGAGAATGCATCCGATAATATAGTCAAGGAGCTCATACATATCACATCTCAAAACTATATACACGTCTGTCTTGTAAACACCAGCTTCGGGACACCATTTATATCAGCAATAGAGTTGAGGCCATTAAAAACAACTGGTACATGACCAAAAATGGATCATTGGCACTATTTTTGCATGCAGATACTGGTTCAACTAACGATTACTCGTAAGTCATTCTATATGAGATCAAGTACTACTTAATTTTCATTGATGCATAACTAAATTAATACATATAGTTTCATGAATATTATGACTGTGAAGTTAGTTTGAGATGTGGATAATTGCCTGTCTTCCAATAAAACATACAAATAGATTTATTCTACTCTTGGATTATTATACTGAATATATGTGTTTAATTAATTAGGTACCCAGACAATGTGCATGATCTCCTCTGGACGCCCTATAATGCCAATGAATGGATAGACAACTGGTCGCCCTATAACTTGATTGACTTGAGCACAGAACTTACCATTGATAATTCCCAAAATGATTATGAACTAGCATTTGTTGTCATGAGTATTGCAATCTCCCCAATAAATGATAGCGCTCCGATGGGATTCTATTGGGAAGCAGACGATCCAAATATCCAATTCTATATCTTCATGCACTTTGCTGAAGTCATAAAGCTAGAACCCAACCAGTCCAGATCATTCAACATTACTCTCAATGGGAAATACTGGTATGGACCTCTTGTTCCTGATTACTTGTCTACAACTACTTTGTACAGTCCATCGACCATGACTGGAAGGAATATGTATAATTTCTCAATGTTCAAAGTGGAAAATTCTACACTTCCACCCATTCTCAACGCAGTTGAGATATATTTTGTGAAACATTTCTTGCAACCACAAACAGACCGAGCGGAAGGTACGTTCTTCCACACACAAATTATAAGCTTTCTCTATCAGTTTCATCTTTCAAATTTGCCTTTTAGCACTATAAGTAATGTTCAAAATACCTTTTGAGATTTAAATATATTTTGCACTAACAATTTATTTGTGACCTGGTTGTTTGTGCCGGATGTTGAATTGGAGGAGTTTGGTGGTTGGATTGGAGGATGGAGTTGTTTGTGAGGTTGGATTGTGCTTGGTATTTTTATGTCTAGCTTGGGTTCATGTTATACACTACATAATTGCATGCATGTTCATGAGCATGAATGAAAACTGGGTTTTTATGTTTAAGATGATTTTTGAGTGCGTGTGTATCACAACCCCAAGTCGAGATCGGACATTATGTTGGCGGAGTTCCTCTGGTCACTCGGGAGCGTAATATACTGAGTGACATCCCTTAGGTTGTCGTTGGGTGACAACATGATTAGACGGGATGGTAACGCTCTCGTGCCAACTCCATGGCCCGTCTGTTGGCGGGGGCTAAAGGATGCTTGGCCTCGAACGCCCTGGGCGTGAAACTGAGCATCGCTCGTTACAAAGTCACACACACGGTCATTACCCGTGGTGTATACGGTTTAAAATTGGATAATTGGTTTTGATCAATGGATTTACGCAAACCATTTTCCAGGAAAATGGTGGATTTTTATATTGGACCATTTTCTGATATTTTTATGGACTTGGTTTTTGGGCCCAAATGGGATTTGGCATGTGTTGGAAATAACTATTTTTGGGAAATGATGATTTTTGGGTCTCATGCATATTTCTTCATATGCATGTATAATTGTTGGTTGCATTAATATATATATATTTTTATCTCTTGTGTTATTTGGTCTATTACTTACCTGTGGTACCGTTTTATGATATCGTAGATTCTGATGCAGATGAGGATGCAGAGCCTGAGGATGCGGCTCTCCCGGAGGAGTGATCGAAGATCACTTTCTTGAGTGTTGGGATTTATTTTCCATTTTTTGTTATTGTATTTTGGCTTAATCATGTTTTTATTGGACAATTGTAATACTTTTTTAAAACGCTTGTATTTAAACGAATTTGTATTTAACAATTTTGGTACTTAGTTGATTGATTTTAACTTATCTCTGCGTCTTTTGTCTTACATGTGTTACATGTGCACACACTAAGCAATTGTCATTGGGGTGCGTGACCCATGTTGTCATCATCCCGACACCTCGATTGCTACGTTTCCGTATATGAGAGTTGGGTGTGTCACAGGTGGTATCAGAGCGGTTTGGTTCTGGCTAAAACTACATGTCCCGTAGGTGCAGTACCAGAAAATTTTAAAAGTTGTAATTTGAAATTAGTTTGTTTGAAGTATGTTATTTTAATTGTTTTATTTATTTTATTGTATGCTACTTTAATTGTTTTACTTATTTTATTGTATGTTATTTTGTTGTATTTTAATTTATTTTACTATATTATATTTTAATTTGTTTTGAGTTGAAATTGGGGTTAAGAGTTACGTTATGGTAGGAAGATGATACTATAAAGAATATCATTGTTAGGCTTGAATATTTAGTTTAGTAGGCCTGAACGCTTAGCGATGTGATTTGCTTTTATAATATCGAGGTTTGAAGAAAACAACATGGTTTGGGTGATCTCTTTGGGGACTAGGAACTAAACTCACAACTGGGGAGGGAACGACTTTAAATCACTTAGGATGATTGAGGTCAAAGGTTCCAAGAAATTTATAAAATAGTCTATGGAATAGGAGGTTGTAAGTTCAACAAACTTCAAGGATAGATTTATGTGAATTTCATCTAAGGTTTGAGGCCTTATTGATTTTATGAATCTAGTTTATGGGAATTAAAGTGGTAGATTCAATAAGCCTTGGGGGATTAATTAAATTAGGATTTTTAGATTTTGCCGACTCGGATAAGCAATTTGGTAGCAATTGGGGCTTTAAAATTTACAAGCTTTTTAAGGCAAATGTTTTAGATTTAAGGTCATCGATCTTGAACATTTTGGAAAATGATTTATTATACATTAATGGTTTAGATTTTGAAAGTTTCAGAAGTCGATTGTTTTATTATTGGATATAAGTTCATTGATCTAGTTCAGGAAATGATTATTATTAACTCGAGGTTGTTGTAGCAGATTTGAGGAAATGATTTTTATCGATTCGAAAGTTATAGGTCCATCAGGGTGTTGGAACTAGTAGATTATCTGTTGGTATTGAATGCAATTGAAGTTGAGGCTATATGTTCTACAGACTTTTGGGAATGGATTTTTAGCAGGTTTAAGGTCATTCTCGGCATAAAACTTTAAGGATATAAGTTGAACAAATTCAGGAATGATTCTTGTTGATTTGAGGATATAAGTCCAAATGATGGAAATGGTAGTAATAAATCACTTGTACGTTTGAATGATTATTGGTTTTGGCTAAGAGTGCATGAGATTGATGTGTACTAGTGGTGAGTGTGTATGGATTTCAGAGAGTGCAGGTCCTAGTCTCATTTTTTTTTTTTTGGCTTGGTAGGAGTTGAAGAGGAATCTATACGATATTATTAAATTTAAGAGATCTTGGCTTTGATTTTTTGTGAGTCGATTGGAGTGTTCAGTCGAAGCGTGTTACCCAATGAAGTAATGGTTAGTGGTAATTGTTGTAATTATCTTCAGGAATTAGTTGTGACTTGAAGTCACATAGGAATTTATATTTTTGAGGCTATACTTTCCTTTAGAGATCGAGTGTCTAGTTTGGAGAATTATGGACATTGTTATTTAACTTGAAGAGAGATTGTTAGGTCACCCTGTGTGGTGTATGATAAGGCTTAGAAGTTGAAGCTTATTCATCAATGGTGGACAACATAAATGGATTTATGAGGCAGTATGGCTTTAGGATCCAAGAGTGTTGTGCGATAGTTTTTTTATGGATTAGGGATTGAACAACATGGCCTACTTTGAGTTTTAACCGTGATGTGCTATTGAAGGAACTAGTCGTGCTAATACTAGAGCTTATGAGAGTAGAATCAGGTGGGTGAGTTACCAAGAAGATTTCAATAATGTTTTGATAAATTCAATGGTGGTTTGTATTGAGTTTAGTCACTGCCAAATTAGCTAATATTCATAATTTAGGTGTGGAGCTTCGAAGTATCAATTGTCGGGTAAAAGTTTATAGGCGCTTTTATTGGTTGGTCAGGATAGATTAGAGCCTTTAGGGTATGTTAGATGGGCAAGTGTAATATATATATATATATATATTTAGATGATTTATTGTTTTCAAATTGGGATGCTGAGATTGATCGATATTGGTTTCTGTCAATGATCATAGATGTATTTTGCAGAATATTGATTTGGTTAAGGCAATGAGAGTCAACTAAGAAATAAGTGTGATAATTCATGGTTTTGAGGGGCAGAGTATTTTTACCAAAAATGTGGAAGGGTTTTCTTGTTATTAGGTGTTGTGCTAGCTTATACTCGATGGTGTTAATTTATGAGGACTTAATTTTATGCATTTGGTGAGTTATCAGAGTGTGCACGGAAGCTTGATATTTTGTGATATAGTTGGGGGTTCGAACTTCGTGCCAATCTTGAGGAATTAGTGGTGACTTGAAATTGAAGCAATACTTGTAGTTGGAGATTAATCATTTGGTTGTGCAAATTATGCTTATTGATTGTTAACTTTGGAAGTGGCTAATAGGTTACCAACTTGTAGAATACAATGAAGGTTTGTAAGTTAAAGCATAATAGTCGACCAAGGTTAGTATATTTATCGTATAAAGATGATAATTGTTGGAATTTACTAGTTGTTATATTAATGTTTTTGTAGAAATGGAGATTTTGGATTACTTGGCCACCCTAGGAGTACTCGGAGGCTAGTGCGAGTTGATGAAATTGCTTATATGAGTAGACATGAGAGAGTAGCATCCATAATTGTTTGGGCGTCAGTGATGCTATATTTCTCTCAAATGTGTTCTGAGTTGTATCTTGTATTTTTATATTGGACCATTTTCTGATATTTTTATGGATTTGGTTTTTGGGCCAAAATGAGATTTTGGCATGTGTTGGAAATAACTGTTTCTAGGAAATGATGATTTTTGGGTCTCATGCATATTTCTTCATATGCATGAATAATTGTTGGTTGCATTAATGTATTTTTTATCTCTCAGGTTGTTTGGTCTATTACTTACCTACGGTATAGTTTCATGGTACCATAAATTTTAATACTGATGAGGATGTAGAGCTTGAGGATGCGGCTCTACCAGAGGAGTTATCAGAGATCACTTTCTCGAGTGTTGGGATTTATTTCCCATTTTTTGTTATTGTATTTTGGCTTAATAATGTTTTTATTAGACAACTGTAATACTTTTTGAAACACTTGTATTTAAACAAATTTGTATTTAACAATTATGGTACTTAATTGATCGACTTTAACTTATGCACTGCATCTTTTGTCTTACACATTTTGCATGTGCACATACTTAGCACTTGTCGTTGGGGTGCGTAACCCGTGTTATCATCATCCTGACACCTCGATTTCTACATTTTCGTACATGGAAGTTGGGAGTGTCACAGAAATAGTCATTCTCATTTAAATAATTTGTTGCAAATACTCGTTTAGTGACTAACAAAATGATTAAAAGCACATAGAGGAAAATTCAATTAAATGCACAAATTGCAACTTGACCTTAAGACAAAGTTAACATGTTAATATTACATCTATCACATAACAAATTTACATGCATTTGTGTAAAAGGTTACCGTAATTACCAAACGATAAAAATTAAAGCGATTTTGGAAAAATATTTTGACAGTGACAACCAAACACCTAAAAACATTAATTTGTTTTCTTAAAAACTAATTTACTAAAATAATTTTTCATAAAATAAATGTTTTACAATGAAACAAACAAACCCCAGCTCCACCCACCTCCCCTCCTCGCCGGTCACGGTAGTGTCCTTTTCCGTTTATTTATGTCCTTTTTCAGTTGGTTTTTTTTTGTGTTTTTCCGTTAGCACCATCACTTGCCGATCTACTACCTTCCAGTGATCAAAGGCCGACACGCTTATGCCACGAGTGAGATCCACGCACCGCTGTGTTTCGAGGAGTTTTCTGCCACCATGCGTGGTAGGTTCAGGACTAGCGCCTTCAGATCTTCCAGATCCGACTGTTTTTCTATCTCCAGTTGTGGTACGTGGCCTGCACGTGCCGCCACCGCCAGTGTTGGCCCTTCGTTGGCGATTCGTCACAATGTTTGGTTGCTATGCTATGTTCCTGCTTTCCCTAATCTAGGATCGAGTGAAAGTAGATGTGATAGTTCCTTCCAGCCAGTCCAAACCAACATGTTGCAGTACACCCCTCTGTACTATGACTTCCAACTGCAGTTTTATAATCTATTCATCAGACTATGTTAAAACCGTCACCAAACAATCTTCCATTGTGGGAATTGGGTGGGAGCCATTTGTTTGGTTTCGATCACCTGCTTTGTTTTTTCTTTTTTGTGTTGTGATGTGTGTTGATTTTTGAAAGATTGTAGGGGACTTCTACCCCATCGAACTTGTATCTTATATCTATTAGTTTATCTATAAATATCCAACTTGTTAAAAAAAAAAAAAAAAAAACCCTCCGGCCTATATATCACCGCTATTTCTGCGAAACTAGCTACCTGACGCACATATATGATGTATGTACTATGTATTTCCTTGGAAATCTGACGCACAGTTTGATGCAGACAATTCTACCAATCAGTCTTTCTTTATTTTATTGAAGGATATGGACATTCCACTTGAAATACGTTAATTAACACAGTCAATCGATGTGCTAAAAGTGACCAAGTCTCCATTCGATCGATCTGTAAAAACACTGAAATAGTTTTTTTTATTAAATTTCTTTTCAGGTTAAAAAGACGTAATGATCGATATTGACTTTGAAGACAAATACTTGGTCAAAAAATTTAAAAATATATATATATATATGTTTTGCCACATACTCAATACACCATTAATTGTTTATATATATGTTATGTTGAAAAAAATCTAAAATTCAAAATTTTAAACATTTCTTGAAAATCAGCTCCTGCAATTTCAATGGTCATGATCATGTGAAGGAATATCATGTAGCTATTGATTGATCGATATGCATGTGTTGAATTCTGTTGAGTTTGGCTTGATTTCCTGCTGAAAATATATTGTTTGGGACTTGGTTCGACAGTCCGCTCGAGCGAACTCATCCAAGAGAGTTCCGCTCGACACTCCGCTCGACTGTCCGCTCGAGCGAACTCATCCAGAGAGTTCCGCTCGACACTCCGCTCGAGCGAACTCTTCCAGAGAGTTCCGCTCGACCTCCGCTCGAGCGAGAATGTAACCCTAACGTGCACTCGACACTTCGCTCGACGTTCGCTCGAGCGAATGTTCTGAATTAGCGCCGTGTACTATAAATACATCATTTTCTCTTCATTTTGAAGTGTGTTCAGCAGCCAAGAAAGAGAGAGTTTTGAGAATCCTTTTGTATACAATCCTAAGAGTCCATTGAGTGTATTGGGGCTTTAGGATTGAGGATTTTGTGTTCAATACTCTTGTACTCCATCTTTGTTCACAGTGAAATTTGTTGAAACTGACCCCGATAGTGGACGTAGGCTCACATTGAGCTGAACCACTTAAATCTTGCTGTTCTTTGTGTGCTTGTTGTTTATTTTGTTGCTTCCGCTATTATTTACTTCAACTTAGCCTTTGTTTATTCGGTCTATTCCCAACAAACTAGTATCAGAGCGTCAAGCTCTTTGCAAAGTCTTGAGGAATGGCTATGGCAAAGTTTGAAGTGGAGAAATTTGACGATCAAAACAGCTTTAGCTTATGGCGCATCAAGATGAAGGCTTTATTACGACAACAAGGCTTGTCGAAAGTTTTGGAAGGGAAGGTATCCGAAGATTCTCCTGCACCATCAAGAGAAGAAGATGAGAAGGCACATAGTGTCATTTTGTTGTCACTATCGGATGGAGTTTTGAGGGAGGTTGCCGATGAAGAGACCGCTTCCGGTCTTTGGTCCAACTTGAAAGCTTGTATATGAAAAAGTCGCTCACCAACCGTTTGTATTTGAAGCAACGACTATACACTCTCAAGATGAGGGAAGGTACTCCTATTTCCGATCATCTAGATGAATTTAATAAAACTGTTATGGATCTAAGGAATATTGATATTAAGCTTGATGATGAGGATCAAGCATTAATTGTGTTGTGTTCGTTGCCGGTATCATTTGAAAATTTTGTAAACTCGATGTTGTATGGTAGAGACACCATCTCTTTGGTAGATGTAAAATCTGCTTTGAACTCTAAGGAGTTGAGAACAAAATTGGGTGTACAAGGCACGGATAATCAAGCCAGTGGTTTGTTTGTTAAGGGTTCATCTAGCAGGGGTAGATCACATGAGAGAAGTTCAGAGAAGAACAAGGGTAAATCCAGGGGCAGTTCACAGTCGAAATTTAACAAGAAAAATGTTAAATGTCATTACTATCATAAATTTGGTCATTACAAAAATGAGTGTTCTAAATTGAAAAATAGAGAGGAAGGCACTAGTTCCTCTAATGCTGTTAGCGTTGCTGATGAAAAGTCTAACGGCGTAGATATTGTTCTAGCAATTAGTGGCTCAAATAGTCGCTATGGTGACAAGTGGGTCATGAACTCAGCTTGTACCTTTCATATGTGTCCCAAGAGGGACTGGTTCACTACCTATGAGTCAGTCAACGGTGGCTCCGTTTTGATGGGAAATGATATGGCGTGTAAAATTGTTGGGATTGGTTCAGTTAGGATTAAGATGTTTGATGGGATTGTCAAGACATTGTCTAATGTTCGACACATCCCAGATTTAAAGAAAAATCTTATTTCCTTGGGCACTCTTGATTCTTTAGGTTTCCGGTACACTGGTGAAGGTGGAGCTATTAAAGTCAGTAAGGGCTCCATGATTGTAATGAGAGGAGATATGACAGATGGTCTTTATTTCCTTCAGGGCAGTACATTGACAGGTACAGCTGCAGTGTCTGTTTCAGATAATCCAGACTCAGACAACACCCGTCTATGGCACATGCGTTTGGGTCACATGAGTGAAAAGGGGATGTCTATCCTAAGTAAGCAGGATTTGTTGTGCAATCAGAAGATAGAAAAACTTGAATTCTGTGAACATTGTGTGTTTGGAAAACAGTGCAGGGTTTAGTTTACTACAAGAGTTCACAGAACCAAAAGTACTGTGGACTATATTCGTTCTGATCTTTGGGGTCCATCTTCAGTTCCATCGAAAGGTGGAGCCCAGTATTTGCTTACCTTTATTGATGATTACTCACGGAAGGTTTGGACTTATTTTCTGAAACATAAGAGCGATGTATTTGCTAACTTTAAACAATGGATGGTTTTGATTGAAAATCAGACAGGCAAGAAGGTTAAGCGACTTTGAACCGACAATGGTATGGAATTTTGCGGAGGTGATTTTGATGAATTCTGCAAAAATGAAGGCATAGTAAGGCACCGCACAGTGAGACATACTCCACAACAAAATGGAGTAGCTGAGCGGATGAATAGGATTCTCTTGGAGAGAGCCCGTAGTATGCTTTCAAATGCTGGCTTGTCTAAAGATTTTTGGGCTGAAGCAGTCAACACATCTTGCTATTTGGTTAACCGCTCTCCAGCCAGAGCTATTGGTTTAAAAACTCCAAATGAGGTATGGTCAGGTACTCCCTCTGATTATTCAAATTTGAAAGTTTTTGGCTGTCCTGCATATTTCCATGTTAATGATGGAAAACTTGAGCCAAGGGCATATTCATTGGATATGCTAGTGGGGTGACAAGATTCAGGTTATGGTGTACTGATCCCAAATCACCTAAGTTTGTAATTAGTAGGGATGTAGTATTTGATGAACAATCCATGCTTAATCCGAGGAAGGAGTTTACTGTGTCTACAGGTGAAGAGCAGAGTAATGACAAGAAGGTGGAGTCACAGGTTGAGGCTTCAAAAGGGATGCCAGACGACACCCAAGATCATGTCACTTCAGATGAGCATGATCCTGATTTTGATGATGGCGCACAGGGTGAGCAAGATTACAGTATTGCTACTGGTAGACAAAGGAGGCAGATCAGGCCACCTCAAAGATATGCTCATGTAGATATGGTGATGTATGCACTTACTACAGCAGAGGACATAGATGGTCAAGAGCCTTCCAGTTATTCAGAAGCTGTCAAAAGTAAGGAGTGTGCACAATGGTGCGCAGCAATGACTGAGGAGATTGAGTCTCTTCACAAGAACCAAACTTGGGATTTGGTTAAGTTTCCTAAGAAGACGAAGATTGTTGGTTGTAAATGGGTTTTCAAAAGGAAAGAGGGAATCCAAGATGTTGCAGATGCAAGGTACAAGGCACGCTTGGTTGCAAAAGGCTATAGTCAGAGAGAAGGCATCGACTTCAATGAAGTTTTCTCTCCAGTTGTGAAACACAGTTCGATCAGGGTGTTGCTTGCCATAGTGGTAGCACATGACTTAGAGTTTCAGCAATTTGATGTTAAAACAGTGTTCTTGCATGGTGACCTGGAGGAGACCATTTACATGCATCAGCCAGAGGGGTTCATTATTCAAGGCAAAGAAGATCATGTGTGCAGATTGAAGAAGTCATTGCATGGTTTAAAACAGTCTCTGAGGCAATGGTATAAACGCTTTGACTCTTTTATGATAGATCATGGTTATGTGAGGAGTAGCCATGATTTTTGCGTTTATTATAGGCAGTTATCTGATGGGTCTTTCATCTATTTGCTACTTTATGTTGATGATATGCTTATTGCTACTAAAAGCATATCTAATATTAGTTTGTTGAAAAATCAACTTAGAAATGAGTTTGAAATGAAAGACTTAGGTGCTGCAAAAAAGATTTTGGGGATGGAGATCCACAGAGATAGGAAAGCTAGAAAGTTGTATTTGTCCCAGGGAAAATACATTGAGAAAGTTCTTCGGAAGTTTGGAATGTCTGATTCCAAACCAGTAAGTACACCATTTGCTACACATTTTAAACTTTCAGCATCCCTATCTCCTCAGACAGATGAGGAGGAACGCTTCATGGCTAGTGTTCCTTATTCCAGTGCAGTTGGCAGTATTATGTATGCAATGGTTTGTACTTGTCCAGATATTTCACAGGCAGTGAGTGTTGTTAGCAGGTACATGTCTAACCCGGGTAGAGCTCATTGGCAGGCTGTGAAATGGATACTCAGGAATCTGAAAGGTACTTCGAACCTTGGTTTAATATTTGATAGAGAAACTAACTACAATTCAAGGGTGGTTGGTTATGTTGATTCTGATTATGCTGAGGACTTGGATAAGAGAAGATCATTAACAGGGTATGTTTTCACTTTGTGTGGCTCTGCTATTAGTTGGAAAGCAACACTACAATCTACTGTTGCTTTATCAACTACAGAAGCAGAGTATATGGTAGCAGCTGAGGCTGTTAAGGAGACCATTTGGTTGAAAGGTTTGATCAGTGATTTGGGATTACAGCAGGATGCAATTTCAGTGTTTTGTGACAGCCAGAGTGCAATACATTTGACCAAAAATCAAATGTATCATGAGAGGACAAAGCATATTGATGTCAGGTATCATTTCCTTCGGGAAGTTGTTACAGAGGGCGTGTTAGAAATTCAGAAGATTGCTACTACTGAGAATCCAGCAGATATGATGACAAAGCCAGTTCCAGTATACAAGTTCAAACTTTGCTTGGACTTGATTGGTGTTTAGGGTATGTGATTCCCTTAGGGGATTTGGTGGAGGGGTTCGGTTTCTTGGTTAATGGTTTTTTGTTTAGGCTTGACGGAATTCAAGCCAAGGTGGAGATTTGTTGAGTTTGGCTTGATTTTCTGCTAAAAATATATTGTTTGGGACTTGGCTCGACAGTCCGCTCGAGCGAACTCATCCAGAGAGTTCCACTCGACTGTCCGCTCGAGCGAACTCATCCAGAGAGTTCCGCTCGACACTCCGCTCGACTGTCCGCTCGAGCGAACTCTTCCAGAGAGTTCCGCTCGACCTCCGCTCGACTGTCCGCTCGAGCGAGAATGTAACCCTAACATGCGCTCGACACTTTGCTCGACGTCCGCTCGAGCGAATGTTCTGAATTAGCGCCGTGTATTATAAATACATCATTTTCTCTTCATTTTGAAGTGTGTTCAGCAGCCAAGAAAGAGAGAGTTTTGAGCATCGTTTTAAATACCGTACCGTACCGGTCACTGGTCCGGTACGGATATGGTATATGTTTCGTATCGGCCGAAATATCGGCCGTACCGACCGGTACCAGCCGTTTCGGCCTATATTTCGGCCTGTACCGGCCTGCGTACCAGCCGATATTTCGGCCTTCAATTTTTTATTTTTTTTTATTTTTTTTTATTTTTCATTTCTTCAAATTTTAAACTCATTCTTTGACTCCTAATTCAGACCAGACTATGTATTCATGTATAATTTCTTTATATATAGACTATTATTTTGAAATATAATTTATATATATAATTTATTCATATATCGACTATCCCGAAACGGTACACGAAACGGTACCGGTATCGAAATATTTCATTCCAGTGCCTTGACCGGTACGCCATCCGGTACGGTATTCAAAACATTGGTTTTGAGAATCCTTTTGTATACAATCCTAAGAGTCCATTGAGTGTATTGGGGTTTTAGGATTGAGAATTTTGTGATCAATACTCTTGTACTCCATCATTGTTCATAGTGAAATTTGTTGAAACCGACCCCGACAGTGGACGTAGGCTCACATTGAGCTGAACCACTTAAATCTTGGTGTTCTTTGTGTACTTGTTGTTTATTTTGTTGCTTCCGCTATTATTTACTTCAACTTAGCCTTTGTTTATTTGGTCCATTCCCAACAAATTCAACATCTATCGTATGGCGTTAAAAGACCATATATATATATATATATATAGCGGTTGACGTTGATCTAAAATTACGTACATATATATATATATATATATTATGTACAGGATACGTGAGGTTCAATGCATAGTTAATCCTTAATTTGGAGTTATCACTCAAATTTATCTTACTTGTCTTTGAATCGTGACCAACGATCGAAATTAAGTGTGCATGCACACGGATCAGACATACATTCCCTGTACAAACACGCAAATTATAGCAATCTGCTGTCCCATTTTTTCAACAGCAAGACATTAACACGCGCGTACAAGTAAATTTAGTCGATAGCCATTTCTTGCAGGGACAGAAATGTTGAACCAAATTGTTGGATCAACTTCCCTTAAAGTTTGTGTCATATTTTAAGGCCAATAATATATAGCTAGCTAGAAATAGATACCGTACTTGAAATGAGGAGTAATGACATTACACTTACGATCCATTTTACAGTACTTTATAAAATTATATTTTTAATTAAAGATTTTTCTATAAAATGATGTTATTTTTATAAGTTATTTTATAAAAAAATATCCCTTATTTAAATCAAGATAGTGAAAATAATTGTACATGTATAATTTTTCAATATTAGATCTAAAACTCACTTCATCATGTTTATCGATCTATTTCACTTTGAGACCTTAAATTAAAATTTGGACAAAAACATCAGAGAATCTCGATCTAAATAGTATAAATATAACATGTAAACTCATTTTCAACAAAAGAAAACAAAATAAAGAACAGAAATCCACCAAAGATGATCATGACCAAGTCGTAGATATATCGGTCATGCATGTCAATATCACGCCAAAATGGCGTTACAAATTGTGAGAAGACTCTGCTGCTGAGCACGAAGAGATAGATGGCGATGTTTAAAGATTTCCCGTTCTTCTCATTGTCTGGTGGTTTTGCTCTTACAGTACTTTTGGTTCTTGGGCATGCCCAGGATCATCAAACAGGTACGTACGAGTATCTAAACATTCACATAATCACATTTAACTTCAATACCTTCAGTATACGATTCCGTAGCCTATTATTATTCTAATGCATCTCTCTCTCTCTCTCTCTCTGTGCCTATGTATCTTAGGCTTCATAAGCTTAGATTGCGGACTGCCGGAGTATTCGAGCTATAGTGACCTGACGACCCATATACATTACACTTCGGATAACAGCTATGTAAACACCTGCGAAATTATGAGTGTATCGCCTGAATTCAGAACAAATGTCGACGTTCGTCAACAGCTATGGAACGTCAGAAGCTTTCCTGATGGAGAGAGAAACTGCTACCACATTAGACCTACAGCAGGCGTGAAGTACTTGATCCGTGGGACTTCCATGTATGGGAACTACGATAGCAAAGATGAATTACCTGTGTTCGATCTACATATTGGACCGAATAATTGGGATTCTTTGAAATTCGAGAATGCGTCCTCTATTATCAACAAGGAGATTATACATATCCCATCATCTATTGGGAATTTGGTCTTCCCAAATTCACCTCCTAGGATCTACTATTTGCAGGAATAACAAGAAAAATAGAGAAATAATAACAATACAAGATATTTACGTGGAAACTTCAAAACAAGAGAAAAACCACCAGACCCAAATAAGAAAATTCACTTTGTGAAAAATTGTTACAATCACACAATTTTTCTCTTCACTCCAAACACACCCACAAAGCTTTCCCACTAACAAAACTTTAACTCTACACCTCTTCCCATTTTACAAAAAAACCAAGAGAGGAATTTAACTAAAGTCAAAAGTTACTAAATAAACTTTCAACTGGTATACTTAAACTAAGATGTTAAGCCTCTTATTTATAGCTCTGGGCCTATGCCTTTTATTTTCTTCTCGCTAGTGTGAGACTAAAAAAGGAGCAACAAGTTAACAATATCCATTTTGCGACTTTGACTGGTCCCACAGCCAAGCTCTACCTCAATGAATATCTTCATAGTTTCTGCTATCATGCTTCACTATAAAAGCATACTTACTCAGAATAAACCAATTCCAATCATTTCATTTTGGCTCATGTCAAAAACAACCTTGTTGAAAAATTATGGTGTAACTTCCACGTTTGGCTCTCCTGGAAGTTCATCAGTCATCGACATGAATTTCCACCACACACCTTGCATCAATGCGAAATCAATGCCTGTGTGCAAACTTGTGGACCTGCTAACATTAACACATCCTCTATCATGACAACTTTTGGGAATTAATGGCATGCCATGAGGACGTACATGTCTCTTTTTAAAGATCAAAGTCTTCCATGGAGAGAGACACAACGTTAGCATCATTTTCAGTATCTTCATTTACTGACTTGGAGCTACTTGCAGAACCTGCTCTAGCTCTTGGATAATTTTTCTTAACGTACTTTAATTGTCCACACTCCCAACAGACTACTTTCTTCTTCATGGAGTTCTTCATCTTCCCATTTCCAGCTGCTACCATTACTAAATTCTCAAGTGAAACATTGCTTTCACTATTTAATCTTCTCTCTTTAGAAAAGATTTTACTGGTAACTTCTAAAAAAATTATTTTCTTCTTCCCATGTATCAAAATAGGCTTCATGTGCTCATAGGAACGTGGAAGACACCAAATGAGTCTCAAGGCTTGATCCTCATCATCAATGTTAACTCCAATGGATTCTAGCTCAGCGACAATGCCATTGAGAACGCTTAAATGATCTGAAATAGTTGTACCTTCACTCATCTGCAGTGTATGAAACTGCTCATTCAAGTACACACGATTTGAGACACCATTCGTCTGATACAACTCTTCAAGTTTTTCCCAGAATTCTTTTGCCGTAGATATTCCATGCACATTTGCAAGAACATTTTTGGCCAGGCACAGACGTATCGCACTTGCTATTCTCAAATCCAGATCTTCTCAATCTTCATCGTTCATTTTAGATCTGCTCCTTTCACCAGTCACACTTGTACCAGTACTAACTTCAGGTGTTGGTCTGCCCTTCAATGCCTTGTGTAATTCTGATTGAATCAAGACATCCTTGACTTGTACTTGCTGCAATCCAAAATTGATTCTCCCATCAAATTTCTCCACCTCAAATCTAACAAGATTTGAAGCCCTACTTCCTGACATTACTTTGATGAATTTACTTTAGAAATGAATAGTACCTCACTAAGTAAGTTCCCAAAAAAGATTGGAGGGTCAGAATTGACACACTTAAAATTTTCAATCTCCTAAATAGAACCTCCTTAGACTGTACGTATCCATACTACCACATCAAAACTCCACCCCACAAAAAAAACCTAGTGGCTCATATACCAATTGTTGGAAATTTGGCTTTCCCAAATTCAACCTCCTAGGATCTACCATTTGCAAGAATAACAAGAAAAATAGAGAAATAATAACAACACAAGATATTTCCGTGAAAACTCCAAAACAGGAGAAAAACCACTAGACCTAGAGAAGAAAATTCACTATGTGAAAAATTGTTACAATCACACAATTTTTCTCCTCACCCAAACACACCCACAAAGCTTTCCCACTAGCAAAACTTTAACTTTACACCTCTTCCCCTTTTATAAAAAGGCCAACAGAGAAATTTAACTAAAGTCAAAAGTTACTAGATAAGCTTTCAATTGGTGTACTTAAACTAAGAGGATAAGTCTTTTATTTATAGCTCTAGGCCTATGCCCTTTATTTTCTTCCCACCGGTGTGGGACTAAAAAAGGAGCAACAAGTCAACATCATCGAATTACATCCATGTTTGCCTTATCAAAACGAACTCTGGAATGCCGTTCATCTCTGAAATAGAACTGAGACCTTTGGAAAATTGCACTTATGTGTCTAAATCGGGTTCACTGGCACTCGTTACACAGACAGATACCAATGCAACTAGGAGCCAAACATTCAGGTGATTAGTCGATGTCATTAAACAACATTTTCATACGAAAGCTACTATGTCTACATATTTTTTTTTTAATAAAAGGTATGGTATATATGCAAAATCAGTTTTACAAAAAAAATTAATAATAATAACTATGATCTTTTTATGCAAGTACAAGGACGACAAATTTGATCGGATTTGGATGACTGAGACTTTCAGTGCGTACACATTGTTAAATACATTGCTCAATGTCAATGCTGGTCAAAATATAAGAAATGCAACCAAATGTGAGCAAGAATCAAGAGTATGTGCAGGACCAAACAGAGTGTATGCTGGGCAATGAAAGAAAAAGGTATGGAAGAAAGTTTCTCCTTTTACGTGCATGATAAAATGTCTATACAAAAGAATGCTTATATAAGCCTACAAAAGCATGTGACTACCATCGTACAGATTCTCCATTACATCCCTAGCTAATAACCTTGATAGAAAAACAAAAGAAAAGAAAGTGGCTGTACAAGTAGAGAAAAATTACAAGAAGACAAAAATTGTACACTGGAATATTTCTCTACATTTTCCTCTAGAGTATTCTTTCTCTTTCCTTGCTGTGCTGCCATCAATTGCGGATGTTTGTTCTTTATTTTTTTCATACCAGCAACTTCATTAGTTTCCAATAACCCCCTCAAGATGGAGAGTAGATATCTACTATTCCCATGTTGAGCATGCATGAGTAGAGACTTTTAGAATCCAAAACTTTGGTAAGCATGTCTGCAATCTGAGATTTGCTCGAGACATGCTTAGTGACAATGCTTCCATCTTGTATTTTGTCTCGGATTAGATAACAATCAAGCTCTATGTGCTTGGTCCTTTCATGAAAGATGGGATTTGTGGCTATATGCATAGCAGACTTATTGTCACAATATAAAATGGCAGCTTGAGAATGTGTTACCTGTAAGTCTTCAAACAAATATCTAAGCCAAGTTAATTCACAACACAAATTTGCCATAACCCTGTATTCTGCCTCTAAAGAGAACCTAGAAACCACATGTTGCTTCTTAGACTTCCAAGACACCAATGACTCTCCAATCAAAACACAATATCTTGTCATAGATTTTTTGGTATCAGGACAAGCACCCCAATCTGAATCACTATATCCATGCAACTGTAGCTTTGAATTTATGGGATAAAATAACCCTTGGCCTGGAGCCTTTTTGATATATCTTAGAATTTTATGTGCTACATGCAAATGTGGAACCCGAGGACTATCCATGAATTGGCTCAATAACTGAACAGGATATGAAATATTTGGTCTTGTTATTATTAGATACAACAAACGACCAACCAATCTTTTGAAAAGTGTTGGTTCTGGAAGCAATTCTCCTTCTTCTTTACTTAACTTCATGTTCTGGTCCATAGGAATCCTAGCAGGTGCAGAACCAATGGTCCCCGAATCACTTAGAATGTCTAGGGCATATTTCCTTTGGCATATATGAATGTCATGCTCAGACTTGGCCACCTCAATCCCAAGAAGATATTTCAGTTTTCCCAAATCCTTGATTATAAACTTATCATGAGGTGAAGCTTTGAGATGATTGATGGTGTCAATGCATTCACCAGCCATAATAATATCATCTACATACACTAGAATAGCTGTGAATGTGTAATAGCCCGCTAGAAATTCAATGGTAGAATTTCTATAGACTTGAGGAACCTTGTGAAAACTCCGTAAGTTTTCACGGATCGGTTAATCGCAAAGGTTTTAGTCTGTCAACATAATCAGTGTTATCACTCACTATGGTGCCAAAAATGCGATTTTAATTGTTTGAGGTAATTAGAAGTGTCAGAATACATTATAGTCTATACCACTAGACTCAGTTGAATATTTAGGATTTTATAGCGCAATAACTCATTTTCATAATTTTGGATGAAACAACTGTTCTAAACTGTGAATTTATTTATAGGGGCACTTCGGGGTTGAGTTTTAGTGAATGATTTTTACTGTAGGTTAATATGAATATTTAGAATTTTTCAGTACTAAGTTTATTATGCTTTTTTTGGAGTGAATAGTAACCTCGATAAGCGTACTAAGTGCAGTGTTTTCAAAATCACAGTGTGGAATGTCCAAATTAGGTTAGAGAAGTTTTATTTGGACACTTGGCAAGATCTTAGCCACACATAGTGAATAGTATTCAACACTTGGCACAAAGAGGAACCATCAAATGCATTTGTGAAGGAAATCAAGGTGTGAGATCATGCCACCTAAGCAAAATTCTTTTCATCTGATCAACCATTTGAGCTAGATCAAAGAGGGTTTCAACCCTAGTGAAACCCTAAATGGTTGGAATCCAATTGAAACCCCAAAAATCTTGGTTGAAACCGAAACCCTAAACGGTTTCCCCAAACCCTAAATTGGCCTTCAAACCATTTTTGATCCAATTTCTAGCATTGTGTTTAATCACTTGATTAAATCACTTCCACATGCTATTATTTCTCAAATCCTTGTTATGACATCATTATCCAACCTTTTAAACCTTGGAAATCTGATTGGGCTAAGAAAAATTGGATTTGAACTTGATAGCATCTCAAACCCTAACCAAACCCCCTTTAAACCCCAAATTGAAGCCCACTTGGTTGAAGCCCACCAAGGCCCACGACTTTGGCCACCTTGGCAAGGCTTCTTGGAGAAGTTTTGTCTCCCACATGGCAGACCATCCACTGTCCTTGGCTACACCCAATAGTGTCTTGATGAGATGGAGAAACCCACCCCATCAACCTCCATACCTCACAGCTTCTGCAGGCTGCCCTCTCCCTTCACTATGCTCCACTTTATGTCACATAGCCACCTCCAATCAAGGGTTATTCAGGTCCATATGTTCTCCCTACAGAATTCTTGAGTCGTTCAAGACACACTTACTTCTCTTTCATCACTTCTTCACCCTGTTCTTAGAGAGAAACTCAAAAGAGCTCTCTCAGGCAGATTTCTAGGTCTTTTTGCGTGGATATTTTAGACCCTTTGTAGGTATTTTCACACGATGACTCCTTCATAAAAGTTTTTCCTCTTTAAGTATAGTTTCCATAGTATAGTATTTGTATCATTCCATGGTCATTTAATTGGTTAAAAGTATTTTTAACCATGGAAAGGTCATTCTAGGCGTGAAAGTGGAGAGTATGTTATGTTTTGAAGTTTTTGACCAAGCTAATGGACATATCTTGATCCAAAAATTTTATGGAGTGTTTTTAGCATGTGTGTAAGAGTGTTCATTGAGGTTTTTTTTGCTTGAATCAAGCTTTTGATGATAGAGTTTCCTAGATCTAGAAACTTGAAAACTGGAAGTGGCAAAACAGTTTTTATTTGGAGAAAGTTTGAATATTTCGAGGTTTGATCTTACTCTAAAGGCTTTGATATTTTTATATGATGATCCTAAGTCTCTTATTTTCATGTTAGGATGTTATTTTGAAGATATTTAGTATTAGTTTCAAATATATGATTTTTCTATGCAAGAGGATTTCGGTTAGGCCTAAGATTTGATGTTTTTGGATTAGATCCATGTTTTATTGATTTTTAGCCATGTGATTTTAAGTTTGATGGTTGGATCCTATTTAAGACACATTATTAAACCATGTGATGTTTTAGTTTGAAGATCTCATCTTTGTAAGCCATGGATCAAGAGATTTATCAAAGATAGTTTAGGAAAAAGTTTCTGCTTTTGGATTAAGTGTAAAACCAAAGACTCCAAGTGTTATTTTGTGATTTTGGTGACTTTAGTTTGATGATTTAAAGCATGGTTGATCTTAGAATTATGTTATGAATATGTTAGAAGTAAGATTTGATTTTTGGAATTCTTGGAGATGTTTTGATTTAGGGTCAAAGCTTGTGATTAAGTGTTTGGATCTTTTTACAAAAAGTTTGGTGTTAATTATTAGCTTTTCCTAAATGGATGTTTTAAGTATGGTTTTAAACTTAGGATAGGAAGATCCTTGTTGCAAAATTTTGGGTTAAGCATGAGTTTTGAAGTTGGAAGGAATTGCAACAAAAATAAAGAGAAACGGCCTATGGATGTTTCGGTCATTGTGTGTTTTCTATAGTTTTGATTTGTTTTAAATTTTTCTAAGTTGATACTTGAGTTTAGGACAAAATTTACATGACGAATGTAAATTTTGAAAATTTTTGGAGTTAGGATGTGAAATCTTTAAGTTATGTGTAAAATGGTCATTTTCTCACATGTAGAGGGTAAAATGGTAATTTTACTCTAAGTAGCTTGTTTTCATGTTTCTAATTGTTAGTAATTAAATTTCTAACTTTTAAATACTCTCTTACAGTTCCTCATGTTTCACGTTTTATTCTCGTAGAACGCGACGATTGAAGTAAGTTAGCTTCTAACTTACTATCAGTTTACTGTGTATGTATGATGGGTAAGGAACTACAATTTATGTATATATGTTATCATATATGCCATGCCATGCCACGTCATTACATGTTTATCTGTTATGCATGATTTATTCTGTCACAAATATTTATCTGTTACACAATCTATTCTGTCACGTATTGCTATATGTTATAAGTATGCCATATGTTACATGTATGTCATATCATGTAATATTTCACCATTTCAAGTATATCATGTTAAGTAAAGAAGTCAGATTAAGTTTATGTTAAGTCAAGTTTCAGATCACGTTCATGCTAAGTTATCATGTCAATCACAACCCTAAGTGCTAGGATGGGGTAATATTCTAGTGGAACTCCTTTGTTCACACTGGAGTATCTAAATAGGTGTGAAATTTCTTGGGTTGACGAAGTACAATCAACAGGTTGCGAATGGGGCCTGACTAGCTGGTCACCGGAGCACGTTGGGCTCTAACGCCGATGGAGCCATATTTTATTTTTACGTGTGTTCACAGCAAGTGTGGAAAAAGAATTCATGGGGCCACAACAATTGTGGAGCATGAAGTATGGGGCCACAACAACTGTGGAGCATACACTACGTGAGACACAGCAATTGTGACACGTAGAATACATGGGGCCACAACAACTGTGGAGTATGTATTAACGCACTCACAGCTGGTGTAGATACCTGTGTCGTGATGTGGTAATCGGTAGGGACACACGGCTCAAGGGGACCCGTGTAGCATCCATATGGTCACATTATTAACTAAGTTAATTGAGCAAGAGTCCAAGTTTATGTCAAGAAGTTAAGAATAAGAATAAGTAATCGTGGAGACCCCATGAGATAAGAATAAGCTTCAGATCAAGTTCATGTTATGTTATGTTATGTTCACGTACATGTTATGTTCAAGTTTACGTTCATGTTATGTTATGTTCATGTTTACATTATACCTCAAGTTCACGTTTATGTCATGTTATGCTCAAGTTTATGTTAAATTTAAGTTCATGTTTATGTTATGCATGTTCACATTCATGCTATGATTCAAGTCCATGTTATGTTTCAAGTTCCAGTTCATGTTATGTTGCTAGCCCATGTTATATTATAAGTTCAAGTTCATGTCATGTCAAGTCAAGTCAAGTTCAGTTCATGTTTCAGTTCAGGTTATGTCAGTTATGCCATGCTATACGTCAAGTTATGCTATGCTTACTTACGACTTTAATTATGCATTCATGCTTTTACTACCATGTATTCATAACTAACCTGTGTGGGAGTTTCCTGTTAACTTACTGAGATTTGTGATCAAATCTCACCGTGGTAGTCCTAACTACCATTCCCCCCGAATGGTAGGCAATGTGTTAGGATCAGAGCAGGAAGCGGACTTTGGTAGACTGAAGGAGGTTGACTAGATGCCACAGACATGACATGGAGATTACAACTTCCATAGTTAGTTTTTGGATAGTTTTCTGGCCTCGTTAGTTGAGTTACATGAGTTACTCGACAAACTTCCTCAATAGTGTATTTGGTAATGTAAATATGGAGTTTGGCCTTCTATGATTTTGAGATTACAGTCTTCTGAGACTCGTAATGAAATCGTAGATGTTTATTTTGTTAAGTATGCTTGAATTATGATTTAACTATTTGGGATATTATAAGTTTGGTGCATAGTATTGCTCAAGAAAAAAAAATATTCGCTGCGAATATTGCATAATGCTAGATGCATGTTAGGAACATTGCATCTTATATGTCATGAACGGGGGCAGGTAAGCATGTGTTGCATGTCCCGATGCTTCAAATGTACGTTCGATCCCAAGTGGAATCTGAGGGTGTCACAAAATGAACTGTTGCTTTTCTTGGTGAATAAACTGTAATCAGCTTTAGATTGAATGTACCCTTGTTCAACAATGAACTTGGACAGCTTAGAGTACCACTGTCGTTATGCCTATTTCAATCCATATAAACTTTTCTTAAGTTTGCATACCCTCTTGGTATTACTATTAAAATACCCAGGAGGGAGTTCCATATACACTTCCTCATCTAACTCACCATGCAAGAATGCATTATTCACATCAAATTGGTAAAGATTCCATCCTTTTATTGCTGCTACAGCCAGCAAGGTTCTTACCGTAACTAATTTAGCCATGGGTGAGAAGGTCTCATGGTAATTGAGACCTTCTTGTTGGGTATAACCCTTTGCCACTAGTCTTGCCTTAAATCTCTCCACACTCCCATCAACATTGAACTTAACCTTATACACCCACTTGCACCCAATGGCTTTCTTATCAGGAGGTAAATCAACTAAAGACCAAGTGTCATTAAGTTCAAGAGCCTTAGTCTCAGCTCTTATGGCTGTGCAACATTTAGGATAATTCTTGGCTTCTTGGTAATCTTTAGGCTTAGATTGAGAGGTAATGGAAACAATAAAAGATTTGTGTGCAGTGGACAGTTTTTCATAAGAAATACTGCTACTAAAAGGAAAGGGGTTACCTGAGGGGTTTTGGCCCTTTTGTTTGTCCAAAGCTTGAGATGAGTGAAGAGAGGCAGCTTGTTGGCGTATGAAGTCCTGCAAGTGAGGAGGTGCCTTTCGAATTCTCATTGATATGCGAGGTAAGTGAGTTATAGAGGCGGTATTTGGTGTAGAATCATGGCTAGAGGATTTTGGAGGTCATTATCAGGTTCACTTTGATCAGAAGTTTATGAGATTTCTTCTTCAGAAATTTCAGTTTGAGTATTTGTCTCTATTCCTTGTGGGACAGGTTGTGTAAAACTGGTAGAAATTTGAGTAAAACTGACATTTCCTTAATCTGGTTGGGTTTGAATATTTGTGAGAATTTCTTTGTAGGGAAAGACATTTTCATAGAAAACAACATTCCTAGAGACAAAAATCTTTTGGTTTCAAGATCGAACAAAGTGTATGCTTTGATTTCGAAGGGATACCCTATAAACATACATCTTTTTGCTCTAGGGTCAAACTTGTACCTTCCATTAACAATTGTTGTAGCAAAAGCTAAACAATCAAACACCTTAAGATGGTTGTAATTAGGTTTCTTCTTAAATAAAACTTGATAAGGGCTTTTGTCATTTTTGTGGGTGAAGGTGTTCTGTTTATGAGATGGACAACAGTTAAAACACAGTGATTCCAATATTTTAGAGGGATGCCACTTTGGAATTTCAATGCCCAAGTAGAGTTTAGAATATGCTGATGTTTTCTTTCTACAATAGCATTTTGTTGGGGTGTTTCAATACAAGTCCTTTGGTGTATAATGCTATTTTTAAGATAAAATTCTCTCATATTGAATTCCCCCCCATTATCACTTCGAATGATTTGTACTTTGGTTTCGAATTGGGTTTCTACCATGGCATAGAAATTTTGAATAGTGGTAGTGGCATCAAATTTGAATTTTAGCAAGTAGACCCAAGTACATCTACTGAAATCATCCACAATAGTCAAAAAAACATCTAGAACCATCACTTCCTATTTCATTGCAAGGACCCCAAATATCACAGTGTATTAATTGAAAACATCATTCTGTTTTGTGTGAACATATAGGAAAAGGTAACTTGTGTAGCTTAGCTAGAGGACATATGGAGCAAAGCTTATCACTAGTTTGTTTTGAAAATTGAACATCATCATTCATATTAAAAATAGAATAAGAAGAGTGTCCTAGCCTATAATGCCAAATGTCAAAGTTTTGGTCATCCTTAATGACTGATGTAGAAATAGGAATTGGAGATGGGACATTTAATTTGATCAAGACATCTGATAGAGCTGAAGAAGAGACCTCCTCTTGCAGTATATGGTACAGCCCTTGCCTAACCTCACCCATGCCAATCGTTTTCCAAACTAAAAGGTCCTGAATATAGCAAAAATGAGAGATGAAATTCAAGCAACAGTTGAGAGTTTGATTGAGCTTTTTGGCAGATATCAAGTTAAAAGAAAACCTGGGAACACATAGAACATCATGAAAAATTAAGGAGTCTGTGATTTTTATTGTACCTATTTGAGTAACTGGTGCTACATCACCATTAGGTAAGATAATAGAATAGGAAACCTTGGTTTGAAAAGTAGAAAACAGGGAGGCAGAATAGATCATGTGATCTGTTGCCCCCGTATCAACTATCCAAGGTATTTCTAAAACATTTAAAAGCTTGGAAGATGTAGATAAACATGTTGATATACCAGAAACTTGATGGATGTCTCCATCAGAGGAAGAAGCCATAATACTCTGAACATTATTTCCTGAGGGAATCAAGTGTGAAGGGTTTGTGCTTGGTTTGAGCAAAGCTAGAAGCTGTGAGTATTGCTCTTGGCTCAAGGACACTTTGAGATTTGTCATTCACCATTTCTTGTGCAGGAGCAGGAGTAGTAACTTGGTTGACAGCAAATTTGCTCTTCCCATCAGACTTGTGGGTTGATGGATATCCATGGAGTTTGAAGCACTTATCTATAGTGTGATCTGGAATCTGACAGTGAGAGCAAACAAGTTTGTTTGGGTTAGCTTTGAAATATCTCTTAAGTGAGTGCCCTGGAATCTTGCAAAAGGTGCAGTAGTATTTATCTCTCTTTTGTGTGGGATTGTTGGTTTTACCCCCTTCTTTGTAGTTGCCTCTAGTGAATAGAGCCATAGAGTCTTGGACAAGTCCTTCTGTGGATATTTCCCTCCTCTTTTCTTCTTGTTGTATTATAGAGTAGACTTCGTTAAGGCTGGGGAAAGGTTGTATTAAAAGAATTTGAGCTTTGATTCCTTTGTAAGAGTCATTTATGCCCATTAGGAATTTCATGACCCAGTCCCTTTGCTAATTTTGAACAACAGTTTTCAAACCTCCACAACTACAACTAGGAATGACTTCATAGTTTAAAAGTTCATCCAAAAGAGTTTTGAGCTTGGAGAAGTAGACACTTACAGCATCCTGGTTTTGCTTTAGCATGGTAATAGCTTGCTTAATTTCAAAAATCTGAGGTGCATTTTGTTGAGCAAAGCATTGTTCCAGCTCAAGCTAGAGTTGATGTGCTGTCTTAGTATACACAGTGCTGCACTTGATATCTACAGCCATGGTATTTTGCATCAAGGTAATCACAATGTCATTGCAGCGTAACCAATGCTCCATGAGGGGATCATTTGGATCTATAGGTTCACATAGGCTTCCATCTATGAAGCCAAGTTTATTTTTGATGCGTAATGCCCTGTTCATTGATCTAGCCCATGAATAATAGTTATTGGCATCTAAGCTATGAGTGACAAGCATGCCGTCAGTACCATCATTGCTTCCAATAAAATATGGGTTATTTGGATATGTAGGATCATGAGTGTTTGAGTTTTGGTTTTGGTTTTGGTTTCAATTTCGGTTTTGATTTTGGTTTTTATTCTAGTTTTGGTTTTGGTTACCTGAGTTAAGATCTTCCATAGCCAAGCTCTGATACCATATAAGAAATGCAACCAAATGTGAGCAAGGATCAAATAGAGTGTGTGCTGGGCGATGAAAGAAAAAGGTATGGAAGAAAGTTTCTCCTTTCACTTACTTGATAAAATGTCTATACAAAAGAATGCTTATATAAGCCTACAAAAGCATGTGACTGCCATCGTATAGATTCCCCATTACCTCCCTAGCTAAAAACCTTGATAGAAAAACAAAAGAAAAGAAAGTGGTTGTACAAGCAAACAAAAATTACAAGAAGACAAAAATTGTACACTGGAATATTTCTTTGCATTTTCCTCTAGAGTATTCTTTCTCCATCCTTATTGTGCTGCCATCAATTGCGGATGTTTGTTCTTGATTTTTTTCATATCAGCAACTTCATTAGTTTCCAATACATAATGATTACGAACCGCCATCGGTTTTCATAAGCACTGCTTCATCGACAAAAGATGCAAATGCTTCGTAGGATTTCTATTGGGACGCCCCTCCTAATGATAACTGTAAAATTATGGAACTTGAAGAATCAAGAATAGAGGACTAGAAATGTGGAAGAAAATTTGAGAGGAAAACTCAATGCAAATTTCTCATTAATATGAATGAATGAATACTGAATTGAATTGACTTTCTTTACATCATTTCTATTTATAGACACGTATGCAAACTAACTTTGACTAATTTATCTCATCTGCATTTCAACTTAATTTAGTTGTCATTTAGAAACCTCATCATCCATTTTTCTGTTTAGCTTCCCTTGACTTCAATTCCAAAGCATCAATCTGAGTTTGTATATTCCAACACCCCCCCCCCCAAGAGGGGAATGTATATTTATCATTCCCATCTTGCGGATCAAATGATGGAAATTGAGGGAACCAAGTGGTTTATGTGACGCCCCCAACTCCCACGTACGGACACGTGGAAATCGAGACGTCGAGATGATGACAACATGGGTCACACATCCTATCGCCAAGTGCCAAGTGTATGTACATGCAATATGTGTATCAAGAAAAACACGCAGTGGATAATAAAGTCATATAACTAAGTACTAGAATTTTTTATTTAATTACAAACCAGATAAAACACGTGTAATAAAATATTACATGTTCAACACTATCTCAAATCCAAATACATATCATAAAAATAACTACAAATAATATTCAAAGATAAGCAACTCCAAGTCACAACTATGGCGGAGCCGCCTCTTCGGGCTCAACCTCCTCCTCCTCCTCAACCTCTACATCAAAGTCTACGGTACCAAAAATGGTGCCGTAGTTAAGTAATAATCCAAACGCCACAAGATAAATATATATTAAAGCCACAACAATATACATGAAAGGATATCAAATGCACATGTCCCAAAAATCCACATTTTTACCACGCACGCCAAAATCCCATTTAGCCCAAAATATATCCTTTAAACATATCCTCGCCATTATCCCAGATAATGGCCCTAAAACCAATCTCGCCATTTTCCCAGAAAATGGCCCCTTAACCAAACCATCAGAGTACTGTAGGCGGGAATCGCAAGTGGGACTCTACTACCATCCCTGCTCACCACCATCCCTACGTGTGCACCGTAGGCGGGAATCACAGGCGGGACTCTACCAGCATCCCTATGCCGCGTGCACCGTAGGCGGGAATCGCAGGCGGGACTCTACCACCATCCCTGCTTACCACCATCCCTACACGTGCCTCTGACTCAAACCAATCAATCCAATCGTTCACACATACCAAGGAAAACATTTCTCACTTTAAAACCCAGTTTTCAATATTTAACACATGCATATGTGTGCACAATGCAATGCAAATGATACGACACCAATTAACCAACAATTCTCAAATATCCATAACAAATAAACAAGCAACTCCATTCTCAAATCCAGCCGACCCCCGACTCCTCAGACTCAGTCCGGAATAACCAACCAGTCACAAATAATTATTGTAAAAGTAATAATATATTTAAATCTAAAATGAAGTTTGGAAAATGCTTACTGCGCTATATAATAATTTTCAAAGGATCGACGAGCAACAAACGGCGAAGAGAAAGCAACGTAACAGTGTAAAAACATTGTGGCCGTGGGTTGTAAAATACCTACTTTTCATTGGGGACAAACCAAGACTCGGGATTGATAGGGAATGACTTCGAGGTGTTTATGAAGCTAGTGGAAGTGAGAGTTGGCCGTGGGTGGCGGCGAAAACGGCAGTAGGAGGCCGAAATACCCAAATTGGAGAGTTAGCTCGTGGGGCTGTTCCAGTGATGGATCGAGGCCGGAAATGGGTGGTTTAGGACGGCAAGAGGTCGGTGATGAAGTGGTGGTGGCCGGAGGTGGAGCGATAGATGCAAATTGGAGCAAAATCCGTTCGGCTTGGAGTGACTATTCCGGCTAAACGACCGCTCGGATGGCGGTGAAACTTGGTGGGGATAATCACCGGTCGGAGGGGAAGAAAACTGGGTGGGTGGAGTGCCTTACGGTGGCAGACGGCGGTGGGTCTAGGCGGAGAGAGAAAAACGAACGGAAATGGGTAGAGAGAGAGAGTGTCGCGCGGGAGAGGAAGAATCAGCGGAAAAGAAGGAAAAAAAAGAAAGAAAAGGAGAAGAAAAAGAGAAAGAAGAAAAAAAAAAAAAGAGAAAAGAAAAGATGAAGGAAAAGAAATGAGGTCCAATCCTCACCTCTGGAGTCCAACAACTGATCCAACGAAAACAACTTTAAAAGCAATAAAACCAAGAAAATAGTTTAAACACCACATAAAGCTAAAATATAATAAACAACTAATAAAAAGTAACAACTTAATTTTAAATCCAAAGACAAGCTAAAATAAATTAAACAGCAATTTAAACTTAAACAACAACTAAAATCTAAATAAAATTCGATAATTTAAAATAAAAGAACCATTATTTTAATTAAATTAAAATACTATTTCAGTGAAAATACACTTTAAAACCGGGTATCACAGTTTAGTCAGAATGTCTGCCAGCTGATGTTTAGATGGAATATGAATGATCTTGATTAAACCTTCTTGCAATTTTTCTCATACCAAATGGCAGTCTAGTTGAATGTGCTTGGTTCTTTCATGTTGGACAGGGTTTGATGCAATTTCAGAGGCTAGTTTGTTGTCTGTATAAAGCAAGACAACTTGTGGATGAGGGATTTTCAAGTCAGCTAATAAGTAGATCAGCTGTTGTAGTTCATATGTGGTAGAGGCTAGAGCTCTGTATTCAGACTCAGCTGAGGATCGACTAACTGTGAAGCATGTGACACTTTTTCTGGTATTGATGCAGCCACCCCAATCACTATCTGAGTAGGCTTTTAAATGAAGAGATGAATGAGCAGATAGAAAAATTCCTTGCCCTGGTGTTGCTTTGATATATCTGAGAACTATTTCAGCAGCTTGGGGATGATTGCTGCTAGGATGAGCCATGAATTGGCTTAGTGCTTGTACTGAGTAGGATATGTCAGGTCTAGTTATAGTGAGGTATAATAACCGACCCACTAATCTTCTATATTGTGTAGGATCTAACAAAGGAGGTGATGAATCATTGGCACTTAGCTTAAGTGTAGATTCTATAGGAAATGCCACAGGTTTACAACTTGAAAAACCACTATCTTGCAAAATAACTAAGGCATATTTTCGTTGGCACAAAGTTATGCCTTTGGTTGATCGAGCCACTTCAATCCCCAAGAAATACTTTAGTTCTCCCAAGTCTTTGATAGTAAAAGAATCATGTAAGAACTTTTTGACAGTGAGTATAACATCAAGATTACTAGAGGCAAGAATCACATCATCAACATAAATCAAAAGTGCTATAAAACTGTTTGAATTATGCTTGATGAATAGAGATGAATCAGACTTCCCTTGAATAAAACCAAACTAAAGTAGAGAGGATGAAAGCTTGGAAAACCATTGTCTTGAGGACTGCTTTAGACCATAGAGGCTCTTTTTGAGTTTGCAAACTCTTGGATTAGTTGGTGAGGAGTACCCTGGTGGCAGTTGCATATAGACCTCTTCATTTAAATCTCCATGGAGGAAAGCATTGTTTACATCAAGTTGATGTAAATGCCAATTCTTAATGGCAGCAATGGATAACAAAGTCCTCACTGTTGTCATTTTAGCTATAGGTGCGAATGTGTCAAAAAAATCAAGACCTTCTTGTTGGGTGTAGCCTTTTACTACTAATTTGGCCTTGTATCTATCAATTGTGCCATCAGCCTTGAATTTAACATGATATACCCATTTACATCCAATTGCAGTCTTATCAGGAAGTAATATTGCAAGTTCTCATGTTTTATTTAATTCAAGAGTTTTTATCTCATCTAACATGACTGCTTGCCATTGTGGGTAAGAATTAGCTTGTTTGAAGGTCTTAGGTTCAAAAATAGATGACAAGGCAGAACTAAAGGTTGCATGTTTAGGAGATAGTTTGTGTTGAAAGAAAATGAGCAAGAGAGTATGGCTTACCAGAAGAAGGAATGCAGCAACTGAAGGATTTTTGAGATGTTGAAGTAGATTGAGCCATATTACCATAATGAAAGTGTTGCATATATGAAGGAGGATTCCTTATTCTTTCAAATGTTTGAAGGCTTAAAATTTTAGGATTGGTCAGTGAAATGACAGGTGTTTGAGTTTCAGAAGATGGATTTTGTAAAGTAATAGATTTTGGAATTTCAGAAGATGGATTTTGTGAAGTGATGGTTTTTGGAATTTCAAAAGATGGATTTTGTGAAGTAATGGGTTCTGAAATTTCAGAAGATTGATTTTATGAAGAAGTAGGTTCTTGAATTGCAGAAGGTGTATTCTGTGAGCTAGTAGGTATTGTGAAGTCATGTATTTGAGGAAAATCAGGGAAGATAAAAGGTGTGTGAGTAGTGTTTGGAATGGAAGGAAAAACATTCTCATGAAATATGACATTTCTTAAAACAAAGATTTTAAGAGTAAGGAGATCATGCACTTTGTATCCTTTGATATTTGGTGGATAACCAATAAATAAGCATTTTGAGGCTCTTGGATGAAATTTACCTCGACCAGTGTTGATTGTGCTGGCAAAACACAAACAATCAAAATCTTTAAGATAGTTATATGCAGGAGATTTGTGAAAAAGGATATCATATGGTGTTTTATTGTTTAGGACAGATGAGGGGGTTCGATTTATGAGATGTGTAGCTGTCAATACACATTTAGTCCAGTATGTTAAGGGCAATTTTGATTGAAAAATGAGAGCTCTAGCAACATTTAACAAATGTTGATGCTTTCTTTCAACTCTGCCATTTTGCTCAGGAGTTTCAACAAAAGATAGCTGATGTATTATGCCATTTTCTTGATAAAAGGAAGGCATATTGAATTCTTGACCATTGTCTGTTCTAAGTGTTTGTATTTGAGTATTAAACTGAGTCATAGCATAAGCAATGAAGTTAGCAAGTAAGGCTCGAGTTTCTGACTTAGCTTTCATAAGAAAAAGCCAAGTGAATCGTGTATGATCATCCACAATGGTAAGAAAAAATTTATAGCCAGAATGAGAGATAGTGGAGAATGGACCCCAAATATCACAATGTACTAATTGGAAAGCTTTATTTGAATTGTTTTGTGATACAGGAAAAGATAGTTTCTTTTGTCTAGCTAGAGGACAGATCTCACAAACAGGAATATGAGATATTTTTACAGAAGAATCAATAGAACTAATGAGTTTTAGTTTGACAGGAGATAAATGTCCCAAACGAAAATGCCATATGTCAGGACTAATGGTAGATGTGTTAGCCAAAAAAGAGCTATTTGAATCAGGAATTTCCTTCTGTGTAGCAGCAAAAAATTTTATTAGGTGGTATAGACCATTTTTGACTTCAGCAAGCCCAATCATCCTCCATTTGTTAAGGTCCTACAATACACATTTGGATTGAAAGAAAAATAAAGTAACATAATTTTCTTTAGTCAATTTGGAAGCAGAAATGAGCTTGACATGAAAAGAAGGAACATAGAGAGCATTGTGTAAAACTAAATCAGGGGAGAATTTAATAGTGCTAGTAAAGATTATAGGAACTGAGTGACCATTTGGTAAATGAACTGAAGAAGATCTTGTTGGGATTTTTATAGAGGTGAACAAATGAGGAGAACAGATCATATGATCTGTTGCTCCAGTATCTAATATCCAAGGAGAATTATGATTTAGGTTGGGATTATTACCTGATGTAGAGGCAGTATTAACTGCAGGGTTGGAATTGATATGAGAAGTAGATAGACTATTAGCAAGAGTAATCAAATTATGTATTTGCTCTTGAGAAAAGAACATAGATGGGTTGTTTAAGTTTTGCTCCATAGAAGATGCAATGTTTGCATTGGGCAATCGTGTAGAATTACTTCTCTTTCCTCTAGGCCCTTTCCATCCTGGTGGATAGCCTATAAGCTGGAAACACTTATCTACAAGATGTCCAGAAAATCCACAATGGGAACAAATGACATCTGATTTGCCTCTGACTTTGCTGAACTTAACAGCATTTGAAGAAGTTTGTACTACATTAGTTTGTGTAAATGGTTGTGTAGCAGCCATAGCATGGGAATCAAGAGGAATATGTACTGCATTTGTTAAAGAACAATGGCTTTCTTCTTGTATCAATAAGGAGAAAATGTTGCCCGTTGATGGTAATGGAGAGAGAAGCAATAGCTGGCTTCGAATTGCTGAAAAGGAATCATGTAACCCAATCAAAAATTTCATGACATAATCAGCTTGTTGTTGATCAGCAAGATTCTTCAATACTGAACATGTACATTTTTCCATAAATCCACAATTACAAGTGGGAAGGGGATGATAACTAACATATTCATCCCATAGTGCTTTGAAACCACTGAGGTACTCAGTGATTGAATTCGAGCCCTGAGAAATAGAACTCAAGGATTTTTCCAAAGCAAATACTCTTGGACCATCACTACGTAGGTATTGAATCTTTAATTCATTACAGATGTCAGCAGCATTATTGAAGTAAAGAAGACTACCTCGAATCTCCTTTGAAATGGAATTCATTAGCCAAGAAAGCACAAGATTGTTTGCCTGTAACCAAGCAGTCTTGAGTCGAACATTAGTAGAGTTAGGTTGAGGCAAACTCCCATCGATGAAGGCAACTTTGTTCTTGACTATGAGAGCAATTGTGATGGATCGACTCTGTAATTCCCAACGTACCCCTGTAAAACCACGAAATTGTCTACCAATTTTCTTGAACAAATTGATTAGATCTCAATATCTAGAATTATTAAATGAATCAAAATACTCAAAGAGAATAAACAAATTTGTAAGACATAGCGATTGGTCACGAAGGGAAACCTTTTAAAGAACTCTTTAAATGTAAAACCCTACGGGGCAGCCAAACTCAGGAAAGTCAATCTTATTGTTTAAAAATCAATTACAAGTAATTCTCAATTACAAAACCTTTGTAACTTGACTCTCTTATTTGTCCAGACAAATGACCCATTTGTCTTCTACCGCAGTAGCAGCCAGAACCTCTGGCGATCTTCAAACTTTTGACTTCTCTCCTGGAACTCCAGTGACTGAAATCCAATCACACAATCCTCCAAACTCGAAGCACGATCACACACAATGAGAGATCACAAATATGAAAATTCACTAAGGAATTTTCTCACCAAAATATGCACTAGAAAATGCTCTAGAAAATATGTAGATCTGAATCTCTACAGATCCTAACCAATAGGATCTCTTAAACAGATAATCTGGAAAGAGTTCCAGTTGAACTAGGATTTTGCTGATGGATAGAATCTGTCGCGAGAATGTCTCCTAATGAATTGCTGACATTTCGCGATAACTCTCTTCTGTAGTGATTTATCTGTGTTCAGCTTCAGGTATTGATAATTGCAGACTCAGAATCTGTAGCGAGAATGTCTCCTAGTGAATTGCTGACATTTTACGATAACTCTCTTCTGCAGTGATTTATCTGTGTTCAGTTTCAGGTATTGATAATTGCAGACTCTTATGATTCAAAATTCATGTAACTAACTTATCTAAACAACTTTATAAACTTGTAGATAAACTCAATGTTGTTAAAGATAAAGTCATCTCTTATTTTACATTCATCCAAATTTAATCAAATAATGATAAGATAAATCTTATCATTTAGTCATCTAATCCTAACCAATTTTTACCTCTACAATCTCTCCTTTTGCCGGATTGGTGACAAAACCAACTTGATGAATATCTTGCATCTACAATCTTTCCCTTTGGCAAATTGGTTACAAAACCAACTTGATGAATGTAGTGCGTACCTAAGATAAAAACACCCAGCAGACTAAGATCTCGTGAAGAAAATCTTAATACAGTAATGAGAAGAAATGACATACACTAAGGAATTTTCTCACCAAAATATGCACTAGAAAGTGCTCTAGAAAATATGTAGATCTGAATCTCTACAGATCCTAACCAATAGGATCTCTTAAACAGACAATTTGGAAAGAGTTCCAGTTGAATTAGGATTTTGCTGACGGATAGAATCTGTCGCGAGAATGTCTCCTGATGAATTGCTGACATTTCGCGATAACTCTCTTCTGTAGTGATTTATCTATGTTCAGCTTCAGGTATTGATTATTGCAGACTCTTATGGATTCAAAATTCATGTAACCGACTTATCTAAACAACCTTATAAACTTGTAGATAAACTCAATGTTGTTAAAGATAAAGTCATCTCTTATTTTACATTCATCCAAATTTAATCAAATAATGAGAAGATATCATTTAGTCATCTAATCCTAAGCAATTTTTGCCTCTACAATCTCCCCTTTTGGCGGATTGGTAACAAAACCAACTTGATGAATATCTTGCATCTACAATCTTCCCCTTTGGCGAATTGGTCACAAAACCAACTTAATGAATGTAGTGCGTACCTAAGATAAAAACACCCAGTAGACCAAGATCTCATGAAGAAAATCTTAATACAGTAATGAGAAGAAATTACATAGAACATTCTTTGAAATTAGTCTCAATAATAATCAAAGGTTAGATGTAATGTAAACCTACAAAAAAAAAGTGTTCTAGTCATCATCAATAACCATGTTCTGTTCTGTACTTAGTTCTCCCTCTCCATATTCTGCAACTCCCCCTAAAGTATATAGTTCTCCCCCTCAATATTCTGCTGCTCCCCCTTTTTATTTTCAGCAAATTCATTAAACTCATACTTACTCAAACTCCCCCTAAATTTCATAATATCGAAATATTCCAATTTGCTCTTCCAATGATCTCCCCCTTTTCGTCACTAATCTGACAAGACACCAAAATAGAATAAATATCTCAATACACCATCTTGACACAAAAAAAACTTTATATTTTTATTTTTTATTTATTTTATATAAACCAAAATAGATAGAGATTAGAAAAAAATAACAAAAAAATTGTACTTTTTCTTTTTATTTTATATAAATATACAAATAAGCAATAGGGCAAGTAACATACCTAGATGCATCTTAGTTCAAACATAGTGTAACTCACAAAACCAATTCAATAGAGTACACCCTCTTATTTGCAACAATCACTATATGGATGTTCACTCCTCATAAGATCATCAATGTCAAAGTTCATGTGAGTGTGTGAGTGAGCAAACTTATATGAGGTAGCAACTCCTTTTTTTTTTTTTTTTCTTCAATATATTTTTATAATATTATCCATGAGTATTTTCTTCTTATAGATGCTCCCAAGAGATTGTCACTCACCTCAAAAGTCAAACTTTATGCTAGGGCCTAGATACATGAGTATCTCCTCCAAACACTAGTTTGCACAACCCTTTTTTTTTTATGTCCATTTTTGTTGCTCATCTTTTTTCCACAATGATTAGAGCAACGATTCTTTCTATAAGGACTTAAAAGAGATAGATCCGTGTAGGATGTTAGTCTTTTTTCACAATGATTTAACACCGACTTTTTCTATATGGATCAACTCTTTGTGTTTGGTAAGGGTAGAACTCTTTATTAATGTATTAGGATTAACTAGTATTAATCAATTTAAGGCATGGACTCCCTCTACGGTGAGCATCTCATTAAACAATATAAACATTAATTATTATATGCATATATATAAGTTCCTCACAGTGCATTGAAAATGAACTTTGCTAAGATAATTCATAGGGTTAGTATGCACAAAGTGAATCGCACAAAATATAGAGACGTATAGGTTCAAAAATTTATTGAGTACACAAATGTTCAAAATTTGACATATCAAGCATGCACTTTCCTTAAAGAAAAGTTTTGACCCAAACCAGAAAAAAATTTTATATTATATTTTTTATTTAAGACTGAAAAATAGAAACATAAAAGTAAAACAGAAAAATAAAATGCATGTCTTAGGCTTAGTGCAATAATATAAAGAATGCAAGAACATGCAAGTAGTCCTATCAATTAATGTGACATGGCATCTTTTTTGACCACCCATTTTGCTTTAAATTTTGGCCTATTCTTTTTATCAACATTACTTTGTTTGATTTTTTCTTTATTTTGAAAGCAAAAATTTGCTAGTTCACCAAGTTTGAGACTTAAAAAATTGATTTGTTGATTCATATCACAAACTTGATTCTCTAGATTCTTTCCTTTCCTTTTTGGATTTCTTTCACCTCCGTTTTTCTTCACTTTATTCAAGTTAAAGCAATTTGGTTTTGTATGACCAACAACACCACAATAATGACAAATAGGAATAAATTTACCATGCAGATTTTTTGAATAAACTGGCTTAGGTTTAATATGATTTTGAAAACTCTTACCTTGACTTCCTTTAACAAAAACAATACCTTTAGAAGTTGTGGCAGCGGATGATGAGACCAGTTTTTCTTTCCCCTTTGAAGTCGTGTACCATGGGCCAGTTCTATCACTACTCATTTTTTGAACACTCAACATCTCTTCTAATTTTTGTATTGCTGTTTTTTCTTGAACCTTTTCCAATTCCTATTCTAGTGCAATTTTTTGATCCCTTAATCTTGCTATTTCAATATCAAAAATTTTTAATGCCTCAGACAAGTTATTTTTCTCACTCTCCATATCGGTGAATTTATTGTATAGCTTCTTGTTGAGTTTCTTTAATTTGATCACTTCTTCACACACATCATTGTAAGCTTCCTGCAAACTTAGTTCTTGATTAGCATCAACAAATGATACATCCGAATCACTGTAATCACAACTACTTTCAGATTTTGTTAATATAATTTCAAGAAAATCATTCACAATAGTAGGAAAAGTAATAAAAGATTTTTCATCCTTAGATGATGAGGTTAAATATTTAGAATCTGAACTATCACTAAGTGTGACATTCAATACTTTTCCTTTATTTTTCTTAAAGTTTGGACATTCAACTCTTATGTGACCATATCCTAAGCATTCATGGTACTTAACTTCGTCATTTTTCTAAAATTTATCTTTATTCCAATTTTTAGATTCATTTATTTTTGTAGAAAATTCCTTACCTCGCTTTTGTTTTCCATTAGCTTTCTTGTAAAACAAGAATTTTCTAAATATCCTTACAATGAGATCTATATCATCATCGAAGTGTCGCGAGACATACAATGACGACGACATGATCTACAAGGGCACAGATCATACTCAGATGAGTGAACCACGCTCTTATGACAATTGTAATTCCCAATGTACCCCTGTAAAACCACGAAATTGTCTACCAATTTCATTGAACAAATTGATTAGATCTCAATATCTAGAATTATTAAACGAATCAAAATACTCAAAGAGAATAAACAAATTTGTAAGACACAACGATTGGTTACGAAGGGACACCCTTTAAAGAACTCTTTAAATGTAAAACCCTACGGGGCAGCCAAACCCAAAAAAATCAATCTTATTGTTTAAAAATCAATTACAAGTAATTCTCAATTACAAAACCTTTGTAACTTGATTCTCTTACTTGTCCAGACAAATGACCCATTTGTCTTCTACCGCAGTAGCAGCCAAAACCTCTAGCGATTTTCAAACTATTGACTTTTCTCCTGGAACTCCATTAGCTGAAATCTAATCACACGATCCTCCAAACTCGAAGTACGATCACATACAATGAGAGATCACAGATATGAAAATTCACTAAGAAATTTTCTCACCAAAATATGCACTAGAAAGTGCTCTAGAAAATATGTAGATCTGAATCTCTACAGATTCTAACCAATAGGATCTCTTAAATAGACAATCTAGAAAGAGTTCCAGTTGAACTAGGATTCTGCTAACGGATAGAATCTGTCGCGAGAATACCTCCTGACGAATTGCTGACATTTCGCGATAACTCTCTTCTGCAGTGATTTATCTGTGTTCAGCTTCAGGTATTGATAATTGCAGACTCTTATGAATTCGAAATTCATGTAACTGACTTATCTAAACAACTTTATAAACTTGTACATAACTCAATGTTGTTAAAGATAAAGTCATCTCTTATTTTATATTCGTCCAAATTTAATCAAATAATGATAAGATAAACCTTATCATTTAGTCATCTAATCCTGGCCAAGTTTTATCTCTACAGACTCCAAGCTACATAGTTATCACCAGAAAAAATCTCAGATACAAGAAGAGCTCCAGGATTGTCAGATGAATGCATATAGTAGTAACTTGAGGAATCATCAGAAGGATTCCCCAAAGGAGAAGAAGAATCATCAGAAGATTTTCCCATAGAAGCAGAATAAAGAAACAACAAGAAAATAATCAAGAAGAAGAAGGAGAAGGCAGCGGAATGTTTATGGACGAAGATACTATGTAAAATTCTATAACTTGAAGAATCATGAACAGAGGACTAGAAATGTGGAAGAAAATTTGCGAGAAAAACTCAATGCAAATTTCTCATTAATCTGAATGAATGAATACTGAATTGAATTGACTTTCTTTACATCATTTCTATTCATAAACATGTATGCTAACTAATTTTGACTAATTTATCTCATTTGCATTTCAACTTAATTTAGTTGTCATTTAGAAACCTCATCATCCATTTTTCTGTTTAGCATCCCTTGACTTCAATTCCAAAGCTTCAATCCACTACAAGAAAATGTCTTTCCCAGCGTTTTTTTAATTGCTGCAAATAAAATCGCTGCTTATGAATCTTATTTCCAGCGATTTTTACATCGCTCATTATAGTCTTATTATAATCGAAAGTCTGGGAAGGGATTAAGTTGTTTGTTTTATTACAGCGACTTTTCGTATAATAACGGCAAATATTGGCGCTGCTATTAAAACATATTTAGATCAGCGATTATAAACGCTGGAAATAAAGGTTTATTACAGCGTACATGCTTATACGCTGGGAAAAATAAATAATTCCAGCGTTTCAAAACGCTGGAAATACAATAATTTCCAACGTAATATTAAAACACTGGAAATAGTATTGTAATATACCCAGCACCTTTAATTGCGCTGGAAATAATTAAGTTTATTTCCAGCGAGTTAAGGTTATTTCCAACATTATTATTACGCTTGAAATATTTTTCCCAGCGATTTATGGCAAAGTTGGAACGCACAATTGTAGCGATTTTGTGTATATCTGCAGCGCTAGTGTTCGCTGGAAATAGTTTAATATTTCCAGCGACTTTTGTCTATCGCTAGTTTATTTTATAAGTAAGTATACAATTGCGACTAACGTGCAGCGCTCAAAATATCGCTGAAAAAATTAATTCCAGTGATTTTGTAGGTTTTTTGCGACTATTTTTAGCGCCGTAAAAAGTGTGTTTTCTTGTAGTGATCTGAGTTTGTATATTCCAACAATAACTCTGGATATTATATCTACATGCACTTCGCTGAGGATGAAGAACTCGACAAAGTCAACCAATACAGAGCATTCATTGTCACCATAAATGGAAACTTTGGGCACGGACCTGTTGTTCCCGATTATCTGTTGGATTCTACTGTATCCAGCCAATCCGCCCTGACAGGAGCTGGAAAATAGTGTTTCACTCAAAAGAACTGAAAATTCTACTCTTCCACCGATCATCAACGCCTTTGAGATTTATAAAGTGATAGAACTACTACAAAATGAGACAGACGAGGAAGATGGTGCGTACGTTCTTCCCAACATATCTTTCAACTATTAATTTGTTGATCTCTTCTGCCATATCGTCACGTATATATGTTTAATTATTATTTTTTTCAGTAGTGCTATGCAAATTTCATATATTCAGTTATTTGAGAGAAAGGTCGGCCCCTTCATGTGAAGATTATGAAAAAGTCATTTTTCGTGGTGGGTCTAACTTTCTCCAAAATTCCTGCCTAAGAGATGTATAATAACTTATTAATTTCCATTCTATTTGTACATGTTTTTTTTAATGCATTTGACATGATTAGTTGATGCAATTAACAACACCAAGTTAATGTATGGAGTGACAAGAAATTGGCAAGGAGATCCATGTTTTCCTCCAGCGTACGTGCGGAATGGTCTTGAGTGTAGCTCTGGAGGTTACAATAATACGGCAAGAATCACATCCCTGTAAGATTTAATTAAGGAAGTGTCTAAATTTGTATTGGGCTAATGAACCCGACGACTATGTATTAATACAACTATATAGTTGATCATCTGGTGAAATTAAGCAGGAACTTGTCCTCGTGTGGATTAACCGGGGGGATTGCCCCTTACATATCCAATCTCACGATGCTAGTATCTTTGTAAGTATCTTTACAAATTACTCATAACAAATCCTTCACGCTCCATTAACAAAAATTCAATGAAAGTTTGTATCTTTTGTTTTTTTTTTTTGTCAATTCAGGGATCTATCAAACAATAGCTTAACTGGATCGGTACCAGATTTTCTATCACAATTGCCATCACTGAGGGTTTCGTAAGCTGTTTAAATAATTGGGACTAATATATAATATTATAGCAAATTTAAGGGATGTTAAAAGCCAGGTGATTATATGTATTGTCTAATCTGTAATTGCAGAAAACTGGGAAAAGAACAAGCTCACTGGTTCCGTTCCAGTTCAACTTATTGAAAAATCAAAGAACAGATCCCTATTACTCAGGGGTGTTTTTTATCATAGTTTAACAAGATTCAATGATATTCTCAGATTCCTGGAAATTGATGGCCGGGATCGCATACAAGAACAAACTTACAAATGATCATAGATAAACTCGACACTCAGAAGGAATTCATGACCAGGGAGCAAAAATATATGATCATCGCCACCCTAAAGGATTAATCAAAGAAAGAAGGAGCACATAAAAAACTTGTTTACTGTGATCAGATCAATCAACATCGGTCGCTGGACTTGTGATCGTCATCTTATTAACTGCAGTGGCTTTATTTTGGAGCTAAAAAGGAGAAAACGAAAAGGTGAGCCAACTTTCTTTTTCCAGGTCAAATTAATTTCGATAAGAATTCCAATTTACATCATGTAAGCAATTGTATTTCCTACAAAGATATTAATGTCTAACTGAACTCATTGATTATGCGAGGAACTCAGAAAATAGATGCGGAACCAAACAATCAAAACCGGCTATTTAGGTCAGAAATACGACAATTTACTTACTGTGATATTCTCAATATCACCAACAATTTACAGAGAACACTGGGGAAAGGTGGATTTGGAGTTTACCATGGCTTGAAGTAGCTGTGTTAAGATGCTTTCTCCATCATCAGCTCAAGGGTATCGGTAATTTGAAGCAGAGGCAAGAAATGATCATTACCCATATTAATTGTAAATAAATTAATAAATATAGTTTTTTCCAGTTCATATGCATATAATATGTGTGGCCTTTTATATAATAACAGGTTAATTAAGCTTCTGACGAGAGCTCATCATCGAAATTTGACTACCCTTTTTGGGTACTGCCATGAAGGAGCAGATATGGGGCTCATTTATGAGTACATGGCCAATGGAGACTTGGCAGGTTTGGTCAAATTTGAAATATTACGCACAAGGAAGATGCTTACATTTGTATATCACTACGTCTAGTTATTATTTCCCACGATTTGGGTTCCGATCTAAACAAGACTACTAACACCATTCTTTTTCATACCAAATACGTGTAGATAGAAACACTAATACCCCGATCACTTGGGATGACAGACTTCGAATAGCACTCGACGCAGCTAAAGGTTTGTAGACATGCACTTTTTTAATCATCTCTCATCATTTTATCATTCCAACGTACTAATTTTATCACAATCTCACCTCTTAAATTTTAGAGTCTCTTCTAGCCACATAGATTAGTGATGACGTCATTTTTTGTAACACTCCCTTTATCGGTCAATACGGGATAACACAAAATCTTCCCCTTAAATTCCCAATGATCCTGTTGGGCCATAGGCCAGTCCTTTGTAAATAGATGACATGACTTAAGTCTCACGGTCTTATTGGAATGACTTTGATACCATTTATAATGCCTCAATTAGAGCTGGACATTGGAATCATTATAAAGAGTATGAACTTTTCATTCTAAAACAATATGAGATTTTATGCACCACCAACCCTTATAATCACTAATCAATTAACATGGGGTATCACATAGGTACTCACTATTTAAATGTAAAGTTACTTGAAATACGACACATCATGACTATTGTGATTCGAGATGTGTCATAATAAGAGAGCATTTCTCACTTTTTTCCTAAACATCCTATACTTTCCCAAACTATGGGCACTTTTGGAAATGTAGGGCTGGAGTATCTGCACCATGGTTGTAGGCCACCCATAATCCACAGAGAAGTGAAGTCTACAAATATATTGCTGAATGAGAATTTGCAAGCCAAACTAGTCGACTTTGGTCTATCCAAAGTATTACCCAGCACCGATGGCTCACGTGTTCACCATTGTTGCTGGAACTGTTGGGTACCTCGATCCCTAGTAAGTACAGATCTTAGCAAGCTTTGTAAGCAAACCCCATCTACACGTAGGGAATTGGAATGAGAAGTTCTAAACAGACATGTTTACAATCTTTGTTGTCAGGTACGGCACATCAAACAGATTAACGGAGAAAAGACAGTTTTGGAGTGGTTCTGCTGGAAATAATCACTGGCCGGCCTGTGATAGCAAGAACCCCTGAGAAGACTCACGTGAGTAAATGGGTGAGTTTCATGCTTGCTAGAGGTGATATCAAAAGCATTGTTGATCCGAGGTTGCTGGGAGATTTCCACGTTGGCTCTGCCTAGAAAGCTGTTGAAATAGCAATGAATTGTGTATCTCCAACATCTGCTAGAAGGCCTGCCATGAGTGAGGTAGCAACGGGACTAACAGAATGTGTGTCCATAGTTCGGACTGCAGGCTATGAGAATGGATTGAGATATTCAATTCCATTGATCAACTTGAATCTGACTACTAATGTCAACCCCGGGCGCCCATGGCCAGGTAGTAACAATTTGTTTCAAAAAAATTATACCTAATTCTTCTGCGTACCCTTTTGCAATGTGACCAGCTTCAAACTACTATTTTGGTATTGTTGCAACTTAATTTGAAACTCTAGATGCATGAACGTGCATATGTGCACATGGGTTGTCACATGGCAAAATGCGCGATCATGGGTGACAATTCGAGGAAGTGTAATTTCCATAGAAGGAAAAATATCCTTTTTTTTTTTTTTTTTTGCTTCGTGTGTATTCTGTACTTTTCCAAGCTGTGATGGTTTCAGCATATGTACCAAACTATATTTCTTCTTAAAATAAATAAAAGAGATTAGTTCCCAAGTAAATTATGAAAAAATGCCTGACCTACGAAAATGGAAGCAAACAAAGACCAGCAGAGGGTGAAACTCGAAACCATCAATTAAACAAAAAGGAGGAATATCTTATATCTACGCAAAATTTAACAAAAACTCTTACTAATATTGAAATTTGCATTGCCTATAGCATTCCAACCATATTGCTTCATATGCTTGCTCTGTTCTACCTATCTCATCCCATCTTATCTTTTTTTAACATTCAAATATAAATTTTTTTTAATTTTTAATTTTTAACATTTTTATCTAGTTGTTACCTAATCATTATAACTTTTTCAAACTTTCAAACAAAACACAAAAAATAATTCAACATTTTCAAATCTGAAAACGAAAATAATATTAAAATATTATATTTTAACAATATTTTAACTTTATAATATTTGTATTCAACTTTTTTTCTCTCATTTCTTATATCAATACAAGAAAAAGCACCATTTTCGGTGACCTATTGGGCCGGAAATACTAAACGAAATCGTCAAAAAAAGTTATTTATGGGGATTTTGTCCCGCCAGGGCGTAGCCGCTGTTGTTGAGCCAAGTAAAAGTTTTATTGGCAATTTACGAGTAGCTGAGAAGAATAGTCTATTTCATTAATAGCTGGAAAAAGTATAAAAATCACCAAAAATATACTATTTAAACTATGGTTAATTGTCGCCGGCAATGTTTCCCGGTAAGTATTTGCTGTAATAGTCTCTAAAAAGTATAAAAATTCAACACACGTGCAGCTAGCAATTGGTTTGTTGTATTCCCCTTGTTGGATATATAATAGTACTCATTGAAATAACAAAATCTAGCGCCATTAAAATCTCTATATATAAGGACAATATAAATAAAACTAACAAGATATATAGATCCACCGTAATCTTCTAGGGTAGCAATAAAAAATAAAGAACCACCGATAAGACATAAACCATACAATATACATAGTAGCTATCCAAGTGTAAGATTTAATACAGTTTTGCAAACAATATAAGTAAATAAGCAACATCAAGGAAGCATCACAGATACTTCATCAAGACTAGAAGTACTATTCTTCCATTTGCCTAATAATTAATTACCTATTTCCCACAATCTCCTTAAGCTCCACAAGCATGTGATCACCTGTGAGAAACCTTCTCAAACTATAAAACCTGAAAATAACACTCAAATGTAGCATTTACTGTGATGACCCGCTTTTACGTGTATTTTCACTGAATGATTGTTTTTAATTTAATTAATATATTGGTTTATTTATTTTAAATTAATGTATTGTAATTGGTTTTTAATTTATTTGATGTTGTGTTTAATTTATTTTAATTGTTTTATGGTTTTTTAAAATCGTTTTCGGCGGATCAGTTTTTGAATTCCGGAGTGAGGATTGGACCGCATTTCTTTTCTGTTGTCTTTTTCTTTTTTCCTTTTCCTTTTTCTTTTTCTTCATTTCTTTCTTTTTCTTCTACTTTTCCTCCCCGGTTCTCTCTCCCCGCGCTCTCCCCTTCTCTTTTCTCCTTCCCGTCGCCCACACTTCGGCCGCCCAATGCGCCGCCGTATGGCCGCCGTGGTCGACACCACCCCCACCATTCTCTTCCCCTCCCACCAGAGATCATCCCCACCAATTTTCAGAGCCATCGGACTAGCCGTTAGCCGCCACGCACAGCTGGAAGTCAAGGCCCCAACCCTGTTTTTCCTCTCTGTCGCCGGTTTCTTTCTCAGCCCAGAACCGCCGCTCGCCGGCGGCGTGGCCTACACCACCCACCCAGTTTTCTTCCCCTCTCACCGGTGAACATCCCCACCAAGTTTCACCTCCATCCGAGCCACCGTTAGCCACCACAAGCTACTCCAAGCCACACGGATTTTCACCGATTTCGGCGCCGTCGCACCACCTCCGGCCAACATCTCTTCACAGCTTCTTCCTCTACCTCTCGCCGACCTAACCCACCTAATTTTGGCCCCGATCCATTGCCAGAGCAGCTCCCACTAGCTAAACTCCAATTTGGGCTTTTTTCGCTTCCTCCGCCGTTTCCTCCACCACCACCCACGGCCAAACTCACTTCCTCTAGCTTCATAAACATCTCAACGCCATTCCCTATCAATTTCGTGTCTTGGTTTGTCCCCGTTCGAAAGTGGGTAATTTATTACCCACAACCACAGTGTAAAATACACTGTTACGTTGCTTTTTCTCCGCCGTTTGCAACACCGCGAGCTTTCAAAAAATACCGTATAGCGCTGTAAGTATTTTCCAAACTCTACTTTTAGATTTAAATATATTTTGCTCTTACAATAGATTATCTAGTTGGTTGGTTGATTCCGGACTGAGTCCGAGGAGTTCAGGGGTCGGATGGATTGAGGACGGAGTTGCTTGGTTTGTTGATTTGTGGTTGGTTGGTTGTTTTGTGCCTTGAGATTGCATTTACATGGTGCATGCACGTGCGTTTTATTTTAATTGAGGAAAATCCTTTTTTATTGGCGTAAATGGATTTTCGGGTGCGTGTGTCTCACGACCCCAAGCCGGGATGGGGCATTATCTCGTTGGAACTCCTCTGGTCACTCGGGAGCGGATGAAACTGAGTGACATCCCCTGGGTTGTCGCTGGGCGATGACCGGATCGCACGATACGGTAACGCTGTCATGTCGACTCCGTGGTCCCTTGGCTGGCGGGGACTAGAGGATGGCCTGGCCAGGTACGCACTGGGCGCGAGTCTGGGCATCGCTCGTTTAGGTGTCACACGCGTAGTCATTACCTATGGTGTGACACAGAGCCAGAGTGTGCGGATGATCCCTAGGGGAGATCATGGTGCATGCATAATTGGATTGGTTTTATGGTTTTCGGATACGGGCCATTTTCTGGGAAAATGGCGAGGATGTGTTGAGGCTTTGTGATCCATTTTCTGGGAAAATGGTGGTTTATTGATTTGGGCCATTATCTGAGATAATGGCGAGGACTGGTTTTAAAGGAAAATGTTTTTGGGCCGAATGGGTTTTTGGCGTGTGCGGAAAAATGTGGTTTTTATGGGACTTGTGCGTTGCATTCTTTCATGCATATTGTTTGAGTTATAATATGTTTTTATCTAGTGGTGTTTGGATTTTACTTACCTGCGGCACCATTTTTGGTACCGTAGCTTTTGATGCAGAGATCGAGGAGAAGGAGGAGGCTGAGCCTGAGGATGCGGCTCCGCCGGAGTATTGAGTTGAAGTTAATGCTTTGTATTTGGCTTTGAAACTATATTTGTAGTTTGTAATATTCTATTATGTATGATTTGAACAGCTTTATATTAAACTAAGAAAAATTCTGGTACTTAGTTATATGACTTTGCTATCTGCTGCGTGTTTCTTCGTGCACATTTGTTGCTTTTACACACACTTGGCACTCGTCGATAGGGTGGTGACCCGTGTTGTCACCATCTGGACGTCTTGATTTCCCCGTGTCCGTGCGTGGGGATTTGGGGGCGTCACAGGTGGTATCAGAGCGGTCCGGCTCTGGGTAAAACCATATATCCCGTAGGTAGTACCAGAATGTTTTTAAAGTTGTGTTTTGAAATTTATTTTAAGTAAAGTTGATTTTTGACATGTTTTATATGTTTGAATTTATTTGAGCTAGTTTGCTTGTGTTTATTTACTTAGTTATGTTATTGCATGCTGGTTTCTTTTTTGTTTTCTTGTTATGTGGTTTCGGTTTTGGTTTTGGTTTTATGTTGTTGGTTTTATTCATTTTTCTTAAAGGGGATCAAGGGTTGTGTTGTGGCAAGAAGACGGTATAATCGAGGATACTATTATTAGGCATGAACATTTAGTGTAGTAGGTTTGAATTTTTAGCGATGTGGTTTGCTTGTATGATGTTGAGGGTTGAAGAGAATGTCATGGTTTAAACAATCTTTGTAAGGTGGGAACTCACGTAGCAATGAGGAGAGGAATTAGCTTTAAGTCGCTTAAGATGTTGAGGTCAAGGTTTTGTAGAATTTATGTAGCGAGGCTATAGGATAGGAGAGTATAGGTTCAACGAACTTTTAGGACGTGTTTAAGGGAATTTTATTTAAGGTTTGTGACCAGATATATGCAAAATGGTAGTTTGCCACCAGATTACAACTTTTCAGGAATTGGTTGACTTAGCCACTCTTGCAGAGCGAGAGGTTAATTTGAGTATGGGCTCCCCTCCAGGACAAAAGAGGCGTAGTTTTACTGGTGAAGGAAGTAGTTCAGGTTCGCCTCAAAAGTTTGTTCAGCGGACCGGGACTCAACCACAAGCAGCCTCGGGAGTGCTTATGGGAGGACGAGTGCCAGTTTGTGGAAGATGTAATAGAGCTCACGGAGGCGAGTGTCGTCTGGGTAGTAACCAATGTTTTGAATGCGGTCAGACGGGGCATTTTGCTCGTGAGTGCCCTTGTCGAGTTCAAGAAAGCCGTGGAGCGCGTCGCAGTGGTAGAACTAACTAGAGGCAATTAGCTCGGGCTCGAATGTACGCAGTGACTCTTGGTACCGTTGGTGGCGAGGTTACGGAGACTCAGAATGCTGGAGTCATGGCAGGTATGGGTCTAATCTATTCTTTCGTGATGAATGCCTTGTGTGGTTTGTATTGTATATTATTGAGGCTTGGAGAGAATGGCATGATCGGGGTGATCTTTTAGGGAAGTAGAATAATTGAGTTCTTCGGTTCCGTGGAGTTTATGAAATGGTCTATAACGTAGTAGGTTGTAAGTTCAACAAATTTCAAGGGTGGTTTTATGAAGTTTCAACAAAGTTTTAAAGTTTGGGGCCTTATAGATTTTAGGAAAATAAGTTTATGGTAATTAAGGTGTTAGGTTCGACAAGCTTTGGGGAGAAATAATTAAATTTCGAGTTTTAGATTTCGTGATTCGGCTGAGTAATTAGGTGGCAATTAGGGCTTTAGATTTTGCAAGCTTTTAAGGTGAATGTTTTGAATTAAAGGCACCAATCTTGAGAATTTCATAAAATGATTTATTATCTATTAATGTTTTAGAATTTGAAAGATTTGGGAGTTGTTTTTTTCTATTATGGGATGTAAGTTCTTTGATCATAGAGGTTCGGAAGATGATTCTTATTTGATTTAAGGTTTTAGAATTGCAGAGTTGAAGGACTGATTTATAATAAGAATTGAGTTCTTAGTTTTACAGACTTAGTGCTGTAGCTTGATCTACTCTAGTGAGTGATTAGTTTGTAACCATTAAAATGGGGTTGATTAGAGTTGAGTTATTGATATGAAAATTTTTTTCTAGAGTAGATTTCTTTGAGGATTGAAGATATCGAGCTAGTTTAGAAAATAATTATTGTTAACTCGAGGTTGTAGTAGCAGATCTTAGGAAATGATTCTATCGATTCGAAAGGTATAGGTCCATCAGGGTGTTGGAAATAGTAGATTTTGTGTTGGTATTGAATACGATTGAATTTGAGGTTATATGATCCGTAGACTTTTGGGAATGGATTCTTAGCAGGTTTAAGGTCATTCTCGGTACCAAACTTTAAGCAATGGCTGGTTGCTGATTTAAGGATATAAGTTGAGTAGATTTAGGAATGATTCTTGCTGAGTTGAGGATATAAGTCCAGATGATGGAAATGTGATAATGGATCACTTGTACGTTTGAATGATTTTTGGTGTTGGCTAAGAGTGCATGGGATCGATGAGTAGTAATGGTACGTATGTATGGATTTCGGAGAGTGCTGGTCCTAGTCTCATTTTTTTTTTGGCTTGGTAGGAGTTGAAGAGGAATCTGTGTGGTAATATTAAATTCAAGAGATTTTTGGCTTTGAGTTGTTTGGTAAGTTGAACGGAATGTGCAGTCGAAGCGGGTTACCCATTGGGATGGTGGTTTGAAACGACTGTTGTGTTTATCTTGAGAATTAATTGCGACTTGAAGTCATAGGAATTTAAATTGGTGAGGCTATACTTTTCTTTGGAGATCAAGTATCCAGTTGGGAGAATTGGGGATATGGTTATTTAACTTGAAAAGAGATCGTTAGGTCACCATGTGTGGTGTATGAAGTAATAAATCTTGGAAGTTGAAACTTATGCATCAAAGGTGGGTAGCATAATCATATGTATGAAGTAATAAAGCAGTAGGATCCATGAGTGTTGTTTAATAGTTTTTGATGGATTGAAGATTTAAACAGTATGGCCTGTCTTGAGATTTATTTGTGAAGTGTTATTGAAGGAATTAGTTGTACTAAAACTAGAGTTTTTGAGAGTACAAGTAGGTGGGTGAGTTACCTCTTGAGCGTTTCGATTATATCTAGGTGAAGTCAATGGTAGTTTATAGTGAGTTAGTTATTGCAAGATTAGATGTTATTCAAAATATAGGTAATGAGCTTGAAGTGTGGGATATCGGATAGAAGTTGTAGGCGCTCTCGTTGGTTGGCCGGGAAGGACTTGGGCTTTTTTGGAGATGTTCCTTATCTTTAGAAGAGACAGGTGTATTTTGGGATGATGTTATGTGTTTTCAATTTGGTGCCTGGAGGTTTATTAGTACTGGTTTCTGTCATCAATCAATGAGTGTATTTTTGTGAAATGTTGGTTTTCGTTTGGGGCAGCGATGGCCAACTGAGGAATGAGTGGAGATTTGTGGTTTTTGGAGGCATACGATTTTCTATGGAAATGTGGTAAAGGTTTTCTTGTGATTAGGTGTGGATTGAGCTTGTACTTCATGATATTAATTTTGAGGATATAGCCTATAAGTATTTTGATGAGTTATCAGAGTGCGCGCGAAAGCATGATTTTTGGAGATGCTTAGAAGTTCAAATTTTGTATCGACTTTGAAGATTTAGTAGTGATTCGAAGATTTAATGGGAGATTAATCATTTGGTCGTGCAATTTGGTTTATTGATGGCTAACTTTGGAAGTGACTAATAGGTTACCAAAGTTGGAATAGGATGAAAATTCAGAAGGTAAAGCAGAGACGTCGTCGATATTAGCAATCTATGGTGTGAAGATAATAACTATTGGAATTTGTTGGGATGAAGTCGGGGAGAATAAAATTATTGGGCCTGAAATAATTCAGGAGATGCAAAGCCAAGTTTGGATCATCATGGATAAAATGGCGGCAGCTCAGAGTCGTCAGAAAAGCTACGCTGATACCAGGAAGAGAGAGTTATCTTTTGAAGAAGGTGATTGGGTTTATCTCAAGGTCTCTTCCATGAAAGGAGTTAAGCGTTTTGGTAAAAAGAGGAAACTGGATTCGAGGTATGTCGACCCTTTTCAGATTTTGGAGAAGGTAGGGTCTGTCGCTTATAGAGTTGCTTTGCCATAATATTTTGGGGATATTCATGATGTATTCCATGTATCATCCTTGAAGAAGAGTTTTGGACAACAAGAGCCGCGCTTTGTCGACCCAGAAAGTATTCAGTTGCAACCGGACCTTACTTATGAGGTTGTTTCGTCTCAGATCATGGATTGGAAAGAGCAATAGTTGAGGTCCAAGACGATACCTTTGGTTAAGATGGCATGAGGAGATCCGTTAGCTCAAGATTTCTCTTGGGAGCAAGTAGCAGACATAAGGGAGCAGTAACCATACTTGTTTGAGTAATGACGATACGTTTCTTAATCTTGGTCACAGGTGGTTTTATGTGGAATTATGTAGCTTGTTTCACGTTGGTGTTTGACCTTGCAAATTTCGAGGACGAAATTTGTTTTAAGGGGGGGAGGATGTGATGACCCGCTTTTACGTGTATTTTCACTGAATGAGTGTTTTTAATTTAATTAATATATTGGTTTATTTATTTTAAATTAATGTATTTTAATTTGTTTTTAATTTATTTGATGTTGTGTTTAATTTATTTTAATTGTTTTACGGTTTTTTAAAATCGTTTTCGGCGAATCAGTTTTTGAATTCCGGAGTGAGGATTGGACCTCATTTCTTTTCTTTTCTCTTTTTCTTTTTTCCTTTTCCTTTTTCTTTTTCTTCTTTTCTTTCCTTTCTTTCTTTTTCTTCTTCTTTTCCTCCCCGGTTCTCTCTCCCCGCGCTCTCCCCTTCTCTTTTCTCCTTCCTATCGCCCACACTTCGGCCGCCTAGTGCGCTGCCCTGGTCGACACCACCCCCACCATTCTCTTCCCCTCCCACCAGAGATCATCCCCACCAATTTTCAGAGCCATCGGACCAGCTGTTAGCCGCCACGCACGGTTGGAAGTCATGGCCCCAACCCTGTTTTTCCTCTCTGTCGCTGGTTTCTTTCTCAGCCCAAAACCACCGCTCACCGGCGGCGTGGCCTACACCACCCACCTAGTTTTCTTCCCCTCTCACCGGTGAACATCCCCACCAAGTTTCACCTACATCCGAGCCACCGTTGGCCACCACGACCTACTCCAAGCCACACGAATTTTCACCGATTCCGGAGCCGTCGCACCACCTCTGGCCAATATCTCTTCACAACTTCTTCCTCTACCTCTCACTGACCTAACCCACCTAATTTCGGCCCCGATCCGTTGCCAGAGCAGCTCCCATGAGCTCAACTTTGATTTGGGCTTTTTTCGCTTCCTCCGCCGTTTCCTCCACCACCACCCACGGCCAAAACTCACTTCCTCTAACTTCATAAACATCTCAAGGCCATTCCATATCAATTTCGTGTCTTGGTTTGTCCCCGTTCAAAAGTGGGTAATTTATTACCCACGGCCACAGTGTAAAATACACTGTTACGTTGCTTTTTCTCCGCCGTTTGCAATGCCGCGAGCTTTTAAAAAATACCGTATAGCACTGTAAGTATTTTCCAAACTCTACTTTTAGATTTAAATATATTTTGCTCTTACAATAAATTATCTGGTTGGTTGGTTGATTCCGAACTGAGTCCGAAGAGTTCAGGGGTCGGATGGATTGAGGACGGAGTTGCTTGGTTTGTTGATTTGTGGCTGGTTTATTGTTTTGTGCCTTGAGATTGCATTGACATGGTGCATGCGCGTGCGTTTTATTTTAATTGAAGAAAATCATGTTTTATTGGCGTAAATGAATTTTCGGGTGCGTGTGTCTCACGACCCCAAGCCAGGATGGGGCATTATCTCGGTGGAGCTCCTCTGGTCACTCGGGAGCGAATGAAACTGAGTGACATCCCCTGAGTTGTCGCTGGGCGATGACCGGATCACACGATACGGTGACGCTGTCATGTCGACTCTGTGGTCCCTTGGCTGGCGGGGACTAGAGGATGGCCTGGCCAGGTACGCGCTGGAAGCGAGTCTGGGCATCGCTCATTTAGGTGTCACACGCGTAGTCGTTACCTGTGGTGTGGCACAGAGCCAGAGTGTGCGGATGATCCCTAGGAGAGATCATGGTGCATGCATAATTGGATGTGTTTTATGGTTTTCGGATACGGGTCATTTTCTGGGAAAATGGCGAGGATGTGTTGAGGCTTTGTGATCTATTTTCTGGGAAAATGGTGGTTTATTGATTTGGGCCATTATCTGGGATAATGGCGAGGACTGGTTTTAAAGGAAAATATTTTTGGGCCAAATGGGTTTTTGGCGTGCGTGGAAAAATGTGGTTTTTATGGGACTTGTGCGTTGCATTCTTTCATGCATATTGTTTGAGTTATAATATGTTTTTATCTAGTGGTGTTTGGATTTTACTTACCTGCGGCACCATTTTTGGTACCGTAGCTTTTGATGCAGAGATCGAGGAGGAGGAGTAGGCTGAGCTCCGCCGGAGTATTGAGTTGAAGTTAATGCTTTGTATTTGGCTTTGAAACTATATTTGTAGTTTGTAATATTTTATTATGTATGATTTGAACAGCTTTGTATTAAACTAAGAAAAATTCTGGTACTTAGTTATATGACTTTGCTATCTGCTGCGTATTTCGTCGTGCACATTTGTTGCTTTTACATACACTTGGCACTCGTCGATAGGGTGGTGACCCGTGTTGTCACCATCCGGATGTCTCGATTTCCCCGTATCTATGCGTGAGGATTTGGAGACGTCACATTTATGTGCAAGCAAATGGTGCTTCATATACTGCCAATAATGCACAGCTAGCAGCTAGTGCAAAACCTACTCAAGTAACGCCTGCAATTATATCTACAGGTGACATAGCATGGAGTTCGAACCACACAGATCATGCAGACCATGCAATATGTAGTGTGCAGACAGCACACATCAATGACTCTGCCCAGACTATGCAGCACTCAGCAACCATGAAATCCTCTAGAATACTCTCGAATCATCTGTTATAGCTTAGTATATTCCAGTAGCTTAGTATATTCCAGTATATTCCATTAGCAATTTAAAACTCCATAAAATATCTTAACTCAAATAATTTTACTACTCTTCACAGATTTCTCGTCTTATCTCACTACTAAGCACCCCAGACAATAGAGACTCCCTCATCCCTCCTTCGTTATCAACGCCCTCTATATTGCCCGTTTTATGGATTTTTATGTTGTTTCATGGGAATTGATAATGGGTTAATTGTGTTCTAGATAATTCCCATTTCCTGAAAGTGCATAACTCAATTAAAAAAAAATAAGCAATCGATTGACATGGTGGTTTCTCCTAATGTTTCAGTGAAAGAGACTGTTATCGCTTTGATTCAAAGATTACAAGCGAGATTCCGCCAATTACAAAGTGAATGAAATTCTTCAAGTGCTCATGGCATGCCGCATCTACGATGTTGTACGAATTTTGTCTACCTTAATTTGTATCACGGAAGAAGAGGAAGGGAATGGAATTTTTGCTATCAAAGTTATAATTCTATGAAACAGGCATGTATGTAGAGTGATATAAGATGAGAATATTGAAAATAGTAGTAAGATAGTTTGTGAATAGTAATGAAATATATAGTTTTAGTTATGTTTTATGGGATTTTGGGAAGGAGTAAGAAAAAGTTGAATAAAAAATATTATAAAATTAAAATATTGTTAGAATATAGTTTTTTAATATCATTTTTGTTTGAAGATTTGAAAATATTGAATTATGTTTTATTTTTTGTTAGAAAGTTTGGAAAAGTTGTAATGAGTAGTTTAAAAATATTTGTGTTTGAGTAATGTTTGAAAATAAAATAGAATGAGATGAGAATTTTGAAATGTAAACTTTTTCCAAACAAACGAAAGCATCCTGCTCAAGACACAATTAACTATTTGGTCTCGGTACTTGTCATTGGAAAGCAGGCAGCTCAAGGCACAAAAAGAAGTGTAAGGAAGACGAAATTAAAGAAGTTAGTTTCAGTAAAAATGTATTTCAATGAATAGTTACGGAGCACAAGCCCGAACCCACCTGCAAGCTAAGGGGTCTTAAGAGAAAAATTGGGTGTATTAATGATGCATGCTACGACTCAAATGGGTAGGAAGAAGATGAGGGAGTTTGTCGTCCAGGGCAGGTTTAATTTCCACATCAAGTTGACAAACAGATCAGGGGTAATATTCAAAGGCAGGGTGGCATTTCTCCAAATTGGAAAATGATATAATAACAACTATATTACAATTTATTTACAATTAAGGATTAAATACTTATTTTTTTCAATTACTTCAAGGACAATAATTTTGAATTAAAGAGACAAGAAATACTTTTTTAATATAAAATTATAGATAAATTAGTAGTTGGTGTTGTATCATCTACGTCCTTAGCTCGTCTAGATCAGTCTAGATCAGAGCCTCCGGTATCCTCTCATTTTGTCATCAATAATTCAAAGCCACTACTATCAGAAATGGAGAGAAGAGACTGATGTCAAATGAGAGGTGTTCACCAAGATGGAGCAGTTATGATGGGACGGTATATGAAGTTGATACTCTAATAAATATATAGCACTATTTAAAGGTTTTTAATTTTTTTAAAAAAAGCCAACCTCCTGTACCAACATTACAATTCAATATATCTTCTTTTATACGCTATTGAGTAATAAATAACAAATTACCAAAATATCAACAATGAGAAAAATAAATATCATAATGGGAGAGTGAAAATAGTCAAGCCCATTCAATTCACTTGATCAAAACAGCCTTATATTTTGTTGGAATAATCATCACCAGCACCCAAGACCCAGCCTTTCTTAGTTATTGTCCTCAAAGAAACACCAACTATAAATCTCTATCATGCATATATACCATTACTTAGAAAACGCTGTTCATATTAATTGGAACATTATATTGTAAACTACACATGCAAATTAACTATGCACCAAACAAGCAACATGTACACTTGCGGCCTCCTGCCATCAAAACCTCTAAGCAGTTCTTGTTATGCCAATAGTAGTGGACATGTAGGACTGGCAAAGTATCAACCAAACCTACAGTACTTCATAATCATTCAACACACAAAAATTAAAATGGACCCAATTATTTGAATAATATGCCTGCCTACTCAATCCCATAATCCTAAATTTCTCCATCTAGACGAGGACGTACGTACGTACTTTCGACCCAGTGTCCAACGTAAATGAGAAGTTAGCTCACAAAACAGACAATTAATTGACTGGATCAAAATATATAAAAAAAAATTGCAATTTTTTCTAATTTTCAATAACGTACCTCTCGTGGTCTGATTTTGATGACAGTGGAATTAGAATAGATGAAATGTCATGTACGTAACAGCCTCAGCCTCCTTTTTCGGCCAAAAAGTCAGGCCCTACATCTTCAGTTTTCAGAACGCATTGGACAAATAATGTTGGGCAAGCAACGCTACACAAATTTCAAACCAAAGAAAATTCGTTGGATGTCGCAAAAATAAACTTTCATTCCAAAATGCAAACAAACTACAACTCCAATTCATCCAAATGCAGACGTCATAATATGAGAGGTCACCAAGTAATACGTACAAGAACAACAGTCCAAAATGAAAAGTTTCAAATCTGAGTCATTTTTTATTTTTTTAGATTTTTAGATACCATAATAGCGTTACTCAATTAACTATGACTGGTTCAGAGAATCACGACCCTTTAATTTACGTCAAGGCGTGATTGGAAAGTCCAAATTATCTGCCAATTATCAATCTCAAAATTCTGACTAAGTCCTGCTGAAAATTTACTATAAAAAAAATCACCAATTCAACGAAAATAGTATAGCAACTATTAATTGATCACAAAATTTCATTTTTCTTATAGTGATATTACGACTATATAATCGTTGCCAGATGGACTCCTTAAATAATCAATGCAAGATACTCTATAAAATACGACCGGTTTCCGCTTTGCCCGAAATTTGGTGACGAATTATCTTCATGATCAGCATTTACATTTTTTTTGAAATTTTTTATTACGGTTTTTAAGTACTCGGTAACAAAACTACATATACTAGCAGTGGCGAAACCAATAATTATGTTGAGGCGGGCCAACTTTATTAATTACTATGTAATATAATTATATAAATTAAGAGTAATACTAATTAATACAGTATTAGGACATGCAATCTCTACACATTTCATTTGAAAAAAGAAAAATGCAGTCTACTATTAAGAAATGACTTTTTTTATGTAGGTCCTAAATTTTATTTTATTTTATTTTTCAAAAGGAGTTAGTGGAACTTGCACTTGATCCTAGGACTGTAAACATTATTTTTCTTATGTAAATTAAAAAGAGATTGAAAAATCATAAAAACCTAAGTACAAAATATTTTTCATATAGATCATCGACCTTAAATAATTTTTTTTGTATTTTCACTTTGAAATATTTCATATTAAGAAACCCGATATTGTATAACAAAAAACTTTGAGATTCATATTATTAAGTTTATTATTTCTCTTAAACTTAGTTTTAATTTTAATTTTAATTTTGAAGAAACCTCATCATTGAGAATAGATCATATATAGAAATTAAACAAAATCTTGGGACTATAAAAAAAGAAATTGGACACAGACATTTTTAGATATATTAAAATTTTAAAAAATTTTAGAAAGCATATGAATGGAGATTATGAATTTGTTTTGGGGGTCATTTTCTATTTTATAGAATCATTACAAGAGAAACTACTCGTTTTTGTCGAAAATAATCATTTTGATTGTAAAATTTTGATCGCAAAAATCTATTTTTCTTGTAGTGAATTATGTACAAAATCTAGAGATTATTTTATGATTTCAAAAAATTTTGGGGGGGCCATGTACAACGTGCATGGGTTCGCCACTGGATAACAGCATGGTTGTCGAGTTATATATATATATTGACTATAAATTACCAAATTTATGTAACTATCTATGTATAAGTTAATAGTGTTCATTATATTTATGGTTGAGATCAATTAATTACTACATTATAAGTAACATTATATGTTGAGTATTGTGGAGTTTGGTAGAGTCGAACGCTCGAACGCAGCTCGACAGTGAGCTTGAGCGGTTGTGGGAAAGGGAGTTCGCTCAAGCGGAGGCATTAGCCACTCGAGCGAAGTCAGGCAGAGTTGAACGCTCGATGTTCGCTCGACAGTGAGCTCAAGCCGTTGCGGAAGGAAGTTCGCTCGAGCCGCGCTCGACACGCCACTCAAGCGAATATCGTATTTTTCCAAATCTAGGATTTTTTTTCCGCCGTTTGAGTATTTATATGTGTTTTATACACTTATGGCCGTACAGTGTAACTGTAGAACACTGTTGGTGAATAGTATTTCGGCCCCTCTATTGTAGTGTGATTCCTCAACCAATAAAATCTTCTGCAGCTCCCGTGAACGTAGGCAATTTGCCGAACCACATATATCTGTATGTCGTGTGTGATTTTCTCTTTCATATTCCTTTATTTTTCACTTTATTGTCATCATTTTCACAACATTATAAATATTTTTAAATTATATATTAAGTAGCTATCGATCTCACCCTAATAGGTATAATGCCAATATTATATTTTGAGAATTCTCGCTCTAGACTCTAAAATTTGATTTAAAACATGCATGGTGTGAACATGTGAAATAAACAATTCGATGAGCCGTCATTGGCAGGAAAATCCGTCTACATGCAAGTGTGATAACTGATAAGGACATCGACAACTTCGTTGCTCAAGTCCTCCTGTATTGGCAGTACTACACTTTGGCAGTATAAATTCTACGTGTCCGCAACATCGTTCCCATAAACAAGAAAGAAAGTAATTCTCTGGCGATGGGGGGGTTCCAACCTTTCATCTTTGCATTTCTTGGTGTTTTGTCTCTTGTACTACGTCTGGTTCATGCCCAGGATCAATCAGGTATAACATGCTCTAAATCTTGTCGTACGTACGGTATTAATTGGTTTTGGTTGGGCTAACCATGCATGGATAAATCTAAGATATTGTTCTGTTTTATCTGTCTCAGGCTTCATAAGCATAGATTGTGGGTTGCCAGCAGATTCAAGATACAAGGAAGAGACAACAAGCATAGATTACATCTCAGACGCGAACTTCATAGACACTGGTATTAGTAGGAGCATAGCATCGGAATTTAAAGGGAACCTTCAAAAGCTGGTATGGAATGTCAGAAGCTTTCCTCAAGGAGTCCGGAACTGTTACAGCATAAACATCACAAGAGGCACTATACATTTGATACGAGGAACCTTCTTGCATGGGAATTACGATGGACAAAGTAATTTACCAGAATTCGATCTGTATCTCGGGACAAACATGTGGGATACAGTCAAGGTGGGGAATGCATCTTATAGTATTATCAAGGAGCTCATACATGTCCCATCTCGAAACTATATACACGTCTGTCTCGTAAACACCGACCTCGGGACACCATTTATATCAGCAATAGAGTTCAGGCCATTAAACAACAACTCGTACGAGACCAAATTTGGATCATTGGCACTCCTTTTACGCGCAGATACTGGTTCAACTAGCAATAAACCATACAGGTAAGTCATTCCATATGAGATCAAGTACTGCTAAATTTTCATTGTCGCAGAAGTAAATACATCTTTCACGAATATTCTGGCTGTGAATTAAGTAAGTTTGAGCTGCGGAAAATTGCCGTCTTTCAGTAAAACATATAGATAGATTCATTCTGCTTCTGGATTATTATACAGAATATATGTGGTTAATTACTTAGGTACCCGGACGATGCCCATGACCGCATCTGGACGCCCTATAACCGCAATGAATGGAAAGACTTGAGCACAGATCAACCTATCAATCGTTTTTCTCAGAGTGATTACCAACCAGCACCTGTTGTCGTGAGTACTGCAGCCACCCCAATAAATGAGAGCGCTCCCGTGGAATTATATTGGGAAGCAGACAATCGGAATACCCAATTCTATTTCCACTTACACTTTGCTGAAGTCGTAAAGCTAGAACCCAACCAGTCCAGATCATTTAGCATTACCCTGAATGGGGAATACTGGTATGCAGATTTTGTTCCTCGTTACCTGTTTATAGATACTTTGTACACTCTTCTGCCCGTGACTGGATGGTCGACGAACAATATCTCGATCTTCAAAGCGGCAAATTCTACACTTCCACCCATCCTAAACGCATTGGAGATCTATTCTGTGAAAGATTTCTTGCAACCAGAAACAGACCTAATGGATGGTACGTTCTTCCACACACGAATTATAAGCTTTCTCTATCGGCTTCGTACGTACTTCATTCTATTGATCTGCATAAATTTGACTGACTTGGATATATGCTTATGAAAATTTTTAGTTGATGCCATCAGAAAGATCAAATCAACATATGGAATAAAGAGAAATTGGCAAGGAGATCCATGTGCCCCGAAAGTGTACTTGTGGGAAGGTCTAGATTGTAGCTATGATGCTCATGATAATGCCCCCAGAATCACATCCTTGTCAGTAATTTTGTTCCTTTATATAATTAGCTTAATTAATCAATTTTCAATTACTTGTTTTCAGCTATCCCTAATTTGGAAAATTTAAATTTCTCAGGAAGTTGTCCTCCAGTGGATTGACCGGAGAGATACTTGCCGATATATCAAATCTCCTAATGTTACAATCTTTGTAAGTAGAGTTATTATATTATCAAGTCGGTGTGTAGAACATATTATCCACATCATTTAAACAATAAGATTTGATGCATGTATTCTACCCAACGGTTTGAGAATATATATAATTTTGGACAATACTAGGATAACTACTAAATGTGCACACTAGTATAAATGAATTTTTTTATTTTTCTTTAAGCATTTTTTAAACATCCTTAACCATTAAGAAAAGAATAAAAATAAATATGAATTTACTAGTTGTCACTTTCTTAACTATTAAGAAAAAATAAAAAATATATATATGAGGGGCACATGATTTGGTGGGCATATTTGATAGTCATATTATCATTTTTCTATAATTTTTTTTTCTAATTATATGAATAATTTGCAAGATCAAATAAATAAAAAAAATCCTTACTTTACAATTTTATTCGACAATCAATATCAAACTTGTAACAATTCCTTAATTATTACAGGGATCTATCAAACAATAGCTTGACAGGATCAGTGCCTTATTTTTTATCTAAATTAACAAACTTGAGGGTCTTGTAAGTTACTTAAGACTTTTTTCTTTTCAAATATCTAAAATTACAAATTTTTGGGTCATATATATAAACCGAATTATAATCATTTTGCCTTTGCAGAAACTTAGAACGAAACAAATTCACTGGTTCAGTTCCACGTGAACTGATTGAAAGAAGGGACAATGATTTACTATTATTAAGGTATGATTTTTGTCCAAGAACTTGAGCCCCGGCCAGCTTGTTTTTTCAATTTATTTTAATTTCAATTTTCTTCAAAAAAATAAAATTTCAAATATATCTAGCAAGCAAAGAAGCTAAGGCACAAGTTGTTAATAATTTGTAATGTCTAAAAATTAATGAAACATCAATATATATAATAGCTTTGTTGTTAATTCCATGCCTTATTTTGCTAGTGTGGGAGAAAATCCAGATCTATGTGCGTCCCGTTCTTGCAGAAAGAAGAAAAACAACATTGTTATTCCCATAGCATCAGTCGGTGGTGGATTGCTTGTCTTCACATTCATTGTCGTGGCTATCTTTTGGGGGATTAGAAGGAGATCTAGAACAAAACAGGGTACGTAAGACTAATATGTATAAGATGCATAATCATGTAAAAAAAAAACACATGAATTAATTACAAAAGTCTTGCTTAAGATGATCATGTTTTTCCTTTCCATCTGCGATGTAGATGCTGAATCCAACAAGCGGAACGTGACATTGGAGTCTTTACAACATCAATTTACATACTCCGAAATACTTAGAATTACAAACAACTTTGAGAGAATTCTTGGAAGGGGTGGATTCGGAACAGTTTATCATGGCTACATAGATGACACCCAAGTTGCTGTGAAGATGCTCTCTCATTCATCAGTTCAAGGTTATCAGCAATTTCAAACAGAGGCACGTACCATCACTTGTAATATTAGAACTTTTTGCTAATTCATACATACATACATGTATGGTCATGCAAACATTATATTAAACTAATTGGGTGATGCTTATAATTTACAGGTTAGACTTCTTATGAGAGTTCATCATCGAAACTTGACTACCCTTGTTGGGTACTGTAATGAAGGAACCAACCTGGGGCTCGTTTATGAGTACATGGCCAACGGAGACTTGGAAGCGCGTCTTTCAGGTCTGGGAAATGGGAATAATGAAATTATTTAGTAAAGACTTGCAGACATTTAAGCTTTTTTATACTTAATTTTGTCCTCGATATATAGAAAGAAAATCTTCATGACATTTTTAGGAATCAGAAAAAAAATTTCCTTTCCTCGAATTTGACGGCAATGACGTTGATGATCACTAAAGGTTTAGGAATTTTGTTGATGGATGCAGATGGGAACACTAAAACCTTGACTTGGGAAGATAGACTTCGAATAGCGACGGATGCTGCACAAGGTTAATTAGCAACTTAGCATGCATTGAGTTGACTTGGAATTCCTTTTACTTTTTATTTTTTAAAAACTAAACTTAATTGTGTGGAATGGGAAATTTAGGATTGGAGTATCTGCACTGTGGTTGTAAGCCACCTATAGTCCACAGAGACGTGAAGACTACAAACATATTGTTGAACGAAAACCTACAGGCAAAACTAGCTGATTTTGGGTACTCCAAGATTTTCCCAACCGATGGTGGCACTTATGTTTCTACAGTTGTTGCTGGCACCCCTGGCTACCTTGACCCCGAGTCAGTATTTCTCTCACTTCGTTATTGATCTAGAACAACAACATTGCAACAAAAGTGATGAAAACGTAACGTGCATGCACGCTTTGTTTACTTACGCGCAGGTACAACATAACAAACAGGTTAACCGAGAAAAGTGATGTCTATAGCTTCGGAGTGGTTCTACTGAAGATATTCACGAGTCGACCCGCTATAGAAAGATATCAGGCAAGGACTCACGTAAGTGAATTCGTGAGGTCCATGCTTGCCAAGGGGGACATTAAAAATATGGTTGACCCCAGGTTGCAAGGAAACTTCAACATTAACTCTGTTTGGAAAGCCATTGAAATAGCAATGGGTTGTGTATCTCCAACTGCTGCGGAAAGGCCAACCATGAGCCAGGTAGTGGTGGACCTAAAGGAGTGTATGGCAACTGAATTAGCTCGGGCGATTCCAAAGAATTCACGAAAATGATCAACATGAATCTGGGTACTGATCAACTCAGTCCGTCGTAAAGGTAAACGCACAGATTGAAACTGGCCATATATCGAATCTTGAGACTCGAAGTACATTTTCTGCTTTCCAGTAATTTTCTATCGATGAATAATGTTGTTTCTACCAGTACCCATCGTGCCGGTTCTAATATTATTGGGACGGGACTATTTTGTTTGAAATATATATGTACCCAAGTTTTCGTTCAATCAAATAACTTAATTAGTTCAATCGGGTTCGGTCGGGTCAAAACCTGACTTTAATTTCAGGCCAGTCAAGGGACGTGGCTGACCAAGGCGTATATATGATTAGCTGTTTTTAGTTTCTCACGTATATCATTGAAAGTTGGAGAAAATATTTAAAATGAATAAAAAAATAAAAAATAAAATATTTAAATGATATGAAAAATAAATAAATAAGTTATTATATAATAATATTATAAAAATCGGTATATAAAATAGAAAAAATGAGTTTTAATGATGTATTTAAATACGATAGAAAAGTTATTTAGAGTGCTCTTATAGGATATTGCTGCTATTCAATCTCATGAATTTGCTCTTTCAAGTTGTCCCCTCAAACTTATAACTAGTGCAAGTTATACTTTTTATTTTTTATTTTTTTATTTCAAACATTTTTTTTTAAATATCTTCAAACATTTTTTAAAAATAAAAAAAAAATACATTACTTTACCAGTAATTACTTTCTTAACTATTAAAAAAAGTAAAATAAAATGTCATAATGATAACTTTAAAGGAATAAATTCATTGAACCAAGTATCATTTTTCATACATGATAGAATGATCGACTATCTAGCTCGTTCAATCAAATAACTTAATTAGTTCAATCGGGTTCGGATCGGGTCAAAACCTGACTTTAATTCCAGGCCCGTCAAGGGACGTGGCTGGCCAAGGCTTATATATAATTAGCTGTTTCTAGCTTCTCCTATTGTAGGCTACAATGTACGTTAATTGTCTAATATATAAGCTGGGGACTGATCACTGGGTACGCATGCTTTTGAATTGAACAAGTAGATCGTCAAAATCTACGTAAGGCCATCGATCAAACCGGATCAATATTTAAGCGTACGTGCATGATAAATAATAAATAGGATCGAGAAGGCCGCTAGCTAGGCCGGCCACAATAACGATGATATCTCACTAGAGACCTACAATGCTCCTGACTTCACTTAGTTCTTGTTTGTTTGAAATTGTGGTAGAAATTTTAAAAGGATGTTTAAATAATCTCAATAATTATTTAATATAAAAATTAGATTTTTAGATATTATATTTTGAAACACTTTTAACCTCAAATAAATTTAAAAATATTTTTAAAGAAAAATATCATTTTCGGATAATATAGAATATAATTCGGTTTTAAAAAGATTATCAATAGACGAAAATACTCATATAATTTTAAGATAATTATAACTTTTAAAATTTTAAAAATATAGTTATATTCTTTAAAAATTTGAGTAATATTTGCAAGAAGTTGCAGATCATTTGCATGTAAAATATTTAAGCAATAGGTCCGTTTGTTTTAAAACGATCGATTTTTGAAAATAGGTTTTCACTGTTTTCCAGTGTTTGGATGCGCTTGAAAATGTAAGTCGATGAAAAACTCAATTTCTTACTTGGAAATTGGTTACAGCTGGCTCCAAAAAATTCAGAAACCCATTCTGATCCATCTTGCTCAATAACTCCAGTATCAAATAACATACTCTGCTATTTCTTGAAACTTTTATTTTATATTTTTAATGTTTCTATTAATTTTATAGTACTTAACTTATTATAAGAAAATTAATCTATGAATACGTTTTTCTTTACATAAATAGTCATTCTAGTTCTAAATAATTTATGGCAAATACTCGTTTAATGTCTAACAAAATTATTAAAAGCACATAGAGGAAAATTCAATTGAATGCACAAATTGCAACTTGACTTTAATACAAATTAATTACATGCACATATAGATTAATTTGGTATTTAACACAAATTAATACATAAAGAGTTTGTTTATAGAAGCAAAAGTTAACAGGTTAATATTACATCTACCACATAACAAATTTACATGCATTTGCGTAAAAGGTTACAGTAATTACCGAACAATAAAAAGCGTTTTTGGAAAAATATTCTGACAGTGACAACCAAACACGGAAATACATTAATTTGTTTTCTTAAAAACTAATTTACTAAAATAATTTTTTATAAAATAAACGTTTTACAACGAAACAAACAAACCCTATATATCCTACCTGACTTTATATATTACTAGTAGTAGCTAGGGGGACGTTCAGTATAGAAAATATATCTTTAATTATACAATAATTTAGGAAAAATATAAATTAATGACAAAATATAAGGAAAAATAATAACAATGGATTATAAGAAATAAAAAAAAATAGAAACAATGGATTATTAGAAGAACAAAAAAACTTTAGAAGAAGATGAATGAAAAAAATATGATTGAATAAAAAAACCCAACATGCATTATATCTCCATCCTAAAGAAATTTGATACAAGTTTATAAATGTAGTTTGATAGAAGTTTTGAAAATGAAGTGAACTTAAATTACATAATATTACGGGTTGATGAACATGCTTCATATTGTTTTATAAAATCAATTGACATGATATTATATTTATTATGGCGTTGTTGTTTTAGTTTGTCTATATCTGCAACAAGCTTGATTCTCCACTCTTTTTGTGAGGTTTCTTAGGCCATGTTGTCCAAGAATGGTAGATGGTCCTAAAAAAATAATAATAAATAAAAAAACCCAAAAAAAAAAAAACAAAATGTATAAAATGTAAGGTCCAAAAGATTTTATATAGGAATATCTAGTTATTATAAAAATTCATGTTTTGATTTATAATTCTATCATTTGAATTGAAAGAGTTAAAAAAATGTAATATTATGTTACTTCGCTAGTATGATTCATAAAATCAATTGCTGAATAATCAGTACTTCTTCTGCATTGCACCAAATATCATTGCAGGTAGTTGTCCCGTACTATGTCAATAATTCTTTATAAAAAAATAGAGCTTCGTCAATTTAATTAATCCTTTTTTAAAATATTTTATTTTATATTTTAAATTTTTTCAGATACTCTAAAATTTAAAAAAATAAAATATTTGAAAATAATTTTAAAAGAAGTCATGAGATTTGGACACACCATTCAAATGCTTATCATTAGCTTTTATTTAGTTTATTAGTAAGAAAGTCTAAAAGTCAATTACATGTAATGTTTGGGATTTTGGCTTAGCTTTACTAATCCATAAAGTAAATCGCTCAATCAAAAAGCTGACCGTTTTCTTTCTTTATTTGTATTATTTTATAATTACTAAGTTGTGAAGTTTATTTTAATGTGTTTTTCTTGATATTAATTATTTTCTATTATTTAAATTGCTCTCTATTCTAAATTATTTTAAAATATACGAGAAATAGCCCGCGTGTTATATAAGAAACAAAAAAATCGACAAAATGTTCGTTCGACTTGTTTTATGATTTGTTAGTGTTTAAAAAAACATATTTCATTAAAATGGTCGTAATTTATCAATTCTTATTTCATGGGAAAATAGAGAAAATATAAACCAAGTTAATTAATTAAAAAATTAACTTTCTATATAGTATTTAAATAATTAATATTTAATTTACGTGTTGTCTAAGCTCATTTGGTTCCTTGAATGTACTTAGCTTCGTTGAATTCAATTTAAATTTAGACATTTTTTAACATTCAAATAGTGGGTGAGTTTGCATTCGTAAATAACTCAGCTGATTTTAACATTGTAGCATGATGTAACACGTCCCTGACATTGAACAGAAATTGCTGACTTCTCTCCCTTTTTCAAATGTTTTTTCTTCCGTTATAACTCCTCCCTCTCTCTCTCTCTCTCTAAGAAAGGGGCACCCATAGTGGGTACTTTTTCATTTTCTCTTAGGGGTTATGAAGTGGCTTAAAAGCTACTTCATGAGCCTTAATGGCTGGCCCTTAATGGCCAGCCGGGAGTTACACTTGGAAGGGCTATGTATAGCCCCTTCCCCAAATTGGATGAGACACTTGAATCAACAAGCTATCTCTCTCTCAAATGGTTCTCTCTATTCTCGGCATCTAGGCTGTGGAATATGTGGATGTTGCTCTGGTATATTATCACGTAACACATTCCACCATTGACGGGATGATTTCAAATGATTAACGATGCCGGAAAATCCGTGGAACAACTGCACTAAGATCTAAGATATTTCCAACGAGGTAATATCGCTTCCGCTGTATATTCTGATATATTTTTTTCTAACATTGATATCAGAGCAAGATCGGTTGTTCCCGATTTATTTTTTGCTCGCATTGTTTGTTTGATCAAATTTGTCCGAATTGCACTGCATGTCTGACCATACCACCGTGAGAGGTGGTTCGTACTGGTTCATGGCATAATGCGCACCGATGCCACGCCGACGAGATGGGCACAGCGAGATGGTTCGCACCGAGTTGTTGTGCCTCTAGCTTCACACGGAGTGACAGATGGGTTCACCCCAGTGTACTGAGCACCTCGGTGGGGCCCAGGGTATATATATATATATATATATTCCACGTGAAATAGCACCGACCATCACACTCGAGGCAGTGCAGTCGTGCACCACGGAGCTGCTCTCGACTGAGGCTGTTCTCTGTTGCGTGCAGAGAGTCGCGCACCAAGTTGGTGCCGAAAGCTCTGCTACGCGAACCAGCTGCAACTGCGGAACAGCTAGGTGCAGTGCCGCACCAACTTGGTCGTCGCACAGAGCAGCCACTGTGTGCACCAGTTGGGTGCACTCCGAGTAAGGCAGCGTACAAGATGCAGCGAGCACCAGGTACGGCTGTGCACAAGGTGCTGCGAGCACCCTGTGGTGCAGTCCGCAGCGTGGTGCTGCGCTCACCACCTGCGAACCACAGTGATGCTGCGCAGCGCACTGGTGCCGCCCGCTCCACCTGCGCAGCATAGGGGTGCTGCGCGTACCACCTGCGCAGCACAAAGGTGCTGCGCGCACCACTGCTCCCCATGAAGGAGCCGCCGAGGTGCACTCAGCAGCGCACCTGGTGCTGCTACGCACGAGGTGCAGTGGCAGCGGCATGCACAAGGTGCTGAGCACCTGTGACTCGAAAAAAAAAAAAAAAAAGGAGCACCAGTTAGGTGCTGCCCGCAGCACAGGCAATGGAGGTTTACGCTGAGACCAAGTGAGGTAGCTCTGCTGTGATCTTCCGCAGCCGCTAGGAGCTACTTTGGTGGTGCTTGAAGGGTGGAGGGCAGTGGTGTTGAAAGGGTGGTGTCGGTTACAAATTTTTTTCCGTTACAAGCTGCTGTTTTATTTCTTCCTTCCGTTACACTGTAACTGTTGGATGAAGGGGAAGATGAACAGTGGTCAGTAAGTGTTTCATGTATACGGGCTGTGAGCTGAGAAAGGGCTTTACTTGGGCTTGTTTTTTTTTAATTCACTTTGGGCTGTGATTTTTTTTATTGGGCTGAAATGGGTTTTTGACAATAAACATATTTGTTTTAAATCCAACCTCTAATATGTTGTGTTTTAAAAATATCAGTTCTTTTTTTTCTACGAAAATAAAATAAAATCAGCTCAATGTTTCAAAATAAAAATAAAAAGGCCACGGGACGATATGGGCCGTGAGGCGCCCATGAGGGTGCATCCCACTAGCTGTCCATGATTAGTGAAACAAGAGTTTGTTTTTGATATAAAAAAAAAAAAATGCTTGGTGGTGATTTGAGGCCAAGACGTGAACACAAGACAATGGGCTCAACCATTGGGCTAAAGCTTATTGTTGGTAAGTTTGTTGGCTTTATTTATTTATTCAGTATGTTATTATGGCATGTGAATATTTTTTTTTGAAATATCTTTGCATGATTATTATTATTGAATACATGCTTACCATGAGATAATTCTTATCACGTTTGTTAGGCATTTTATTTTATGTTATAAATTGTCTAGATTATTATTATTTTTGAATAATAATTATTTGGATGAAATGTGATGAATTTCTTGTACATGTATTGTGTTTACATGTAATTCCATGAGCTTGTTTTATCACATGTATTGTTGGACTAATCTTAAGAGTTAGTCATTTTTTTAATGTGATAATATAGAGGATTAAATAGCCTAAGTTTTATTAGTACATGCTTATGATTGGCTTAAATTGATTTCTTCAATTTAGAAAGAAATTATTTTTTGCATGTCATTAACTCGGTAGATTGCTTATCCTAGTGGGAGTATGGTTAAGATTGATTTGAAATTAATCTCCTATACGATATAAATTTGCGCGAAAATTAAGTTAGAAATTAATAATTAGACATTGAGGCGCAAGAGATGATTAGGAAGCATAGCGAATTTTCGATCTTGCAACGTGTATTAATTATTTTTGTTCTGATTTAGATTAACGCGGCAAATTTTTCTAAATGTGTGTGCAATTAGATGCGCATAGATTAGTAACTTTGAGATAACCGAGAAGAAAGCCTCGAGATTATGTATGTCTCATTAATCTCCTTCATGAGCAATATTTTGAAACAAATAAAATTATTAACAGGGTTAAATAATCTTAGATCATCATTATATTAAAAACCTCTGAAAGGTATAGAATAAAAATGGAAGTACGCATGGGACGCATGCACTTTTTTTTTTTTTTTTTTATAGAAGTTGATGAGAAGAGCTAAACCACTATTTTGCCTTTGAGAATCTTGTGGGTAATAATAGAAGTTGCGCATTATTTAGGTAATGCAAAGATTAATTGCTCCTATATTGGAGGTTGAGCATTGTAATATTGAAGTAACTCAAATTAACTCATAGATTAGAACATACTCTCTAAAACTTGCTAGTATGTCTGGCAAGTAAGGACATTAAAATTTGAGTGTGCAAGAGTGTTGAGGACATTCTTGATTGGTACATTCATTTTAAAGGTTTTATCAGTGCACCTCCATGTGGTATTAGCACTGGTAATATTGCTCAAATTTTGTTTATCTCTAGTGAGAACAAGTAGGTTCTTGCATAAATATGAATTTAGGAGCACCTATTGAGAGTAATACCAAGCACCTTGGAGGTTTGCATGGTAATTGTGGCAGTCTGAATAATTAGGTATGACTTAATGCGATATTAGAGAAGTCTATACCTAATTTGATTTAAGACTTATTGAAAGTAGTGGTTTTAGTGAGAAATCCTAGAGGTTTAGAAGTCGGATGGTCACTCATTGACTTAGTGATATTATTTCTCGGATGGGGAAATAATATATTAAATGCCGTTGAGGCATAGGATGATGGGTGTGAATCTTGAGAAATTTAATATTTTCTCACTGATGAGAACCCTCTCTTTTATTTTGAAGAGTCAAAGAGAAAAAAGCAAATATGAGCATTTCTATAGGGAAGTTCCTAGATATGCACAATAAGGACATGGAATAAAAATATTGTTTCATCATATAAATACGATTTTTTTTAAGGAAAATATATTTTCGGTTAATTTTTTTTTCAAAATCGAAATCGTATGAGTTATATGATGGGAACAATTATCTCGCAGTTTAATGACTTGCTGAGAATGGAGTTCTAAATGAATTATGGCGCAAAAGCAGTTGCCGCCTTAAGTTTTTGACTTGTTGTCCTTAAATCAAGTTTATTCGCCATTGAGCTGGCTTGAGTGACTACTTTGTGCAAATGTGAATTCTATCTAGAGGATCTAAGCTTCATCTTTTTTGGTTGAGTCAAGAAAATTACTCGTATTTTCGGCGAGGGTGGGATATTGTGTTTTTTTTAAACAACGTTTCTTATGTTCCATTCCACATTACCTGGTACATTAAAAAATTTTTTTAGAAAAAGATCGCCGAAGATAGTGGGAGTAATTCAACAACTAGTGGGAGTATACCTTTGAGTTAAGGTGTACCATTAGTGAAAATGACTCCTAAAATTCATAGAATATAAAGATCCTCATAAATAGCGTGGAAGCAATATATCAATATTATCTCGTCGTTTAGAGACTAGAAGAGAATATTTGTAATATGGCTCCGCTAAAGTTATAGAATTCACATAGTAGGAACATCCACATTGAATCTGAAATTCACTTTACTTATATGATCCAACCCGGGGTTGTTGATTGGTTTGACAAAGAAAAAGTGGAGTTGATAGAGGTATAGATCCATCTCTTGGCACTAATTGAGTTGCCTTTAGATAACCATTGATCAAATATTTATTGGAGTTTTTCTTGAAATAGTCAGATAGCTGATTCTTGTAGGAGAATTAGATGGTTAAGTTTTTTTTTGTGATGTTTAGGTGCAAGTACTGTGAGCGCATGATTGTTGCTTTTATTGTTTTAGTACAAAAAGCAAATGAATGCTGCTAATACTGTTTACATGCGGCCTAAACAAACCATCTACTCAAAGATACCCAATATACCTAGTCGTTTTTTTTATTAACGACCTATTGAATAAAGTGGGGTTCTTTGAAAGCTGTTGACGGTTTTAGAAAAATGTCTCTACTAAGAGAGATGATGATCTGGTTGTCTTAGATTATTAATTGTTGCCTAATGAGAGGTTTTCCATAATACAAGGTTATGGATGTGGGTTTGTAAAACGTAGCTAAGACTTTACGTCTTGTGAGACTGTGTATGAGAAAAACAGTTTCTAGGAGCTCTTGTTCAAAATCCATAGACAATTAATGAGATGGAAAATACTAAAGAATCTAGTTTTGCCTTGTATACAATTTGGTGTTTCCATTGTGGTTTGCTCATGGGAGTTAGAGGTTGAGATCTTGTTAGAGGGTAAATATAGCTTACTTGATTAAGTGAGTTTGTGATGCGATTGTCGTTAAAAGTAATGACTAGACTATTGTGATTGTCTTTGTGGGCAAAGGCCCTAATCACTTTACCCTTAAAAGAAAAATAAATGATGGTTATCTCACATATTTTTTTTTAGTACAAGAGATTCATATGAAACCTTGAAATCGCAAATTTAGTTTGCTGAATAAACATTTGAGGTCACATTAAGATTCTTAAAAGTCGCATGTAGGACTTGCTGACTAGAATCTAAGAATTAAAATTGTGAGTTTGACCTCAATGAGATTCGCGATGAGTCTTCGCTAACTTCATGGTTGTGCTAATGACTTTTATATATAAAAGTAGAGTCTCTTGGAAGGTGCATGTTTTGGAAAGTTACTATACATGAGAATGCGCAAGGAGAGAAATGGTCCTAAGACTTCACTTGAGAGTTGTGATTATTTTTAGTTGACCATGTGATTTCCCTCCGTCATGGTATTGCTCGTCATGCATGTGACACTGATGTGTTTTAGGATCATGTGGTGTGGCTGGAAGCATTTTTTGGTAAGCACGCACATTCACCATAATTTTGATAGTTATGATGAAAAAGGTATATCGACAGGCTTAGATCGGCTCACTCACACGAGCGATCGCCTTTGGCGCTACAAAGGGGTTGCGAGCAAAGATGAGACAATGTGTCATTTGAAACTTGTTCAGAGAAGGATAAGTTATAAGACACATAAAATACGTCGCCTTAGTGGGAGCTAAGATGAGGTCTAAGGACCGTACATGGTTACTCACAATCCATGTAGCCTGTGGTTTAGCCAGATACGAGATCCTCTTTGGCGCTTTGGATAGCGAGCAAATGGAGGGACTCGGGTTAGGCGCTGAGATAGCGACTACACTAAGATCTGTACAGTGTATTGAGATAAGATATACGCTCTTTCTTTGGAAAGAGAATTCCACCGTAACATGTATTTCATACTACATGTGCTTTAGCGACCAACAGTAGAGGTGAGTGAATGGATCTCTGTTTCCTCATCGTATGAGTCCTGAAGGTCATAATTGATGACCTTAATTTATTTATTGCCCTTAGGAGACCTTTGACTATGTCACAAGGTTGATGTTTTAGTGTCAGCTACTTTGGCATGTTATCTATGGCCATGAATGATGCGGTCTAAAGAGATATTGCTGGGAAAGCGACTGAACTGAAACTGAATGACATGAGGGCGACGGGAAGACTATTTGGTAACACATCGATAATGGTGTGTACTTATTGCCGGCAAGTTATGTTGCTTCTGGGAGTTGCGATGTAACTGTGAGTACATTATGCTTTATGGAGATTGAGTATTGCTCTAAGTTATTTGGACTCGAGAGGGACTAGGGATGCTTAGTCTGATGTGACCAAATGAGTCGGGGCATGACGAGACACTTTTAGGGATGTTGCTATGCCGGTCTTCTCTCAGAGAGATTTGGTATAGTGCTCCCATTTTTTCTTTTACAGCTGTGCTCGATGGTCGCACGGCCTATTTGCCAGTATGAACAAGATTGAGAACATATTGAGAGATGCAGACCTGGGGTCTTACCCACTATGTGCGAGTGGGAGATGTAAGAAAGGGGCACCCATAGTGGGTACTTTTTCATTTTCTCTTGGGGGTTATGAAGTGGCTTAAAAGCTACTTCATGAGCCTTAATGGCTGGCCCTTAATGGCCAGCCGGGAGTTACACTTGGAAGGGCTATGTATAGCCCCTTCCCCAAATTGGATGAGACACTTGAATCAACAAGCTATCTCTCTCTCAAATGGTTCTCTCTATTCTCGTCATTTAGGCTGTGGAATATGTGGATGTTGCTCTGGTATATTATCACGTAACACATTCCACCATTGACGGGATGATTTCAAATGATTAACGATGCCGGAAAATCCGTGGAACAACTGCACTAAGATCTAAGATATTTCCAACGAGGTAATATCGCTTCCGCTGTATATTCTGATATATTTTTTTCTAACACACTCTCTCTCTCATGTCCTTCTTCTTTCTCAAGCCATATGTGACCAAGCCAACCTTCCTGTTCCATGACCATGCCATCTTGAATGGTAACAAAGGCAGCTTCAAGGCTGCTCATCCCTTTTGCTTTTAAACCAACAAAAATCTCTCATCTCTCTCTCTCTCTCAACCCAGATCAAAGCCAAGCTTCACCTCCACCCAGACCGATTTTCACCGTCGCACCCTCATCTCCTCAAAGCCTCTATTTGGTTGCTCAAAATTAGAGCAAGCAGTTGCACTCTCAGTCCTGGTTTTCCCTACATGAACTACCACGAACAACCTAGAACCAGCCATGATCAGCTACTCAACCTCCATCCTTTGCTCAGACCACCCCTCGCTGTCATGATGTTGCCCAGATGACTAACACAAGAGGGGGGGTGAATTGAGTTGTATTTTAAAAAAAATAACAATTATAAATCAAATATACAATATCAAATATAAACAAAATACGAAATAGCAATAAATATAAAGAGTAAGGGTAAGAGAGAATCAAACTCAGTATGTTAACGAGATTCGGCCCCACTGCCTACGTCCTCGCCTCAAGCTACCCCTTGAGGATTCCTGAATTCACTATTCAACCTCCTTCAGGTGGAGGTAAAAACCTATTACACCTTAGAACAACACCGCTACAAAGGATCCGTGTAGAACACCCTCTACACTTGCAATCACCTTACACGTGGTGATTCAACGATTCCCTGTGTAGAACACTTTCTACACGCACAAGGGTTGTACACACCCTTTTACTGATACAAGAATTGATAGTGGGTAGAATATCAGAAAACACTCCTCAATGAGTGAAATAAGAACAATACAGCACAACCTATATCTCTCAAAATGAAAAAGGATTAAGGCTCAATGCTTAGAGAAGAGAGAATGAAAGCTTTGAATGAGAGTTGTATGCTCTTGGTGTTGTGAATGTGAAGCTCTCAAATGATCTATTTATAGGCATATGAGACTTCATATTCAAATTTAAAAAGATTCACATGTCAAAGACATCATCATTCATTTTTCAAAAATTTCAAACCTAATCTTTTTACTTTTTGCATGTGACAAAATGAGCACACTTTACTTTTCAAAAAATTCAAACCTAATCTTTTACTTTTTGCATATGACAAAAGGAGCACACTTTACTTTTCAAAATTTTCAAACAAAGGCATCTTCCTTTTGCATAAGTCAAGAAAAGCATCAATCACTTTTGAAAATATTCAAATAAAACATGCACATGTGAAAGATGACAATCAATCATCTTTAATATTTTCAAAGTTCAACCCTTTAATCATGGCATGCACATGTGAAAGATGACAATCAATTATCTTTCAAAATTTTCAAATTTAATTTTCAAAATATTCATGCACATGTGGAAAATGTATTTTAATGCTTTATGATAAAATATTAATTTTTGAGCCTTAATCCTAATTTCGAATTTTAAAGAGATTTACAACATTATTCTATGACTTTAATGTGAACTTGCTCCCTTCTTGCTCATGCTTGGTTTCTTGATGTGCTTGACTCCATTGTGTAGATAACTTGAGCTTGAGACTCCTTTATTCTATGAATTCATTTGTTATCATCAAAATCCATGTGTAAATATATAATTACACAAAACTTGAAACCTTAGGTTCAACAATCTCCCCCTTTTTGATGATGACAAATACTTGATAGAACCTGAAACCTGTATTAATACTTAAGCTCCCCCTGAGAATGTGCGTTAGTTTTTCAAGCAAAAATATAAATATAATTCCAAGCATATATAACAAGTTTAACAATTTAAACAATATTAATGTTCTAGTCTAAAACTTCTCCCCCTTTTGGCATCATTAAAAAGGATCGGCAGCAAGTAAATAGACTGAAGAAAACGGTGCGTTAATAGACACTGTAGATAGTTGAAAAAGAATAATTGGATCCGTCCGTGACCCGACAAGTGTGGCTGGAGATTTGAAAAAATCGCCTGATGTTGTTGACAAACGAGATTGAAGGCTCCGAGTTTCTAAAAAATGTCATTTTCACCGAACGGAAAAAAACATTACTCTTTGACTTGGATGATAGCTCGTCTTGTTCTTTATGCTATCTCTATAAAAGCAGTCTTAAAGTTCATCCAATCCGCATCAAGTTTTCTTCTTATCTCTATAACTCATCTGCATTCCTTCTACATTCTCGCTTTAAGTTTTCAATTCTTTTCTCAATGGCCAATTCTTCTAACATTCCTCTAGATCCATCCATGAGGTATTCAGTACCTCAACCTCCTGTCCTTTCTGCAGCTACCATTGGTGCCATGTTGCAGCAAGAAAATAATAGTATGGCTAATAAGTCAGACTCCGATGCTATCTACGACTTGGTGAGTCTCGGGACTCGCTACTCATCTTCTATTGTTGCTTTTTCCCAGCGGATTCAAGCCAAAAACCATGAGGTTGAAAAGCTTAAGGAACAAATTGTTGTACTTCAACGAATTGTTCAAGAGTCTCACACAAGGGAAGGAATCCTTCGGCAGAAGAATAAAAAGTTGAAATCTCTATTGGATTCTTCATTCCGCTTGCCAGTTCCCATGGATAGGGATGACATGATATTGTATGAAGAGAATGAGCGTCTCAAACATGAGGCTAAGAACCTCAAGTTTATGTAAAAGTATTTAAAAAAACTCTCTATTTTATGAACTTTGATATATCTTTTAAGAGATATTCATAATATGCATCATACCTATTTCTCTTCTAATCATACATAATCTATCTTCTGGTAAAGGTTTTGTGAATATATCTGCTAACTGATCGTGTGTGTTTGTGAACTCTAGTACTATATCGCCTTTCTGCACATAATCTCGAAGAAAAAGATATCTTATTTCAATATGCTTAGTTCTAGAATGTTGTATTGGGTTCTTTGAAAGATTTATAGCTGATTAGATCGAAAGATGTGTGTTTAGGGTACCATAACCCTAGGTTAATTGTACCACTAAGATATCTAAGAATGCGCTTAACTGCAATTAAATGAGATTCTTTTGGAGATGATTGAAAGCGTGCACATAAGCACACACTGAACATAATATCTAGTCTACTGGCTGTCAAATATAATAAGCTACAAATCATACCTCGATATACCTTCGAGTCAACTGGCTTACCAGATTCATCTTTATCAAGTTTAGTGGATGGGCTGATTGGTGTTCCAGTTTCCTTAGCATCTTCCATCCCAAACTTCTTCAGCAATTCCTTAATATATTTTGATTGATTGATGAATGTCTCACTTTTTGCTTGCTTAATTTGCAATCCGAGAAAGAATGTAAGCTCTCCCATCATGCTCATTTCAAATTCTTCCTGCATAGTCTTAGCAAAAACTTGACACATATTTTTATTAGTAGCACCGAATATTATATCATCAACATAAATCTGAATTAAAAGAATATTATCATTTTCGTATTTAATGAAAAGAGTTGTGTCTCTTGAAAAACCTTTTTCAATCAAGAGACCATTAAGTCTCTCGTACTACACTCTAGGAGCTTGTTTGAGTCTATATAGTACTTTTGTGAGTTTGAAAACATGATTTGGAGAAATATGATTTTCAAAACCTGGAGGTTGCTCAACATATACCTCTTCATTTATAAAACCGTTTGTTTTTGCTTGTAGAGGACTTCATGCATACCTATAAAAACAATTAAAATGATTTTTCTTGGTACCCAAGTTCTTTGGGTCCTTTATTTATTAGTATTAGAAGAAATAAGATTTTTAGGTACCCATATGGCCCTAATAGTCATTGTATGTTTTCTTCTAATAGGACAAGCATGATAATTATGACCATTTCTATTACAAAAATTGCAAATAGCATGTGGCATATATGAAGAACTTGAGTGATTATAATAGTATCCTTTTTGACAAAATTATTATGAAAAGAATTTTGAATATTGTAATTTGATGTAGAAGGATTATCAAAGAAGTTTTTATAAGGTTTGAATTTTTGTTTTGGCATATATCCCAAGCCTGCCTTGTCAAAAACACATCTTTGACTACCAAGAAGTTTTTCAAAATTTCTTTTTCCATTCGTAAAGTTTTCAACAATATTTTCTAAATCAGTTTTCTTCTTCTTCAACTCAAGATTTTCATCTTTCAAAACAATATTTTCTTTTCTTAAAATATCAATTTCGTTTGTTAAAGAAGAATTTTTCTTTTTCAAAGCAGTATATTTGATACCCAATTTTTCAAATTCCTCATATACCTCCTCTAAAACATTTTGCAATTCTTCATATGAAGGATTTTCAATATTATCAAAATTTGTTACCTCAATGTCATCTTTAGCCATAAGACAGAGATTTGCTGATTCTTCATTGCTTGCTTCACTATCTGAGTTACTTGAATCATCATCCCATGTAGCTTTCATTGCTTTCTTGCCTTTGTTTCGATCTTTGTTTAGCAGGGGACAATCTGGCTTGATATGACCAGGCTTATTGCATTTATAACAAATTAAAATGTCATTTTTACCTGAATCTTTCTTGGAAAACTTTTTGAAGGATTTCTTCGGAGGAGTTTTATTCTTTAAGAACCTCTGAATTCTTCTTGTTATCATCTCAACTTCTTCATCTTTGTCGTCATTTTCCTCATCTTCATCACTTTCACTTTCATGAGGAACAGCTTTAAGTGCCAAGCTCTTCTTTGACTTTCCTTCTTCTTCTCCTCTTTTCAATGTGTACTCATGGGTGATAAGTGACCCGATGAGTTCATTCACTTCGAGCTTCTTGAGGTCTTTAGCTTCAAGAATCGCTGTCACTTTTGATTCCCAACGTTTTGGTAGAGAGTTGAGAATTTTTCTTACTATCTCCACTTTGGAATAAACTTTGCCAAGAGCTGTCAAGCTGTTTATGATGTTAGTAAAACGAGTGTGCATACTAGAAATAGATTCATCATCATTCATCTTAAACATTTCATATTCATGAGTAAGAATATAAATTTTTGATTCCTTGACTTGAGAAGTTCCTTCATAAGTAACTTCCAAGTTATCCCAAATTTCTTTTGCCGTAGCACAAGTCATTACTCTATTAAACTCATTACCATCTAGAGCATTATATAATAAATTCAAAGTATAAAGTCTATCGTCTTCACGATTAAACTCTTCTTCTTCCTTTTTGACCTTTACTCCATCAACCACTTTTGTTGGAATATAAGGTCCATTTACAATGCATTTCCAGATTTCTCGACCTTGAGCCTGAAGAAATATTCTCATTCTAACTTTCCAGAATGAGTAATTGTCTCCACAAAAGAGTGGAGGCCGACTGCTAGATTGACCTTCACCAAATGAAGCTGCAATGTTAGCCATAAGATCTTAACTCAAAAGATAGTTAATCTTATAACAGAGCTTTAGCTCTGATACCAATTGTTGCCCAGATGACTAACACAAGAGGGGGGGTGAATTGAGTTGTATTTAAAAAAAATAACAATTATAAATCAAATATACAATATCAAATATAAACAAAATACGAAATAGCAATAAATATAAAGAGTAAGGGTAAGAGAGAATCAAACTCAGTATGTTAACGAGGTTCGGCCCCACTGCCTACGTCCTCGCCTCAAGCTACCCCTTGAGGATCCCCGAATTCACTATTCAACCTCCTTCAGGTGGAGGTAAAAACCTATTACACCTTTGAACAACACCGCTACAAAGGATCCGTGTAGAACACCCTCTACACTTGCAATCACCTTACACGTGGTGATTCAACGATTCCCTGTGTAGAACACTTTCTACACGCACAAGGGTTGTACACACCCTTTTACTGATACAAGAATTGATAGTGGGTAGAATATCAGAAAACACTCCTCAATGAGTGAAATAAGAACAATACAGCACAAACTATATCTCTCAAAATGAATAAGAGTTAAGGCTCAATGCTTAGAGAAGAGAGAATGAAAGCTTTGAATGAATGTTGTATGCTCTTGGTGTTGTGAATGTGAAGCTCTCAAATGATCTATTTATAGGCATATGAGACTTCATATTCAAATTTAAAAAGATTCACATGTCAAAGACATCATCATTCACTTTTCAAAAATTCAAACCTAATCTTTTTACTTTTTGCATATGACAAAAGGAGCACACTTTGCTTTTCAAAAAAATCAAACCTAATCTTTTACTTTTTGCATATGACAAAATGAGCACACTTTGCTTTTCAAAAATTTCAAACCTAATCTTTTACTTTTTGCATATGACAAAAGGAGCACACTTTACTTTTCAAATTTTTCAAACAAAGACATCTTCCTTTTGCATAAGTCAAGAAAAGCATCAATCACTTTTGAAAAATTCAAATAAAACATGCACATGTGAAAGATGACAATCAATCATCTTTAATATTTTCAAAGTTCAAACCTTTAATCATGGCATGCACATGTGAAAGATGACAATCAATTATCTTTCAAAATATTTCAAATTTAATTTTCAAAATATTCATGCACATGTGGAAAATGTATTTTAATGCTTTATGATAAAATATTAATTTTTGAGCCTTAATCCTAATTTCGAATTTTGAAGAGATTTACAACATTACTCTATGACTTTAATGTGAACTTGTTCCCTTCTTGCTCATGCTTGGTTCCTTGATGTGCTTGACTCCATTGTGTGGACAACTTGAACTTGAGACTCCTTCATTCTTTGAATTCATTTGTTATCATCAAAATCTATGTGTAAATATATAATTACACAAAACTTGAAACCTTAAGTTCAACACATGACACTCATGTTGTGCACAAGATCAGCCACGTAAACTGCTAGTCATGCCTTTATTTTTGTCTATAACTGAAACAGAGGAATTCTCTCCATCGTTACCCATAGTCAACAGCTTTCGGGCAGGTTTGGTAACTCAAAAATCTCATCTCAAACTCAAAATTTTCATCTAATCATTACAATTTTTTCAAATTTTCACGCAAAATATAATAAACAAATCAACTTTTTCAAATCTCAATACAACCTTTTCAAATCCCAAAAAAATAATAACACTAAAAACTAATATTTTAAACTTTCATCTCAACTCAAAATTCTCATCTCTACCCCCAAACCTCCCCTTAATGGGAGATTCGGCATGCTAACGGAAACACTACCTGCATTGCGATGTCGTTGCCTTTGGCAATAGCCCCTCCACAAGCCCACTATTGTCGATCGAGAAAACCCATCCACCCCTATCAACCATCCCTCCCTGTGGACCTCTCTCTCTCGGATCTTTCTAGATCCTCACACCCATGCCGTGTGCCACCCAAAGCCATGGCTACTGCCACCACGAGCCCCACCTTGAGCACACCAAAGCCACCGTAAGCCCCTCTCATCCCGTGCCTCTCTCTCTCTCTCTCTCTCTCTCTCTCTCTCTCTCTCTCTCTCTCTCTCTCTCTCTCCTCTCAAATGATCTATTTATAGGCATATGAGACTTCATATTCAAATTTAAAAAGATTCACATGTCAAAGACATCATCATTCACTTTTCAAAAATTCAAACCTAATCTTTTTACTTTTTGCATATGACAAAAGGAGCACATTTTGCTTTTCAAAAAAATCAAACCTAATCTTTTACTTTTTGCATATGACAAAATGAGCACACTTTGCTTTTCAAAAATTTCAAACCTAATCTTTTACTTTTTGCATATGACAAAAGGAGCACACTTTACTTTTCAAATTTTTCAAACAAAGACATCTTCCTTTTGCATAAGTCAAGAAAAGCATCAATCACTTTTGAAAAAATTCAAATAAAACATGCACATGTGAAAGATGACAATCAATCATCTTTAATATTTTCAAAGTTCAAATCTTTAATCATGGCATGCACATGTGAAAGATGACAATCAATTATCTTTCAAAATATTCAAATTTAATTTTCAAAATATTCACGCACATGTGGAAAATGTATTTTAATGCTTTATGATAAAATATTAATTTTTGAGCCTTAATCCTAATTTCGAATTTTGAAGAGATTTACAACATTACTCTATGACTTTAATGTGAACTTGCTCCCTTCTTGCTCATGCTTGGTTCCTTGATGTGCTTGACTCCATTGTGTGGACAACTTGAACTTGAGACTCCTTCATTCTTTGAATTCATTTGTTATCATCAAAATCTATGTGTAAATATATAATTACACAAAACTTGAAACCTTAAGTTCAACACATGACACTCATGTTGTGCACAAGATCAGCCACGTAAACTGCTAGTCATGCCTTTATTTTTGTCTATAACTGAAACAGAGGAATTCTCTCCATCGTTACCCATAGTCAACAGCTTTCGGGCAGGTTTGGTAACTCAAAAATCTCATCTCAAACTCAAAATTTTCATCTAATCATTACAATTTTTTCAAATTTTCACGCAAAATATAATAAACAAATCAACTTTTTCAAATCTCAATACAACCTTTTCAAATCCCAAAAAAATAATAACACTAAAAACTAATATTTTAAACTTTCATCTCAACTCAAAATTCTCATCTCTACCCCCAAACCTCCCCTTAATGGGAGATTCGGCATGCTAACGGAAACACTACCTGCATTGCGATGTCGTTGCCTTTGGCAATAGCCCCTCCACAAGCCCACTATTGTCGATCGAGAAAACCCATCCACCCCTATCAACCATCCCTCCCTGTGGACCTCTCTCTCTCGGATCTTTCTAGATCCTCACACCCATGCCGTGTGCCACCCAAAGCCATGGCTACTGCCACCACGAGCCCCACCTTGAGCACACCAAAGCCACCGTAAGCCCCTCTCATCCCGTGCCTCTCTCTCTCTCTCTCTCTCTCTCTCTCTCTCTCTCTCTCTCTCTCTCTCTCTCTCTCTCTCTCTCTCTCTCCTCAGCCAGCCCTGCGCACATCGATGGTAACACGAGCACGCTATCATCGGCGACTTTCCCACCCCATCTCTTCTCTCTCTCTAGCTCTCGGATCTCACCAAATTCGTATACCCACCATGCGCACCGCCAATAGCCACCATGAGTGCCACCACGAGTGGTCCTCAGCCCTCCACCGAAGCTTCCCCTCTCCCTTGCTGTTAATCTGCTCCCTCCCTTCACGGATCCTCCACTGAAATGCATTTCTCTTAAGCAAATAATAAGGAGATGACGAAAATGGCAACTCGGCAAAAACGTAGACAAAGGAAGGGTAAAATGGAAAAAAAAGTGTTAGACGAAAACATTGTTGCACCCGGATTCGCACTTATATATATAGTAGATATATATTATATTATATGCACATATATAATGTACAATTTTGCTAGAGACAACCGGCTATGGAAACTGTGGTGCAACCGAATATTTTTCATTTGTTTATTTCATATTTTGGATTAAAAAAAGAAAGAGATCCCCCAAAAAGAGAGGAGACCTGTGACGCCTCCAACTCCTACGTACGGACACATGGAAATCGAGGCGTCGGGATGATGACAACACGGGTCACACATCCCATCGCCAAGTGCCAAGTGTGTGTACAAGCAACATGTGTACAATATAAACCTCGCAGCGGATAATAAAGTCTTATAACTAAGTACCAGAATTTTATTTAAATACAAACTAGTTTAAAACACATGTAATAAAATATTACAAGTTCAACACTGTTACAAATACTAACTACATAACATAAAAACAATTAAAGATAATATCCAAGGGTAAATAACTCCAAGTCAATACTCTGGTGGAGCTGCCTCCTCGGGCTCAGCCTCCTCCTCCTCCTCAACCTCTGTATCAAAATCTACGATACCAAAAATGGTGCCGCAGGTAAATAATAATCCAAACACCACAAAATAAAAATATCTTACACTCAACAACATGCATGAAAAGATGTTAAATGCACATGTCCCAAAAATCCACACTTTTACCACGCATGCCAAAAGATCCCATTTTGGCCCAAAACATTTCCTATAAACATATTCTCGCCATTATCCTAGATAATGGCCCAAAAACCAATCTCACAATTTTCCTAGAAAATGGCCCATTAACCAAACCATCAGAGCACTGTAGGCGGGAATCGCAAGCGGGACTCTACCACCATCCCTACTTACCACCATCTCTACACATGCGTCTAACTCAAACCAATCGTTCACATATGCCAAAAAAATATTTCTCGCTTGAAACCCCAGTTTTCAAATTCCAACACATATACATGCATGCAATTACACGAAAATCTAGTTTTCCTTTTCAAACATGAACATGCATGCACTATGCAATGCAAACATCAAGACACAAGATATTCAATAAATCTCAACGTCAACCAAAACATAATTAACTTCATCCTCAAATCCATTCGACCCCCGACTCCTCAGACTCAGTCCAGAATAACCAACCAGTCACAAATATTTATTGTAAAAGCAATAATGTAGTTAAATCTAAAATGAAGTTTGGAAAATACTTACAGCGCTATATGATAATTTTTGAAGGATCAACGAGCTACAAACTACGAAAAAAAAAGTAACGTAACAGTGTAAAAACATTGTGGCCGTGGGTTGTAAAATATCCACTTTTGAATGGGGACGAAACAAGACTTCGGATTGATAGGGAATAGCTTAGAGATGTTTATGAAGCTAGTGGAAGTGAGGGTTGGCCGTTGGTGGCGACGAAAATGGCGGAGGAAGGCCAAAATGGGTAAAACGGTGTTGAGCTCGTGAGGGTTGCTCCGGCGACGGATCGAAGCTAGAAATGGGTTGTTTAGGATGGCAAGAAATCGGTGATGAAGTGGTGAAGAGATGGTGGCCGGAGGTGGAGCGATGGCAGCGCTGGAGAGAAAATAGGCCGTGGCTTGGAGGAGCTCGTGGGGGCAAACGGCGGCTCGGATGAAGGTGAAACTTGGTGAGGATGATCACCGGCCGGAAGGGAAGAAATCTGGATGGGTGGTGTAGGTCAAGGCGCTGGCGACCGGCAGTTCTTGGCTGAGAGAGAAAACGGCGAACTTAGGGCCATGATTCCATTTTTTGAAGCCCTTCTCAAGAGCATGGAAACTAGATGCAGTGGACAACTTTCCACACCCACCTGTTAAAGAAAAAACAGTTGTGCTAGTTTCATTTATAGCATTTGGTTGCTCGGTGGTGATAGCATGTTTATCTGTAGGTAGTTCTTATGATTTTGCTAATGTAACATATTTATTTCCTTTTGCATGGTTCGTGTTTCTAGATTTTTTTAGTCGAGTTTGATGAATTTCTATTTCAAAACTGTTTGGAAAGAGACCCATTTTGATTTTGTTTAGTTTTTTATTTTCCTTACCTACTCTGTCGATAGTGGAGAGGATGCTGATAATGGGAAGTGGGGAGAAGAGCACTACAATGTCAACGATGGAAAGAGACTGTAGCAAAAACTCAAATCTATTTGGAAAGAGACCTAGTTTTCTGCTTTCTGTCGATGGTGGAGAAGGTCGTCCCGTCGGAGTCATCGTCGATGGGCACAGCACAGAGAGGAAAAAAATTTGCAATTGAGGAAGATTTGATGCTTGAAACTTCTTCATCATCTTCGTTGCCAACTTTGGTTGACCAGTGGAAGTGCCTCTTGGGGAGTGGCTGTTCGTGGGTTCATGGAGAAGACAAAAGGGGGAAGTGGTTGTCTATGGCTTTGTGGTGAAGAAGATGAAATTTCACCAGTGTCAGATTTTCTTCTTCCTATCTACTTTAATGTAAAAATGAAACACAACATTTCATTAATGACGTGGAACTCCTTGTCAGTTGCACAAGCCGGTTGCAAGAAGCATTTTATATATTATTTTCTGATAAGTTATTGCGAAAAACTAGAAAAGAACAAGCTCACTTAGGATAGAAACACTAATACCCCAATCACTTGGGATGAGAGTTGACTTTGAATAGCACTCGATGCAACACAAGGTTTGTAGACATACACTTTTTTAATCATCTCTCATCATTTTATCATTCCAACGTACTAATTTTATCACAATCTCATCCCTTACTTCTTTACTTCCTCGATTGTTTGGCCAAATAGATTAGTGATGGCGTCATTGTTTGTAACACCTCCCTTTATCAATCAATACGGAATATCACAATATCTTCAACTTAAATTCCCAATGATCCTGTTGGGCCACAGGCTAGTCATTCGTAAGTAGGTGACACACCTTAAGTTCCACATTCTTGTTGGGATGAATTTAATACCATTTGTAATGTCTCAATTAGAGCTCCATTAGAAGTATTATAAAGAGCATGACCTTTTCATTCCTAAATAATATGGGATTTTATGCACCACCGGCTACCCTTATTATCACTTATCAGTAAATATGAGGTATCACAATCACATAGGTAGTTGCTATTTAAATGAAAAGTCACTTAAAATAATAAGAGAGCATTTCTCACTTTTTTCCTAAACATCCTATACTTTCCCAATCCTGCATGTGTACTTTTGGAAATGTAGGTCTAGAGTATCTGCACAATGGTTGTAGGCCACCCATAATCCACAGAGATGTGAAGTCTACAAATATATTGTTGAATGAGAATTTGCAAGCCAACTAGCCGACTTTGGTCTATCCAAAGTATTACCCAGCACCAATGGCTCTCACGTGTTCACCATTGTTGTTGGAACTATTGCGTACCTCGATCCCGAGTAAGTACATATCTTAGCAAGTTTTGTAAGCAAACTCCATCTATACATAAGGAATTGGAATGGGAAGTTCTAAACAAACATGTTTATAACCTTTGCTGTCAGATACGACACATCAAACATGATAACAGAGAAAAGTGATGTCTACAATTTTGGAGTGGTTCTGTTGGAGATAATCACAAGCCAGCCTGTGATAGCAAGAAACCCTAAGAAGATTCACGTGAGTAAATGGGTGAGTTTCATGCTTGCTAAAGGTGATATATCAAAAGCATTATTGATCCGAGGTTGCAGGGAGATTTCCACGTTGGCTCTACCTAGCATGTTGTTGAAATAGCAATGAACTATGTGTCTCCAACATCTGCTAGATGGCCTGCCATGAGTGAGGTAGCAATGGTGTGACGCTCCCAAATTCCGCTTGGGATTGAACGGACATTTGAAGCGTCGAGACATGCAACACAAGGTTACCTGCCCCCGTTCATGACATATAAGATGCAATGTTCCTAACATGCATCTAACATTATGCAATATTCGCAGCGGATAATCTTTTTCTTTAGCAATACTATGCACCAACTAAATATATCCCAAATACTTGAAACATAATTCATACATAAAGGCATACTAAAAAGCCGTGATCACCACACTAGTCTAAAATGGTTGTGATCAAAAGAATACTTGAGATACAACTCCAAAAGTACAAGTATTAACCTAAGTTAAATACTATACCATCATCAACATCGCACCGTGGCCTAGTCGACCGTATTCAGTTGGTCAGATTCCAATTCTCCTTTGGGTCCTGTAACAAGATCTACCATTCGGGGGGAATGGTAGTTGGGACTACCACAGTGAGATTTGATTACAAATCTCAGTAAGTTAACATAAAACTTATACACAGGTTAAAAATGCATGCATGGCAGTAAAAGCATAAATGCATAATTATAGTCATACATAAACATAGTATAACTTGACATATAGCATGACTTAACCAGAACTTAAGCGTGAACTGAACTTGACTTAACATGGCATGAACTTAAGCTTAAAACATAACATGAACAATCAACATAACATGAACGTGAAACATAACATGGACATGAACATAACATAACATGAACGTGAGCTTGAACGTATCATAAACGTGAACATAACATGATGTGAACATGAACTTGGAACATAACATGAACATGAACATAACATGTACGTGAGCATAACATAACATGAACTTGATCTGAAACTTGACTTAACATAAACTTGGAATCTTATTTAATTGTCTTGATTAATAACGTGCATTAATACGTACTCCACAGTTGTTGTGGCCCCACGTATTCAAGTAACATAAAACATAATACGTACTCCACAGTTGTTGTGGCCCCACGTATTCTACATGTCACAATTGCTGTGTCTCATGTAGTGTATGCTCCACAGTTGTTGTGGCCCCATACTTCATGCTCCACAGTTGTTGTGGCCCCATGAATTCACATAACATAAAATATAATACGTACTCCACAGTTGTTGTGGCCCCACGTATTCTACATGTCACAATTGCTGTGTCTCATGTAGTGTATGCTCCACAGTTGTTGTGGCCCCATACTTCATGTAACATAAAATATAATACGTACTCCACAGTTGTTGTGGCCCCACGCATTATAAGTAACATAAATATAATACGTACTCCACAGTTGTTGTGGCCCCACGCATTATAAGTAACATAACATAAATATAATACGTACTCCACAGTTGTTGTGGCCCCACGCATTATAAGTAACATAAATATAATACGTACTCCACAGTTGTTGTGGCCCCACGCATTATAAGTAACATAACATAAGATATAATACGTACTCCACAGTTGTTGTGGCCCCACGCATTATAAATAACATAACATAGATATAATACGTACTCCACAGTTGTTGTGGCCCCACGCATTATAAGTAACATAACATAAATATAATACGTACTCCACAGTTGTTGTGGCCCCACGCATTATAAGTAACATAAATATAATACGTACTCCACAGTTGTTGTGGCCCCACGCATTATAAGTAACATAACATAAGATATAATACGTACTCCACAGTTGTTGTGGCCCCACGCATTATAAATAACATAACATAGATATAATACGTACTCCACAGTTGTTGTGGCCCCACGCATTATAAGTAACATAACATAAATATAATACGTACTCCACAGTTGTTGTGGCCCCACGCATTATAAGTAACATAAATATAATACGTACTCCACAGTTGTTGTGGCCCCACGCATTATAAGTAACATAACATAAGATATAATACGTACTCCACAGTTGTTGTGGCCCCACGCATTATAAATAACATAACATAAATATAATACGTACTCCACAGTTGTTGTGGCCCCACGCATTATAAGTAACATAACATAAATATAATACGTACTCCACAGTTGTTGTGGCCCCACGCATTATAAGTAACATAAATATAATACGTACTCCACAGTTGTTGTGGCCCCACGCATTATAAGTAACATAACATAAGATATAATACGTACTCCACAGTTGTTGTGGCCCCACGCATTATAAATAACATAACATAAATATAATACGTACTCCACAGTTGTTGTGGCCCCACGCATTATAAGTAACATAACATAAATATAATACGTACTCCACAGTTGTTGTGGCCCCACGCATTATAAGTAACATAAATATAATACGTACTCCACAGTTGTTGTGGCCCCACGCATTATAAGTAACATAACATAAAATATAATACGTACTCCACAGTTGTTGTGGCCCCACGCATTATAAATAACATAAAATATAATACGTACTCCACAGTTGTTGTGGCCCCACGCATTATAAATAACATAACATAAATATAATACGTACTCCACAGTTGTTGTGGCCCCACGCATTATAAGTAACATAAATATAATACGTACTCCACAGTTGTTGTGGCCCCACGCATTATAAGTAACATAAAATATAATACGTACTCCACAGTTGTTGTGGCCCCACGCATTATAAATAACATAAAATATAATACGTACTCCACAGTTGTTGTGGCCCCACGCATTATAAATAACATAAATATAATACGTACTCCACAGTTGTTGTGGCCCCACGCATTATTATAACATAACATGTCTTATCTTTCTTAATGCATGTGATATTATTTAATATCATATACTTTTCTAACATGGCGTATACTTGTAAATGGCATAATATGATTTAATCATAAACATTTCATGGCATACATGTATCATATGGCATACTTAACATGGCATACTTATAACATACATCATTGTATGACAGAAAAGATTATGTAACAGATAATTATTCATGAGAGATTAAATCATACGTAACAGATAAACATGTAATGACATAGCATGACATGGCATATACGATAACATACATACATAAATTGTAGTTCTCTTACCCATCACACATACACAATAAACTGATAGTAAGTTAGAGGCTAACTTACCTCGATCGTCGCGTTCTATGAGAATAGAGCGCGAGACACGAGGAACTGCACAACAGCTGGAAGAGGAACACTCAAGTCCTTAAGATTTTCACTTCTGAACTCAATTGCCATATTGTAAGCACTTGCAACACCACGGCCAACTTGAGGTTTCACTATACTCGGAAGAGATAAATTGACTTCAGAAAGCCTTTGCACTAAAACAAGTTCATTAAAATTATCAATAACAACCAAACAAACAACTCATTTCTCAATCCATATACTCTTAGCCATAGTCAACCACAAGATGACACCAGTCACCCCGGACTATAATCCATATCATCACTGCTTCGGGACACTGTCATACAGTTTCCCAACACTACACCATACGCTCCACACTTCTCTGCTACGCCATCCAACCCTTCGTGACACGCCATCCGGTGTATCACGACTTAGTACAGAGTACACTCACGTGAACTCTCTTCCATTCACACTACAAAACCCATCACTGCGATACACGTCTCACGGTGCATCGCTACGCGACACGGAGTACGCGCTACGCGTACTTCCTTCGCTACAACACTCATCAACACGATGCACATCACACGATGCATCGCCATACAACACGGAGTACACTACATGCGTACTCCCTTCCTTCTACGACACACATCACTACAGCGCACGTCGCGCGGCGCGTCGCTGCATTACACAGAATACGCTACACGCGTATTCTCTTCACACAACCCGCCGTATCACATCTACGGCATCCATCTCACGCCTATACTTCACAGCACAGTCCACAAAATACACAATCAAACTCAACACTTCACAACCACACTTCGCTTCACAACTACGCAACGAACTCCACAAATACAACTACACAATTCACAAACCAACCAACTAACTATTTTAAACGTAAAATAACTAGAGATAGAGGGTTATACCATCGACGGGATAACACGTGCGTCGCTCGCTACTCGTCACGAACATGCGTCAGAAGAACGTACGTGGCGGTAACATCGCGTACGGTGGCTGTCCACCACACAAAGTGGTAGTTTGGGTTTGAGAAAGGCTAGGCGTGGTCTTGGAAGACTCACGGTCGCCTCGTGGTGGTCAAAGGTGACGGAGCACGGCGGCATCACGCCGTGAACAGTAAATCCGAACGGTGAGCGGAAACGCGAGGTAGCGAAAATTCATAGAACTTCATGGCAAGCTAGGGATAGGTAGATGAACATGTGGTGGAGCTGTGGTAGCGAGGTGGTGGTCGGACGGTGGCTAACGGCGGCGGATCGGCCGTTTGAAACCATTTTTGGCCTTGGAGAGTGTAGGAGAGTGAGGGCTCTACGAAGCTCCGTTGGTCATGAAATTTCTTGGGGAGGTTCATGAGGATGAGAGGAACAAGATGGTGGTGGTGAAACACCACGGGTGGCCGTGTACGGCGGCGCACGGTGGTGAAACCGAACGGGTGTTTTTAAGAAACCCATATGAGAAAAGTGAGAGTTTGGGAAAAAGAAAGACATGGGGAGGAAGCCCTTGATGAGGTGAGTCCAATGGTGGTGCTTGGTGGTTGATTTGGCCGTGTATGGTGGTCCAAAAATGAGAAAAACCCCTAGAGACCCATATCTTTGAAGGGAGAAAGAGAGAGAGTGAGAAGTCGGTTTAGTACACCACCGGCGTGGTTGGACTCGCCGGAGGGAGAGGAAGAGGCCGGAGTGGGAGGTGGGGTCCGGCGGCCGGAGGTGGCGCCGGCTGGAAGCTCCAAACCGAACGGCAATGGAGTTTGCTTCTCCATTCCGTCGGCCAAGAGAGAGAGAGGGAGAGAAAAAAAAAAAAAAAAGAAAAAAAGAAAAAGTGAAGAGAAAAAAGGTAGGGCCAGAGTATATCGCTTCAAATCTACATTTCGGGATCCTCAAATAAACCAACAGTGAGTTAAAACACTGATTAAAAACGCGTAAATGTTTTATTTTAAATAAAACACTTTAAATAAAACACTACGATGAATTAAGGTAGAATATTATTTTATAAACTAAAATTTATAAAATAATATTTCCTCATCATTATATAAAAATGATAAAGTACCGTTAATTAATCGAAGATGATAAAATCATTTAAATTAATAAAACACTTAATTACTACACTGAGAAGAATTAAGATAGAATATTATTTTATAAACTAAGGTTTATAAAATAATATTTTCTTCATCATTATATAAAATGATAAAGTATCATTAATTAATCAAAGTGCATAAAACACTTAAATTTAAATAAGAATTTTCAACGTAAAATTAAACCTCTTAATATCTTAAAACAATTAAAATATTTAATCTAAATAATTATCCACAATTATAATATTTTCAGAACTCATTAAATTATTATAATTGTGCTACTTTAAAAACAAGTTTATCTAATATTTTGAAATTCAATGTATAAAAACCGGAAAACGCCATCGAGGTACAACGCTTAGGATAAAACTGTTCATGATTTTACAGTTATCGGTGAAGAACAAAGTAACGTGATTTACGGAAAAAGATAATTATGCATGTGATTTCGGGTGAGGGTAGAGGCGAGAGAGATGTGATTGCTGACGGAAGAGAAACCAAAACGGATTGCCTTGCCGTCTACTAAGCGTGAAAAGAAAAGAAAGAAAAGGGTGAAGGGATAAGAATTAGCGGGCTGTTACAAATGGGATTAACAGAATGTGTGTCCATAGCCAGGACGACCGACTATGAGAATGAATTGAGAGATTCAATTCCATTGATCAACTTGAATTTGACTACTAGTGTCAATCCTGAGGCCACGTTAGGACTGTTCATCCAGGTCGGATTTTTATCCGATCCTATTCGAAACCCGAAAAATAGGATTTTGGTTCCGGGTTCCGGCCCGGATCAAATCCAGGCTGGAACCCGGATTACAAAACCTAGACCTACCCAGTCCGGATTCGGGTTTAAAACCTGGGTACCGGGTTTAAAACCCAATACCCGGATTTACGTATACACAAAGCCTGGTTTTACGTTTAAAACCCTAGTTTTAACTTTTTACCTTTGTTTCCGCCGCTCCTCTCTCTCTCTCTCTCTCTCTCTCTCTCTCTCTCTCTCAACCCCCATTTGATTTTCTGACTCCTCGACCAGATTGCGAGGCTGAATCCTTGCTTCGCAGCATGCTAGAAGTGAATCTCCTAAGCCCCATTCGAGTTTCTAACTGGTTGAGGGAGGAGGTAGCTGTCGGGTACTTAGGCGAGCTCACGACATTCCTGTGTTGCTTAAGGACATCATATCCACCAAGGACAAGAAACAACACGGTTGGGTCGTGCATGCTACTGGGGTCCAAGGTACCAGGGGAAGCCGTGGATCTGGTTGTTTGTGGTTATTGTAAATGGGTGAAGTATATGCCTTTTGATTGCTTAATCTCAAGGGTTAAAAGAAAGTAAAAAGTTTTAACCTTTTTATTTGGCTTATGGTAACTTGGATTCTGATGAATTTGCTTTCATCCAGTATTTGAGAGTTCTTCATGATATATGAATTCACTACCCATGTAAATAAAGTCTGTTCCTTTATGTTATATATGCAGTGGGCAGTTCTGAAAGTAGTTTCCAATTCTCTTGGCTTCTTTAGGTAAGACATGGCTTCTATGTTTATGTTATTCTCATATTATAGTTGGATCTATGTTTTTGTTCTTCTCAGTTCTCACATGACATGGGTTTTGAACAAATCTTATTGTCTTTGAGATATGATATAAACAGATGCTTGATGTTTCTTGTTCTTTATTTTTTTTTCGTCTCTACCTTTGTTACTAGTTCTTTATCTTTTGTTTCCTTTGTTCTCTCTATTGATTTGGGTTTGTTTTTGAGTCCTTTGGCATACATGGTTCCTGCTCCAGATGAGGTGATAATTGCCAATATGTAAAGTTATAAGTTTGATCATACATACTATGATTGGGCAACTTATTAATTTATTGGTCTATACATGTGGAATGGTGGCAGCTATCCAAAAATATTTATGACGAATGTGAAGACATCTCATACTCTTTTGTGAGTACCATTATGATGTATGTCTCTACATCTCTGACATGCTACTTCAGCTAGCAAGCATTTCATTTCTTACTGAGTTTTTATTTTCACTCCTCAACAGTTTTGTCTGGATGATGTGGATGACCCCACAACATACCTTGTTTCATTTGATAAAGCAGAAGCACCCTATGTGGTATCCACTGGAACCTTGATTTCATATCATTTTCCCAGTGTGCATGCACACATTTTGGTTGTTATTTAGTGACTTTTCTTTTAATGTAGCCTCTTCCAACAAAACTCGTTTTAAGAAAAAAGAGCGCCAAAGAAGGAAGATCTAGCGACGAGGTCGAATATTTTCCTATACCTTCCAGAGTTACTATAAGGCGGAGATTAGATGTTGCTGCAGTCGAACTAAAGGAGTAATATATCTAAATGTATGTTCATTCCAGCTTTCAATTATATGTATAAGCAAAATCTTGCGCTCTTCAGGCAATGCACTCACTTGAGGCATCCAAGTCTTTTGTCTTAAAAAATAATAATAATAATAATAAGATTGCTTAATTCAGAGATCGATATACAAAACAAATTGTAGTTATGACGGCATTATTGTCTTTGAGTCCTTTTGCTGGCTTTCAAATCCTTTTACTTGTTTTCAAATCCTTTTGCAAGTTTAATTTTTGGAATCTTTCCACTGTCTCCTTTCAGACTCTAAGCTTTTAAGTCCAAAGAAACTTTTTCGTTTTTACAGAGATTGGCTCTTTTCCTTGGCTCTTTTAAGATGTTATTTTTCAAATATTTATACTTTCTGATGATATAGTTTACTTTTTATGTGCATAGCTTTTCTGATTTAATTTTGTTATAGATAAGATACTAAATATGTGCATATAAAATTTGAATTTAGTTTCCGGATATAGGGACTCTGCACCAGATCCTTTTTGAGTAAATTCTGTGAAATTGTATTTTTGTGAGTGAGTTATGTTATGAAAATAGATTTGTGCATTAAATTAGTCTCATTTGTGAACTGACAAATGTAATGATTTTACTTTGTTTTTGAAGTCACTTTTTACCAGGCATTGCTTGGAACTTTGCCTTTAACATGTAAGATGTGTGGGTGGGTTGTGTAATCAAACTTCAACCTGTAAACTTATTTCTGTATACATATTTACTTATTAAAAAAACTCTGTATACATATATATTCTGGTAGAGAGGAATTTGATGAAGAAAAGGAACCCGATGGAATGCTTCTCTCTGGATGGAGTCAATCTTCTTCGGTGGAGAAGGATGATAACAAGTCTATTGGCAACGGTGGGAGTGCATCAAATGCATCACAAACTGTGCCAATTGATTCTGAAAAGAATGATGATATGAGAAGTGTTTTTTCTAGACAGAAAAGGAAACTGTCTGAGGTTCTTAATGCTGCTGGTGCTGCAGATTTTTCAAGTGTTACTAAGGATGTTGAAATCACAAGAAATTAGAATGTTCTTAACAAATTAGTTCATGTTTCTTGTTGTGTATTGGAGTTTGATTAAAACAATGTAGGTGTTTTGTAATGTTCTTAGTAAATTAGTTCAAATAATGTAACATGTAGTAGATTGCATCGAGAATGTTGCATGCAATTAGTTTTTTATTTTGATATATTTTTATATATATATAAAAAAATTATAGGCTTGTTAACATCATTATTTCTTGAAAATTTTCTAATAAATAAAGGCTTTTAGAAGGAAGAAAAAAAGGCTTTCCAATATTATTTATGAAAAAAATAGTAATAACATGTGGACTTTTCTTTTAAAAAGAGGGGGGGGGGGGTTCAACCCAGAACCTGGAATCCGGATTCATCCGATTTTCGGCCCGAATCTGACTCGGGATAACCTGGTCCAAGTTCTAGTCTGGATTTGAAACCCGGGTTCCGGTCCGGGTATATCCGAATTTCCGAGTTAGAACCTAGTTGAACAGCCCTAGGCCAGGTACTAACAATTTGTTTAAAAAAAATTATACTTAATTGTTCTGCTTACCCTTTTGCAATGTGACCAGCTTCGAACTACTAATTTTGGTATTGTTGCAACCTAATTTCAAATTCGAGATGCATGTATGTGCATATGCGCGCATGGGTGTCAAAATGCATGCATGGGTGACAATTCGACGAATCAAGTGTAATTTCTATAGAAAGAAATATATTTGGGTGTTTTATTTTGGCTTCGTGTGTTTTTGTACTTTTCCAAGTTATGATGGTTTCATGTAAATGAAAAAATGAAAACAAAAAATGCCAAGTAAATTTACCAAACTATATTTCTTCTGAAAGATAAATAGAAGAGATTAGTTCTCAAGTAAATGAAAAAATGCCTGACTTGCGGAATTGGAAGCAAACAAAGACTAGAAGAGGGTGAAACTCGAAACCATAAAAAATAAAAAATGATAATAATAAAAAAAAGGAATATCTTATATCTACGCAAAATTTATCAAAAGCTATTACTAATATTGATATTTGCAGCACCTTTAGCATTCAGACCATATTGCTATGTTTGCTAGTTCTATTGTACTTTTTTTTAAAAGAAGAGGATGGTACTCCAATTTTATTGAAAAACCCTCATTTATGACAGAGGAAAACCGTGGTTACAACCTTAGATACTTGGAGGTGTACAAATAATATAAAAAAAAAAAAAACCAAACCCAGGCATCGAAAAGAAAAAACCTAAACCACCAAACCACAATACAATATGCCCAAAAAGGGAAAACAAAACCCAAAAAAGAAGAATTAAGCAAAGAACCTGCAAAACAAAATAGAGACAGAGAAACTACATGCATATTAAGAAATGAACAAAACAAAAAACCAAATGCATCTTATCAGAAAAGGCACTACGAGATCCGTATATAAGGGATACCAATTTTATCCATGCGAAGGAGGCCTCTTAAGTTACTTGGTAGACTATCATCACCTATCCAATCCAGATTCAAACCCTCAGCTCCACTCTTGGCAAGAAAATCAGCCACTGAATTACCTTCCCGAAAAATATGTTTCACATGGAACTCCATAGAAGCAAAATAAATTTGAAGCTCATCCCAAAAGCCCTCTAGATACCAAATATTACAGTTACCCTTAGTGATCCAATTCACAAGGATTTGGGAGTCAGTCTCAATCTTGACCCTGTTAAAACCAAACTGATGGCACCTCCGAACCCCTTCCAACAAACCCCACATTTCAATAAAATTATTAGATCTCTGACCCAAGAAAATAGAATAGGCCATACACAAATTACCATGAGCATCACGAATAACACCCCCTGCTCCCGACGGCCCAGGATTACCAAAGCTACTCCCATCCGTGTTAAGTTTGACCCACCCCTGTTGAGGTCTAGTCCATCTCACCACACGAACCTTCTTAGGTTTGGGCATTAGGTCTGGGATCTCCAAATGATTTAAGATAGCGAAATCCTGATTAGGTAAACTCGAAACTTTCATGATCATATGCATAATCGGACGAAGCCATAATTTGATAACATACCAGATCGACTCAACTATATCAGTACTCTTATCTTCAAACCTAGCTTTGCAACGCCTCTCCCAAAGTTTCCAAGAAATGATAGATAGGAGAAGACCAAAAACAGTCCGTAACTGGGAAGACTTACTAGCACGACGAAACCAAAAATTAATTTGCTCTTACCAAGTGCAAAGATTGCCCATATGCACACCAACCTGAGTTGCAGCCAGACGCCAAATTTGACGAGCAAAATCACCAGTACAAAGCACATGATTCAGATCTTCAACATGACCAATGGCACAACAATTACATTTAGAAACCATAGGGATATTGGCCATTTTAATCTTATCATCAACACTCAAGCAATTATTATGCGCCTTCCACATCATAATAGAAATTTTCTTAGGAAGGTTAGTGTGCCAAATCCATTGAGCCCAAGGTAAATGCGGCGCACGAACCCTAATACAATCCCAAGCATTTTTCGTGGCAAACTTACCATGGGTATCCTTTAACCAAATTAAAACATCCTGCCCCTCCTTATGACTAGCTAAGAATTGAACCAAATCAGTTGCTTTTTGATGACCCACAAGTTGTTCCAAAAAAGGAATATCCCACCCATGTTCAATGCGACACTCTTTAATCTTAAGCAAATGATTCTCAATCATTGGATACTGACCATTCAAGGGGCCCCCCTCCTCCTAGTTATCAAACCAGAAAGAAATATCACCCTCTCTCACAATCCACCTTGAGTTATTCAAAACATCAGGAATACTACAAACAATAGACCTCCAGAACTGAGTACCCTTGTTATGCACCAAGAGAGATAAATGATTACCCCTAGCATACTTTCCTCTAAAGAAATCCGCCCATAAAGAGTGATCCTTAATAAGATGCCAAGCAAGTTTTAAATGCAAAGCCCTTTGGATATCACCAAAATCCCGAAGCCCCAACCCCCCCCTTCATCAGTGGGCCGACATATTTTTTTCCAACACACCCATTTTCTCTTGCCTTTACCATCAGACTCACCCCAGAAAAAGGAACTTAAGATCCTATTAAGCACCGTGAGCACAACCTTAAGAACATGTAAAATAGCAAGAAGATAAGTGGCCATCCTGGACAACACATGTCTCAACAAAATAGTTCTACCACCAGCAGAAAGCATTTTCATTTTCCAACCCGCAATTTTTTTTTTAACTTTCCCGAGTAACTCACCGAAGTCTGAGGCCTTAAGTCTACCAGTCACAATAGGCACACCTAGATAATTAAAAGGGAAAAGGCCTTCAGTAAAACCAGTAATGTGAAGTAAGGAGTTTTTCCTAGCAACTGGAATTTTTTTAGAAAAAAAGATAGCACTTTTTTCCTTATTAAGGACTTGACCCATCCAATTTTCATAGAGATTCAAAGTCTGAATTAAACCTCTCATAGATCTCTTACTCTCATTAGCAAAAATAATAATATCATCAGCATATATAAGATGGGAAATAAGAGAGGTGCGTCTGGCTTGAGAAAACTGCCCAATAGTACCACTGTCAAAAGACTTCTTGAAAAAACGAGAAAGTACCTCTTGCATAATAATGAACAGGTAGGGTGAAAAAGGGTCACCTTGCCTCAACCCACGTTCGCCTTTAAAGAACCCCAAAGAAGCGCCATTCATCATGATAGAATACCAAGGAGTAGAAATACACATTCTAATCAGATCACAAACATGCGAAGAAAAACCAAGATCTCTTAGACATGAAGAAGAAAATTCCAGTCAACTCTATCATAAGCCTTAGACATATCAAGCTTGACTAAAACATTACCTCCATTAGAGTTTTTATGAATAGAATGGACCATCTGTTGGGTTAAACTAATGTTTTCGAACATACTGCGACCAAGGATGAAAGCCCCTTGTTCTTGAGAAATAATCTTAGCAAGTAAATGCGTCAGACGATTCACAATAATCTTAGCACAAATCTTGTAAATCACCGAACATAAACTATTAGGCCTAAATTTATTGAAAGCAGAGGGCTTATCCACTTTAGGGATCAGGACAATAAAAGAAGCAGTATAGACTCTGGGAATAGAATGAGTATGGAAAAACTCTGAAATAACTTCCAATAAATCCTCCTTAACAATATCCCAACAAACTCTCAAGAAACTAGACCCGAACCCATCCGGACCAGGACTACTATCAATAGGGATGCTAAAAAGGGCATCCTTTATTTTCTCAAAGGAAGGAGCTCTACAAAGCTGCAAATTCTCATCGTCATTAATCACAGGAGAGATCAAGTCACTTAAATTGGGCAAATTACAACTACTGCTTTGACCCAAAAAATGTTGAAAATAATCCACAACAGCATTGTGAATATCCAAATGGGTGTTTAAAACAGTACCATCGGTGAGACACATATCATTAACCCTTTTGTGCTTCTTGGCATTTAGAGTCGCATGAAAAAATTTAGAATTTTGATCGCCATCTTTAAGCCAACTCTTCTTAGCCATATGAGAGAGTCTAGTATTTTCTCTACCCATCCAAGTCAATAATTCCATTTTAGAGTCCAGCAAGTTCTTATCATCCTCAGCATTAAAGCAAACTTGAAGGTAATTCTCCAACCTATCTATTCGTTGCTCTAAATCATTAATAATAACTTGAGTCTGACCAAAGACCCTCTTATTCCACTCCCTTAACGCCACCTTAACCTTTTTAATTTAAGAGATAAGTTTAGAAGCCCAAAACCAATCCCCTCCTGTTTCCACACCCCCTCCACAAGACTAAGAAAATCCACATGGTCGGTCCACATAAACTAAAACTGAAATGGACTAGGCTCATACTTGAAAGGATCCTCACCCATTTGAATTACCAAAGGAGAATGGTCCGAGTTGGTACGAGTCAACACCTGGTAAAAAACATTAGGAAACAAATTAAGAAAATTAGAGTCAATAAAACATCTATCTAACCTTGCCTAACTCCGAGCCAGTCTGCCTTGACCATTGCTCCAGGTCATTTTCGGGCCTTTAGAGCACATATCCAGTAGTCCACAAGATTGAATGCACAGGTTAAACACTTCCATTGTAGCGAACAGTCGGGGATGCCCACCTCTTCTCTCTGAATCATTTTTGATAATGTTGAAATCACCACAAAGAAGCCAAGGAAGATTAGTATTGCCAGTAGATTCCAGATCCGCCCAAAGAGTTCTTCTTTCTATCTGATTGCACTTGGCATACACAATGGTCAGGATAAAAACTTGCCCATTCTCCTCTACTTTCACTGTCACAAATTGATTAGACCCAGCCAACCAATGAATAGCAACAACCAGATTTTTCCTCCCATCGCTTCATTAATAAGAAAGGACTCACAACTAAACCAGCTCAAAAAATTTAGAATTTTATCTTCCAACAAAAAAGGCTCAGCCAACGCTAAAACATTAGCTTGTATTTTTTAATAATTTTCCTTAATCGCAACTGAGAAGTTCTCACTCCCCAAATATTCCAAAAAATAATGGGACTAATCATAGATTAAGTTTTGAAGGGCGTATTACCTCCCTGGTAGAACTCCTCTTTTGAAACTTGCCGACTATCATGCTTGGAATTTCTGAATCTGTACTATAGTCCTTTTGCATGTCTGTTTTTAACTTGTCTCTCTCAACTTCATTTTCGGAGTGAACTTCCTTAGGATTTAGGCTCAAGACCTTGTCCCCAGCGTCATCATGAACAGCAGAATCAATATGCTCAATCACAACCTGCTCCACTTGATAGTTCAAATTAGGCCCCACCTGATCCACTTCCTCGACCGTATATTCAGTCACTGCAATTGCATCAAGCATAGGGACTACTGGCTCCACACAAGTGCCCGCATTATTTTCTTCAGGTAATATTATGGACGTAAGCCCAGCACTAGTGTCACCTACACCCACATCTTGCACTTTGCACCCACGGCTTGCATTGTCAATAATGGGTTCTACAATCACTAAAGGCCCAACTCCTGCACTCACTTCCTCTACTCTAGCTGGCCCATCACCTTGGTTTATTTCCCTTGCACCGAAAGAAGTAGATGTCACCATCGTCTCCGATTGAACCTGCATGGGATTCCTTGAAACAACCACCAATTCCTCTGAATATTTTTCCGAACCACCTTCCTTGGAGTCGTGCAACTCTACCAAATCACCAACAGATTTCACATCCTCCTTCTCAACCAATAGAGATTCTAGAGCTGCATCACCCTTCTCAACCAATTCACCCTCCTTTTCCAATGTACCCGAAGCAATTCTCACTCCTCTGTTAACCCAAACCTTCCCTCCCTTTAACTGCTTTTTTTGGGCATCCTTTCCAAATCTACAAGTTTTTATATTATGACCTTGAAGGTTGCATGAGATACAATATGCAGGAAGGGTTTCGTAAATTACCTCTTGCCTCCTACTCCGGTGCACCCCTAGTTTACCAATCCAAAAATAGTTGATAGGTTCTTTACATGAATCAATCTCTAGGCACACACGAGCACCATCAATTCTAGTCGTACACTTCGTAGGGTTGTCTCTTCGAATGAATCTACCAATGGGTGCTATGAGAAGCTTTAACACTGACGAGTGAAATAAGTTGGGTGGTAACCCAGGAAGGAACACCCAAACCGGAACACAGGGGGGTTCAAACTTTTCGTCGAAGTTTGGCGTCCAGGCAAACAGTCAATACGGCACGTCGTTCACCTCGCATGACTCCCGAGATAAAGCCTTGTTGAAGTTCGATTCATTCGTCAACCGGATGAAAACATGTCTTGGACTTTGCATAGTCAAAACCACAGGAACACTAGAGAGACCCCATCGACAACCGATAAAGGCTAAGATGGAATCTAACGAAGGCCACTGTCGAAGAAACTTTAATACTAAAGAAAACTGGAAATGTTGTGCCATTTTTTCCATCTCTTCCGTAGAGAACAAGAAGCATAGTTCACCATCTATGATTTTCGGCTGGCGAAAAGGAACCTCTATCTCTGGAAGCGGTTGCGACACCGCAGAAACCAACTAAGAAAATGACCTGAGATGGCCTGCCATGATCGGCAGGGCCTCGCCGGCCGCCATGCAGAAGGCAGCAGCAAGGAAAAAGATAAAACCCTAGCAGAGCTTTTTTTTTTTTTAAATATGGAAACTTTTTTTCGTTTAGCGAAAATTGCATAACATGTGAATTAGCCACCTAGCTCTATTGTACTTATCCAATCCCATTTTATTTTATTTTAATATTTAAATGCAATTTAAACATAAAATATTTTTTAATTTTAAGTTTTCAACATTTTTATCTAATCGTTACTTAATCAATAAAACTTTTTTAAACTTCCAAATATAACACAAAAAATAATTCAACTTTTTTTAATCCCAAAATGAAAATTATATTAAAAAATTATATTCTAATAATATTTTAATTTTATAATATTTTTATTCAACTTTTTCTCTCTCCTTTATTAAAACTCTCGTAAACTATTTTAACTTAAATAGTTTCATTACTATTCACAGATTTCTCGTCTCATCTCACTACTAAATGCCACAGACGACACAGACTCCTTCATCCCTCACACCCTACCTTCATGGGTTTTTTGTGATATCTCGTTTTTACGTGTATTTTTCACTGAATGAGTATTTTAATTTAATTAAAATATTAGTTTTTTTATTTTAAATTATCGGATTTTAATTGGATTTATTTAGTTGTGAAATTTATTTTGTAGAGCTTTCTTAATATTAATTATTGTTTTGAGTTTAAATTGCTGTTTAATTTATTTTACTTTGTTTTTGGATTTAAAAGTTGTTTTCGTTGGATCAGTTTCTTGACCTAAGATATGAGAACTGGATATCACTTCTTTCCTTCCCTTTTTCTTTCTCCCTTTTTCTTCTTCCTTCTCTTTTTCTTTTTCCTTTTTTCTTCTTTCTTTTTCTTTCTTTCCTTTTTCTCCCGGTTTCCTCTCTCCCCGCGCGAATTCTCTCTTCCCTCTCCACGTCGTTTCCTTCTTCTCCTCTAGTCCACCGCCGCTCACCACCGTGCATCTCACCGCCTCCACCATTCGGTCCCCCACCGGCCAGCGCACATACCCACAAATTTCTAGCCCCTCCCGTGCCATCATTAGCCGCCGTGGGCTCCTCCAAGCCGCACGGCTTTTGGGCCATTCCACCGCCGTCGTTCCTCCTCAGGCCACCATTTCTTCACAACTTTATCATCGACTTCTTGATGACCTAAACCACTCATTTCCGGCTCCGATCCGTCGCCGGAGCAGCTCCCACGACCTCACTTTCCGTTTTGGGTATTTTGGCCTTTCACCGTCGTTTTCACCGCCACCCACGGCCAACTCTTACTTCCACTAACTTCATAAACACTTTTAAGTCATTCCCTATCAATCCCAAGCCTTGGTTCGTCCCCATTCAAAAGTGGGTATTTTACAACCCACAGTCACAGTGTTTTTACACTGTTACGTTGTTTTTTCTTCGCCGTTTGCAACTCATTGATCCTTCAAAAATTATTATATAGCGCTATAAGTATTTTCCAAACTTCATTTTAGATTTAAATATATTATTGCTTTTACAATAAATTTATGACTGGTTGGTTATTCCGGACTGAGTCCGAGGAGTCAAGGGTCGGATGGATTTGAGGACAGAGTTGTTTGTTTGTTGTTGATGTTGAGAATTGTTGGATATTTTGTGTCATATCATTTGCATTGTACGGTGCATGCATATACATGTGTTGGATATTGAAAACTGGGTTTTCAAGTGTAAATGAATTTTTGGGTGCATGTGTATCACAACCCCAAACTGGGATGTGGTATTATCTCGATGGAGCTCCTCTGGTCACTTAGGAGTGGATAATACTGAGTGACATCCCATGGGTTGTCGTTGGACGATGATTGGATCACACGATATGGTAACGCTGTCGTGTCGACTCCATGGTCCCTTAGCTGGCAGGGACTAGAGGATGCCTGGTTCAGGTACGCGTTGGGCACGAGACTGGGATCACTCGTTTAGATGTCATTTGCATGGTTGTTACCTGCGCTGTGGCATAGTTGCCAGAGTGTGTGGATGATCCCTAGGGGAGATCATGATGCATGCATTAATTGGAACTGGTTTTGGATATTGGATATATGGGTCATTTTCTGAGAAAATGGCGAGGTTTTGTAAGAGGATATTGAGATCCATTTTCTGAAAAAATGGTGGTTTCTTGGTTTGGGTCATTATTTGGGATAATGACAAGAACTTATTTTAAAGGATATGTTTTGGGCCAAAATGAGATTTTGGCGTGCGTGGAAAAATGTGAATTTTTGGGACATATGCATTTATCATCTTTTCATACATATTGTTGAGTGTAATATATTTTCATCTTGTAGTGTTTGATTTATTACTTACATGCGGCACCATTTTTGGTACCGTAGATTTTTGATGCAGAGTTTGAGAAGGAGGAGGCTGAGCCCAAGGAGGCGGCTCAGCCAGAGTTTTTGTCTTGGAGTTGTTTTACCTTTGGATATTATCTTTACTTGTTTTTATGTTATGTAATTTTGATTTGAAACAGTGTTGAACTTATAATATTTTATTACGTGTGTTTTAAGCTAGTTAATATTCAAACAAAATTCTAGTACTTAGTTGTAAGACATTTATTATCCGTTGCGTGGTTTATTTGTACACATGTTGCATGTATACACACTTGGCACTTGGCGATGGGATGTGTGATCCGTATTGTCATCATCCCGATATCTCGATTTTCACGTGTTTGTACGTAGGAATTGGGAGCGTCACATTTTTGTGGTGTTTCATGGGAATTGATAATGGGTTAATTGTGTTCTGAATAATACCAATTTCCTGAAAGTGCATAAATCAATTAAAAAACAATCGATTGACGTGGTGGTTTCTCCCAACGTTTCAATGGTAGAGTTGACTATTATCGTTCTGATTCAAGGATTACAAGTGAGATTCTGTCAATTACAGTACAGTTAATGAAATTCTTCAGGTGCTCATGGCATCTAGTACGATGTTGTATGATTTTTGTCTACCTTATTTTGTATTAGGGAAGAAAAGGAAGGGGTTGGAAATTTTGCAAATAAGTTTTATTTAGTTACACAGATGAGATAAAATAAAAGTTTAAAATTAAATAAAATATTATCAGAATATAATTTTTAAATATAATTTTTATTTTAAAATTTAAAATTATTAAATTATTTATTACATTTTACGTGAAAATTTGATAAATTTGTAATAATTATATAATAAGATGAAATCATCTCATCTTGATAGGGCAGCTCAAGGCATGACAACATGATCGAAATGTAAGGAAGACGAATTTAAAGAAGTTAGTTTCAGTAATTGAAAATGTATTTCAAGGAATAGTTACTGCTCAGCTTGCAGGAGCACCAGCCCTAACCCACTTGCAAGGGGTCTTAGAGAAAAATTGGGTGTATCGATGCATGCTGCGACTCAAATGGGTAGGAAGAAGATGAGGGAGTTTGTCGTCTAGGGCAGGCTTCATTTCCACATCAAGCGGACAAACAGATCAGCGGTAATATTCAGAGGCAGGTTAGCATTTCTCTAGATTTAGCTGATCTACTAGAGAGCCTCCAGTTTCCTCTCATTTTGGCTTCAATAATTCAAAGCCACTGCTATCAGAAATGGAGAGAATAGACTGATGTTGAATGTCCACCAAGTTGGACCGGTTATGATGGGACTAGAGAATATATTCTTTCTAAGTTTTAAATTTAAGATAGATATATGATGTTAATACTCTAATAAATAAAAAGCACTATTAAAAAATATTTAATTAAAAAAAAAAAAAGAGCCAACATCCTGAATTGTATCAAAGTTACAATTCAATATATCTTCTTCCATATGTTATTGAGTAATAAATAACAAATTAATCACCAAAAGATTAACAATGAGAAAACTAAATATCACAATGGGAGTAAGAAAATAATCAAGCCCATTCAATTCACTTCAAAACAGTCTCATATTTTGTTGGGATAATAATCATCACCAACACCCAACCTTCCCTAGTTATTGTACGTCCTCAAAGAAACAGCTGCTATATATATATAAATATATATATATATATATATCTAATATCTATATCATGTATACCATTACTTACAAAAAGCTGTTGATATTAATTTGAACATTATATTATATTATTGTAAATAACACAAATTATCCACCAAACAAGCAACACATGACTTGCGGCCTCCTGACATCAAAACCTCTAAGCAGTTCTTGTTATGCCAATAGTAGTGGACATGTGGGGCTGGCAAAGTATCAATCAAAGTTACATGAGCAGTTCATAATCATTCAACACAGAAAATTAAAATGGCTGTCTATTGACAGATTTAAATGTTACTCAAGCTAATTACCCAAATCAAGCTTCTTGTTGACATAGCAAATCGATTATATATAAAATATCATTCAAACAGTAGTACATATAAAACATATATAATAATTAACGATGACCACTCACAATGCAAATGATAAGATATAATGGTCAACTTATATATTCTTTGAAGGTAACGTTAATACAGCTATTAACCCCAGCTAGCCCATATATTAGCTTCTTATCGTCTTTTAGTAAATTCTTTGAAGGTAACGTTAATACAGCTATCTTTTCCTGTAACCTTTGTGGTTCTGATTTATCACAAAGAAATTAAAAAAAAAAAACAATAATAATGTTGCCATTAACTAATTAAGAAGCAAATAACCACTACTAAATATTCCTGTGACCCATGCGGCCTGGATATTTAACGTACGTCGATCTGTATACGTACATGATCTACATTCTTAATATATATTCATGACCTATTAATAATTAAGTATTTTTCTTTATTCTCATTTTATGAGTTGTTTATTTTTACTTTTCAAAAACAGCAGAAAATCATATATAGCCTTAATATTATATATAGTGGCTAATAATTAACCAGATTTAGCAAGTTAATTACCGATCATGTGGCCATGGACATGCATGATATAACTTGTAAGTCAAATGTGGCTGCTCCTCAATATTATTCTGGAATGAAAAAATTAATATCCCATTGCGACTGGCGGCCTGCCTGCTCCCATATATAATGCCAAAATTTTCCATCTAGACGCACTATAAAAAAAATAGATTTTTGTGATCAATTTATTGCAATGAAAAGACTATTTATAATCAATAAATTAATCACAAAAATCTATTTTTCTTGTAGTGACATACCGGAACTTTTGACCAAATGCCCAGCGTAAAAGAAAAGCTAGCTCACAAAATAGACAATTTGATTGGACCCAAAAAAAAAAAAAAAAATTGGCAGTTTTTGCTAATTTTCAATAACCACTGGCTAGTGGTCTGATTTTTGTGAGAGTGGAATTAGAATAGATGCAAAGTCATGGGCCAGCCTTGTCAGATCAGGGCATTAATGGACAAATTAATAGCATCAGGACATTAATATTCTTTGCAAATGTGGATGGACTTATATGACATATATGCTTTCATGCATTTGTTTGTTTTTTGGGTCAAGGTCTCCTACGATATTAACAGGTGGAAAAATAGCTTTTTAAAAAAGAGTCGAAGAAATTAAGATAGAGAAAGGCAGGGAAAGAAACGCTACCGCATGCAAGACAAATATCAAACCAGAGAAAATTCGTTGGATGTCAAGTCGACGCTGCAAAAATGAACTTTCATTCCAAAATCCAAACAAACTGCCATTCCAATTCATCCAAATCATGCAGACATCATAATGAACATTAAATTAAATATGATAGAGATCACCAAGTAATACATGAACAACAACGCTACAAAATGAAAATTTTCAAATTTGAGTATTTTTTATTATTTTTATTATTATATAGAAAAATAATAAAATGAAAGTTATCCATCCTTCAATCCCCGTAAGATATGTCATCCAAACATATTATAGCACCAAAGTATGCTAGCAGTCCGAAAACACTCAATTTGTTTTTGTTTTTGTTTTTTATTTTTAAAGAAAGAAAAAAACCCATGTTTAAAAAAAAGAGTAGATCGAACAAAACTGCATATACTTTTATCCACATAAGATTTGTTCAAAGATACTCATAGACCACCAATCCTTTCCCACATATATACTCATAGATCACCAGGTTTATTATTGCTCACCAGATAGCTAGGGAAAGGGAGATTTATCGAAAGGCTGGCGGAGAGAGATCGAGAGAGAAGACGGCAGAAACATGACAAATATCAAATCCCTGTAAGATTTAATTAAGGAAGTTTCTAAATTTGTACTGGGTTAATCCCGACGACTATGTATTAATACAACTATATATCTGGTGTTGAAATTAAGCAGTTCTTGTTATGCCAATAGTACTAGTGGACATGTGGGGCTGGCAAAGTATCAATCATAGTTACAGCTAGTAGTTCATAATCATTCAAGACAGAAAATTAAAATGGCTGTCCATTGACAGATACAAATGTTACCGATCGAGCAAATTACCCAAATCAAGCTTGAGTAACATTTGAACTGTGTCAATAGACAAATATCAAGCTTGTTGTTGACATAGCGAATCGATTATATATATAATATCATTCAAACAGTAGTACATATAAAAGGAAAAATCTAGTTGCTAGCACAATTGGGTACTAATATATGCATCAATTTAATGTGATTGGTAAAAAAGTAGATTTTATTAAAAACAGTGCTAATTTAAATTTTAAATATGAATGAATCAGTATTGATATGCAGATTAGTACGCAACTTTATTTATATATAGCAAAACTTATAAAACATATATGATAATTAACGATGATCACTCACAATGCAAATTATAAGATATAATGGTCAACTCATACCTTATCGATCCTTTGAATATAACCCAAGCTGCTAGCCCATATATCCTCTTATCGTCTTTTAGTAAATTCTTTGAAGGCGGCCATAACGTTACAGCGCGCCTAGCTTTTCCTGTGAGTACGTACCTTTGTGGTTCTGATTTATCACAAAGAAATTAAAAAAAAAAAAAAAAAAAAAAAAAAAAAAAAAAAAAACAACAACAACAATAATCATGTTGCCATTAATTAGCTAAGAAGCTAAGAATCACTATTAAATATTCCTGTGACCGATGCTGCTTGGATTAAAGTATACGTCGATCTGCATGTAGTATACGTACTTGATCTACATCCTCAGTATTCATGACTGTTAATATTAATCCGGTGATTCCTATGCGTTGGAAAAAAATCTCAACTGCGACGAAGAGAATTGATCGTTGCCCTAGATCACAGGTTATTTTTGACGATTTCTACATCTATTGCAACCATTTATATCGCTGCAATTGATCTTTATCAACGATTTATCTGTAAGTGATTCACATTATTTTCAACGATTTAATTTTTTTGGTTATTTGTGACAAAAAAAAATCGTTAGTAATATTATTTTTCCAACGACTTTTATCTATCCTTGAAATTGATCAAAGTGAACACTTAATTTTGTCAATAGTACGTAGTACTGGACATGTGGCGCTGGCAAAGTATCAATCAAACTTACAGTAGTACTTCATAATCATTCAAGACAGAAAATTAAAATGGCTGTCTATTGACAGATTCATATCAAGCTTGTTGTTGACATAGCGAATCGATTATAGAATAACATTCAAACAGTACATATATAATAATTAACGATGACCACTCACAGTGCAAATTATAAGATATAATGGTCAACTTATACCTTCTCGATCCTTTGAATAATATAGCCCATATATATATTCAGTGGCGGAGCCACCTTTGTTTTTTTGGGTGTTTTTTTTTTGGTTTTTTTTTTTGAGGGGTGGGGGGAGAGAGAAGGGGCATAAATTTGAAAAAATATATATATGTTAATTTTTTATTTAATAAAATAATATTAATTTATCATGCATTGGCCCCTGTTCTAAAAATTATTTTGATCCCTCCATAAAATTTAATCTGATATAAAAATAAAATAAATAAAACACATCTCATATAAAATAAAATACATATTTTTATTATAAATAAAATTAAAAAACAAAATTCTAACTATAACCAGTAATATTTCTAACATATTTTCATTATCTATATTGAAAGAGAAATAGCTAAAAATGATTCAATAGTTGATATTTTGTTTGTTTAAAAAAACGCAAGTTAAAAGAACGCAAGCTCAACAGAGTTACACACACACAATGCCACCTTTCAAGGAAATATAGAGATTTCATGCAGATACATGATCATCTTGATTACTGAGTGATGATCCACACCAATAAATTTTGAACAAGATAAGTGTTAGTATCAACTTATATATATCAGATAACCCCTGATAGTAAAGAAACGAACTGTCTTTTGAATTCTAAATCATTTTGGTTGCACTTTACTGACTTAAGTATTGGAGTTTTATCGGGCGAATCATGCTGGATCTTCTTAATATTACACAGGTGTATGGTTGCAGAGTGGAAGTGGGACACGTCCTTAATAAATGGATTATCCAATTGCCGCTGATAATAGAATGAATGAAGAATTATTTATATATATAAATATAATTGTACATGAATATCAATAAAACGTTGGGGACTTCTGACCTAATGAAATCATCATGCATGAAGTCGTTGTTGTTAAGTTATTCTGAAATGTTTAAGGATTAATTCATTCAATTACATATATTCAAAGATTAAAAAGGGAAATTCAAACCACAAATATTCTTTTTGATTTGGTCTAATTTGGGTCCTGGCGATCAACATACAAATATTAATATTGAAGTACTTGACATTACGGAGCATTAATTTGGAAGGTAATTCATACCCACGACCTCATAAATTATTTTTAAAGCGTTATGTTCTTGATAAATGCATGCCTATACCAAAACGCACGGCTCTTAATTGATAGAGAGACGACTGAAATTGTTGCATTTATCTTATTATTTAGACTGTCTGTCTGTCTGTCTCTCTCTCTCTCTCTCTCTCTCTCTCTCTCTCTCTCTCGTACCACATCATAATAAATAATCTGAAAATAACTAATGATTTTTTAGAGCTCAAATATCATAAACCGCTGCAAGTTGCAACCAATTAAACACACACACACACACATGCACGAAATGAAAGAGTTGCAATTAAACATGGCATGTCACAACATGATGACTTGCATATTCATGGAAAGTTTGTCACTTACTTTGCCCCGCATTCACGTGGCACTACAATAGCTTATCAAAAAAATATATATTTAAAATAAAATGGCATCTAAAAATATAAAAATAATAATAATAATACTAAAAATGTAGATTCCCTCTACCCATTTTATGTTCATGTTTTTAATTTTTTTTTAATAAACTACATAACACTACGTGGATAAGGACATGATTGACTTCGTTGCTCAAATCCTAGCCTGTATTGGCACTACACTTTGGCAGTATATAGATGGCTCAAAGCGTGTCCGCAGCATTGTTCCCGGCCATTAACAAGAAAGAAAGTAATTCTCTGCTGATCATGGCGGGGTTCCAACCTTTCATCTTTGCATTTCTTGGTGTTTTGTCTCTTATACTACTGGTTCATGCCCAGAATCAATTAGGTATGACATGCTCTAAATCTTGTCGTACGTACGGCATTAATTGGTTTTGGTTGGGCTAACCATGCATGGATAAATATAAGATGTTGTTCTGTTTTATCTGTCTCAGGCTTCATAAGCATAGATTGTGGGTTGCCAGCAGATTCCGTAACATACAAGAAAGATACAGGCAGCATAGATTTTATCTCAGATGCTAACTTCATAGACACTGGTATTAGTGGGAGCATAGTTATATCTGAATTGAAAGCTACCATTCAACAGCAGCTATGGAATGCCAGAAGCTTTCCTCTTGGAGTCCGGAACTGTTACACCATAAACATCACAAGAGGCACTAAATATTTGATACGAGGAAGCTTCTTGCATGGGAATTACGATGGACAAGGTAATTTACCAATATTCGATCTGTATCTCGGGACAAACTTGTGGGATACTGTCGAGGTGGAGAATGCATCCTCTATTATTGTCAAGGAGCTCATACATATCCCATCTCGAAAATATATACACGTCTGTCTCGTAAACACCGGCTTCGGGACACCATTTATATCAGCAATAGAGTTGAGGCCATTAAAAGACAGCTGGTACGTGACCGAAAATGGATCATTGGCACTATCTTTGCGCGCAGATACTGGTTCAACTGACTTTTACTCGTAAGTCATTCTATATGAGATCAAGTACTGCATAATTTTCAATGCTGCAGAACTAAATTAATACATCTAGTTTCACGAATATTCTGAATTTGAAGTAAGTTTGAGCTGTGGATAATTGCCTGTCTTCCAATAAAACATACAGATAGATTCATCCTGCACCTCGATTATTATACTGAATATATGTGTTTAATTAATTAGGTACCCAGACGATGTGCATGATCTCCTCTGGACGCCCTATAACGCCAATGAATATAAAGACGAATGGTCGCCCTATAACTCGATTGACTTGAAAGACTTGAGCACAGAACTTACCGTTGATAATTCCCAAAATGATTACGAACTAGCACCTGTTGTCATGAGTACTGCAATCACCCCAATAAATGAGAGCTCTCCGATGGGATTCTATTGGCAAGCAGACGATCCGAGTACCCAATTATATATCTTCATGCACTTTGCTGAAGTCGTAAAGCTAGAACCCAACCAGTCTAGATCATTCAACATTAATCTCAATGGGAAACACTGGTATGGACCTCTTGTTCCTGATTACTTGTCTACAACTACTGTGTACAGTACATCGGCCATGACTGGAAGCAGTACGTATAATTTCTCGATGTTCAAAGCGGAAAATTCTACACTTCCACCCATTCTCAACGCAGTCGAGATATATTCTGTGAAAGATTTCTTGCAACCAGAAACAGACCAAGCGGATGGTACGTTCTTCCACACAAATTATAAGCTCTATCAGTTTCGTACGTACGTACTTCATTCTATTGATTTGCATAAATTTGACTGACTTGGATATATGCGTATGAAAATTTTTAGTTGATGCCATCATAAAGATCAAATCAACATATGGAATAAAGAGAAATTGGCAAGGAGATCCATGTGCCCCGAAACGGTACTCGTGGGAAGGTCTAGATTGTAGCTATGATGATGATAATGCCCCCAGAATCACATCCTTGTCAGTAATTATTTTGGTCCTTGATATAATAAGCTTAATTAATCAATTTTCAATTACTTTGTTTTCAGCTATTCCTAATTTGGAAAATGTAAATTATACAGGAACTTGTCCTCCAGTGGATTGACCGGAGTGATATCTGCTGATATATCAAATTTTCTAATGTTACAATCTTTGTAAGTAGAGTTATTCTATTTTCAAACTGGTGTATAAAACATATCATCTATATTATTTAAATGATAAGATTTGATTTATAAGATTTAAATTTTAAAATTTATCTTCCAAATCAAATTATATCATGTAAATACTTTACTAAATGCATTATGTGTTCTATACACCGGCTTGAAAATAGAATTTTTCTTTTGATTATAATTATATGAATAATTTGCATGATTAAATAAATAAAAAAATTGTTACTTCACAATTTTATTCGACAATCAGTTTCAAAATATATATTGTAACGATTCCTTAATTATTACAGGGATCTATCGAACAATAGCTTGACTGGATCAGTGCCTAATTTTCTATCTAAATTAACAAACTTGAGGGTCTTGTAAGTTACTTGAACTTTTTTCTTTTCAAAGGATTGAAAGTAAAAAAATTCTGGCCCATATAAGCGAAATTATAATCATTTTGTCTTTACAGAAACTTAGAACGAAACAAGCTTACTGGTTCAGTTCCACACGAGCTGATTGAAAGAAGAGACGATGATTCACTATCATTAAGGTATGATTTTTGTCCAAGAACTTGAGCCCCAGCTTGGTTTTTCAAATTTTTTTTTAATTTCAATTTTCTTTAGTAAATAATTTATCAAATATATCTAGCCAGCAAAGAAGCTAAAGCACAAGTTGTAAATTTGTAATGTCTAAAAATTAATGAAACATCAACATATATACCTAGATTTGTCGTTAATTCCATGCCTTATTTTGCGCGCTAGTGTGGGAGGAAATCCAGATCTATGTGGGTCGCGTTCTTGCAAAAAGAAGAAAAACAACATTGTTATTCCGATAGCATCAGTCGGGGGTGTATTGCTTGTCTTAACATTCATTGTCGTGGCTATCTTTTGGGGGATTAGAAGGAGATCTAGAACAAAACAGGGTACGTAATTTTATTCATGAAAAAAAGGCAAAACACCCTTTAACAAAGTCATGCTTAAAATGACCATGTTTTTCCTTTCATCTGCGATAGTAGATGCTGAATCCAACAAGCAGAACGTGACACTGGAGTCTTTACAACGTCAATTTACATACTCTGAAATACTTAGAATTACAAGCAACTTTGAGAGAATTCTTGGAAGGGGTGGATTCGGAACCGTTTATCATGGCTACATAGATGACACCCAAGTTGCAGTGAAGATGCTCTCTCATTCATCGGTTCAAGGTTATCAGCAATTTCAAACAGAGGCACGTACCATCACTTGTAATATTAGAACTTTTTGCTAATTCATACATACATATGTATGTATGGTCATGCATACATTATATTAAACTAATTAGGTGATAATTATAATTTACAGGTTAGACTTCTTATGAGAGTGCATCATCGAAACTTGACTACCCTTGTTGGGTACTGCTATGAACGAACCAACATGGGGCTCGTTTATGAGTACATGGCCAACGGAGACTTGGATGCACATCTTTCAGGTTTGGGAATGATGAAATTATTTAGCAAAGACTTGCAGACATTTAAGCTTTTTTATACTTAATTTTGTCCTCAATATATAGGAAAGAAAATCTTCATGACATTTTTAGGAATCAAGAAAAAAAAAAATTCCTTTCCTAGAATTTGACGAAAATGACGTTGATGATCACTAAAGGTTTAGGAATTTTGTTGATGGATTCAGATGGGAACACTCAAACCTTGACTTGGGAAGATAGACTTCGAATAGCGATGGATGCTGCACAAGGTTAGCAGCTTAGCGTGCATTGAGTTGACTTGGAATTCCTTTTATTTTTAATTTTTTTAAAATTGAACTTAATTGTGTGGATTCTGGAATGGGAAATTTTAGGATTGGAGTACCTTCACTGTGGTTGTAAGCCACCTATAGTCCACAGAGACGTGAAGACTACAAACATATTGTTGAACGAAAATCTGCAGGCAAAACTAGCTGATTTTGGGTACTCCAAGATTTTCCCTACTGATGGTGGCACTTATGTTTCTACAGTTGTTGCTGGCACCCCTGGCTACCTTGACCCCGAGTCAGTATTTCTCTCATAATTTAGTTATTGATCTAGAAAAACAACATTGCAACAAAAGTGATGCAAACGTAACGCGCATGCGCGCTCTATTTGCTTACGCGCAGGTACTACAAAACAAACTGGTTAACCGAGAAAAGCGATGTCTATAGCTTTGGAGTGGTTTTATTGAAGATAATCACGAGTCGACCCGTTGTAGAAAGATCTCAGGCAAGGACTCACATAAGTGAATTCGTGAGGTCCATGCTTGCCAATGGGGACATTAAAAATATGGTTGACCCCAGGTTGCAAGGAAACTTCAACGTTAACTCTGTTTGGAAAGCCGTTGAAATAGCAATTGATTGTGTATCTCCAACTGCTGCGGAAAGGCCAACCATGAGCCAGGTAGTGGTGGACCTAAAGGAGTGTATGGCAACTGAATTAGCTCGAGCGAATAAGGGCGATTCCAGAGAATCCATGAAAATGATCAACATGGATCTGGGTACTGCTCAACTCAGTCCGTCGGTAAGGTAAACGCACAGATTGAAACTGGCCGTATATATATCGAGTCTTGAGACTTGAAGTACGTTTTCTGCTTTCCGGTAGTTTTCTATCGATGAATAATGTTGTTTCTATCAGTACCCATCAGGCCGGTTCTAATATTATTGGGACGGGACTATTTTCTTTGAAATATATATGTAGCCAAGCTTTCGTCCAATCAAATAACTTTATTAGTTCAATCGGGTTCGGATCGGGTTAAAACCTGACTTTAATTTCCGGCCAGTCAAGGGACGTGGCTAACCAAGGCTTATATCTAATTAGCTGTTTATAGCTTCTCCTATTGTAGGCTACAATGTACGTTAATTGTCTTATATATAAGATGGGGACTGATTACTGCATGGGTACGCATGCTTTTGAACTGAACAAGTAGATCATCAAAATCTACGTTAAGGCCATCGATCAAACCGGATCAATATTTAAGCGTGCATGATAGATAAATTGGATCGAGAGGGCCGCTAGGCCGGCCACAATCATGATGATATCTCACTAGAGACCGACAATGCTCCTGATATCACTTAGTTCTTGTTTGGAGTTGTTGTAAAAGTTAATTTTAATAAATATTTTAATAATTTTAAAATATATTTAATAGAAAATTTAGATTTTTGGATGTTATATTTTAAAACATTTTTAATATCAAATAAGTTAAAAAATATTTTTGAGGAAAAATATTATTTTCGGATAATACATAATGTAATTCAATTTTAAAAAGACTGTCAATAGAAAAAAATATTTATATAACTTTAAGATAATTATATTTTTTAAACTTTAAAAAATATGGTCATAATTTTTAAAAATTTGAGTAATTGTGATTTCTACATCAAAAATCACTTTTTTAATTATTTTCAAATAAACATAACATGTTTGAAAGTGTTTTAAACATATAGATACTAAATAATAAATAACTTTTTAATAATAAAACTTATAACTTAAGTTATAAGCTATAAATCCTAAAATTATAAATTATATTTCTCACCACAATCTTAAAACATCTACTTAATTCTTCGAATTGAAAATATAAAATGCTCAAATATATATTTGCTAGACGTTGCAGTTCATTTGCATGTAAAATATTTAAGCAATAGGTCGATCCGTTTGTTTTAAAAGATCGATTTGTGAAAATAGGTTTTTCACTGTTTTCCAGTGTTTGGATACGCTTGGAAATGTAAGTCGCTGAAAAACTTAAGTTTCTTATTTGGAAATTGGTTACAGCTCAAAAATTTTAGAAACCCATTCCCAATCTTGCTCAATAACTCTCCAATGTCAAATAAGATACTCTGCTATCTGTTTCTTGAAACTTTTATTTTATCTTTTTAATGTTTCAATTAATTTTATAGTACTTAATTTACTATAAGAAAATTATTTATTTGTGGCCAACAATTTTTTGTAAAAATCATTATTTTCTGTTAAAATGAATATATTTTTTACGGAAATAATTATTCTCATTGTTGTTAGCTTCACTAATTATGTAGCAGTATTAGATCAATTGCCGAATGTACATATAAAATAAAATACATATTTTTATTATAAATAAAATTAAAAAACAAAATTCTAACTATAACCAGTAGTATTTTTAACATATTTCTATTATTTATATTGAAAGAGAAATAGTTAAAAAAATTTATTTAAATTAAATACTTGATATTTTGTTTGTTTAAATGAACGCAAATTACAATTTTAGATACTCTATATTTCTTTTGTTTAATATATTTGTATGAATGTTTTTATATTATTTCAATGATATATTGTTCTTGATATATCAAATACTTTTTTAATACATAAGTTGTATTAAACATATTTTATTTTTATTATAAATCTTTTTATCAAATTATTATATTTCGTGAAAAAAAATTATATAAAAATAGAATAAAAAATATCTTATTATATTATTTTAGTTTTATATATTTGGCCCCTAGAATAAATTTCTCGCTCCGCGGCTACATATATTAGCTTACCGTCTTTTAGTAAATTATTTGAAGGTAACGTTACAGCTATATTTTCCTGTCACCTTTGTGGTTCTGATTTATCACAAAGAAATTAAAAAAAAAAAAACAATAATAATAATGTTGCCATTAGCTAAGAAGCAAATAACCACTGTTAAATATTCTTGTGACCCATGCGGCCTGGATTAACGTACGTACGCATGCGTTAAGTATTTTTCTTTATTCTCATTTTATGAGTTGTTTAATTTTTCCATCTAGACGTAGTACCGGGACTTTTGACCAAATGCCGATTAACGTAAAAGAAAAGCTAGCTCACAAAATAGACAATTTGATTGATATATATATAATTTGGCAGTTTTTGCTAATCTTCAATAAACACAAGCTAGTGGTCTGATTTTTGTGAGAGTGGAATTAGAATAGATGCAAAGTCATGGGCCAGCCTTTTCAGATCATCAGGGCATTAATGGACAAATTAATAGTATCATGACATTAATATTCTTTGCAAACGTGGATGGACTTGCATTATGTATATGTTTTCATGCATTTGTTTGTTTTTTGGGTCAAGGTCTCCTACGATATTAACAGGTGGAAAAATAGCTTTTTAAAAAAGAATCGAAGAAATTATTAAGATAGAGAAAAGCAGGGAAAGCAACGCTACTGCATGACAAATATCAAACCAGAGAAAATTCGTTGGATGTCAAGTCGACACTGCAAAAATAAACTTTCTTTCCAAAATCCAAACAAACTGCCATTCCAATTCATCCAAATCATGCAGACATCATAATGAACATTAAAACATGATAGATCACCAAGTAATACAACAAGGACGCTACAAAATGAAAATCTTCAGATTTGGGTATTTTTTTAATATTATTTTTAGAATTATATAAAAATAATAATATAATGAAAGTTATCCATCCTGCATCCCCGTAAGATATGTCATCCAAATATATTATAGCACCGAAAACCCTCACATTTTTTTTTTTAAAACCCAGGTTTAAAAAAACGAGTAGATCGAACAAAACTGCATGATATACTTATATCCACTATACTTATATCCACACAGGATTTGTTCAAAGATGAGCACCACCAATCCTTTCCCACATACTCATAGATCACCGGGTTTATTATTGCTCACTAGATAGCTAGGGTGTTGGAAAACCCCCAAGTGTTAATTGTCCAAGTATGAAATAGTAGTGGATTTACAGCTAACTAGCCTCATCCACCAACCACTCACCCAAGAGGCTCTCTTGGTCAAGAATTGTGGGTGTGTGTGCCCCCATGGTTCTCCTATAAAATGAGATAAGTTGTGAAGATGAAAATCATTCTCACTGCGGTGAGAGATCAAGGTAGTGGCTTGGAGCGAAATTTCGGTTCTAGGGAAACCCAAAACAGAGTGTCATTTAAGAGATAGAGAGATTGTTCATGAGTGTTTGTAATTTTGTACAAACATATTGAAAATATTGAATTTCCGCTTCAGTAGACGTAGGCAAGTTGCCGAACCACTTAAATATTGTCTCTATCTATTGTGGGTGTGATTTCTGGGCGGCTTTAGGCACAACAATTGGTATCAAAGTTTCGGTTCGTGCAACCCAGAAAATTACAGTTGATCGAAATCAACTTTTGATCACACCACATCGTTCCTCTCATCAAGATGGATCCGTTGCCGCAAACGGCGTCGAAAATGGATGCCGGAGGAGCCCGTATGTAACAGCCCGCTAAAATTATCAGTTTTGGATTATTTCCCGACAGCAATCACATCTCTCTCGTCTTTACCCTCATCTGGAATCACGCGTATAGATTATCTTTTCCGTAAATCACGTATTTTGTTCTTCACCGACAGCTGTAAAATCATGAGTCTTCCAAGACCACGCCTAGCCTTTCTCAAGCCCAAACTACCACTTTATGTGGTGGACAACCACCGTACGCCGCCACGTACGTTCCTCCGACGCATGTTCGTGACGAACAACGAGCGACGCACGGGTTATCCCGTCGATGGTATAACCTTCTATCTCTAGTTATTTTACGTTTAAAATAGTTGGTTGGTTTGTGGATTGTGTAGTTGTATTTGTGGAATTCGTTGCGTAGTTGTGAAGCGAAGTGTGGTTGTGAAGTGTTGCGTTTGATTGTGTATTTTGTGGACTGTGCTGTGAAGTATAGGCGTGAGATGGATGCCGTAGATGTGATACGGCGGGTTGTGTGAAGAGAATACGCGTGTAGCGTATTCTGTGTAATGCAGCGACGCGCCGCGCGACGTGCACTGTAGTGATGTGTGTCGTAGAAGGAAGGGAGTACGCATGTAGTGTACTCCGTGTTGTATGGCGATGCATCGTGTGATGTGCATCGTGTTGATGAGAGTTGTAGCGAAGGAAGTACGCGTAGCGCGTACTCCGTGTCGCGTAGCGATGCACCGTGAGACGTGTATCGCAGTGATGGGTATTGTAGTGTGGATGGAAGAGAGTTCACGTGAGTGTACTCTGTATTAAGTCGTGATACATCGGATGGCGTGTCACGAAGGGTTGAATGGCGTAGCAGAGAAGTGTGGAGCGTATGGTGTAATGTTGGGAAACTGTATGACAGTGTCCCGAAGCAGTGATGATATGGATTATAGTCCGGGATGACTGGTGTCATCTTGTGGTTGACTATGGCTAAGAGTATATGGATTGAGAAATGAGTTGTTTGTTTGGTTGTTATTGATAATTTTAATGAACTTGTTTTAGTGCAAAGGCTTTCTGAAGTCAATTTATCTCTTCCGAGTATAGTGAAACCTCAAGTTGGCCGTGGTGTTGCAAGTGCTTACAATATGGCAATTGAGTTCAGAAGTGAAAATCTTAAGGACTCGAGTGTTCCTCTTCCAGCTGTTGTGCAGTTCCTCGTGTCTCGCGCTCTATTCTCATAGAACGCGACGATCGAGGTAAGTTAGCCTCTAACTTACTATCAGTTTATTGTGTATGTGTGATGGGTAAGAGAACTACAATTTATGTATGTATGTTATCGTATATGCCATGTCATGCTATGTCATTACATGTTTATCTGTTACGTATGATTTAATCTCTCATGAATAATTATCTGTTAAATAATCTTTTCTGCCATACAATGATGTATGTTATAAGTATGCCATGTTAAGTATGCCATATGATACATGTATGCCATGAAATGTTTATGATTAAATCATATTATGCCATTTACAAGTATACGCCATGTTAGAAAAGTATATGATATTAAATAATATCACATGCATTAAGAAAGATAAGACATGTTATGTTATAATAATGCGTGGGGCCACAACAACTGTGGAGTACGTATTATATTTATGTTATTTATAATGCGTGGGGCCACAACAACTGTGGAGTACGTATTATATTTTATGTTATTTATAATGCGTGGGGCCACAACAACTGTGGAGTACGTATTATATTTTATGTTACTTATAATGCGTGGGGCCACAACAACTGTGGAGTACGTATTATATTTATGTTACTTATAATGCGTGGGGCCACAACAACTGTGGAGTACGTATTATATTTATGTTATGTTATTTATAATGCGTGGGGCCACAACAACTGTGGAGTACGTATTATATTTTATGTTATTTATAATGCGTGGGGCCACAACAACTGTGGAGTACGTATTATATTTTATGTTATTTATAATGCGTGGGGCCACAACAACTGTGGAGTACGTATTATATTTTATGTTATTTATAATGCGTGGGGCCACAACAACTGTGGAGTACGTATTATATTTAATGTTATGTTACTTATAATGCGTGGGGCCACAACAACTGTGGAGTACGTATTATATTTATGTTACTTATAATGCGTGGGGCCACAACAACTGTGGAGTACGTATTATATTTTATGTTACATGAAGTATGGGGCCACAACAACTGTGGAGCATACACTACATGAGACACAGCAATTGTGACATGTAGAATACGTGGGGCCACAACAACTGTGGAGTACGTATTATATTTTATGTTATGTGAATTCATGGGGCCACAACAACTGTGGAGCATGAAGTATGGGGCCACAACAACTGTGGAGCATACACTACATGAGACACAGCAATTGTGACATGTAGAATACGTGGGGCCACAACAACTGTGGAGTACGTATTATGTTTTATGTTACTTGAATACGTGGGGCCACAACAACTGTGGAGTACGTATTAATGCACGTTATTAATCAAGACAATTAAATAAGATTCCAAGTTTATGTTAAGTCAAGTTTCAGATCAAGTTCATGTTATGTTATGCTCACGTACATGTTATGTTCATGTTCATGTTATGTTCCAAGTTCATGTTCACATCATGTTATGTTCACGTTTATGATACGTTCAAGCTCACGTTCATGTTATGTTATGTTCATGTCCATGTTATGTTTCACGTTCATGTTATGTTGATTGTTCATGTTATGTTTTAAGCTTAAGTTCATGCCATGTTAAGTCAAGTTCAGTTCACGCTTAAGTTCTGGTTAAGTCATGCTATATGTCAAGTTATACTATGTTTATGTATGACTATAATTATGCATTTATGCTTTTACTGCCATGCATGCATTTTTAACCTGTGTATAAGTTTTATGTTAACTTACTGAGATTTGTAATCAAATCTCACTGTGGTAGTCCCAACTACCATTCCCCCCGAATGGTAGATCTTGTTACAGGACCCAAAGGAGAATTGGAATCTGACCAACTGAATACGGTCGACTAGGCCACGGTGCGATGTTGATGATGGTATAGTATTTAACTTAGGTTAATACTTATACTTTTGGAGTTGTATCTCAAGTATTCTTTTGATCACAACCATTTTAGACTAGTGTGGTGATCACGGCTTTTTAGTATGCCTTTATGTATGAAATATGTTTCAAGTATTTGGGATATTTTTAGTTTGGTGCATAGTATTGCTAAAGAAAAAATATTATCCGCTGCGAATATTGCATAATGCTAGATGCATGTTAGGAACATTGCATCTTATATGTCATGAACGGGGGCAGGTAACCTTGTGTTGCATGTCTCGACGCTTCAAATGTCCGTTCAATCCCAAGCGGAATTTGGGGGCGCCACACCGTATGCGCCCCTGGAAGTTGGAGAGTGCGATGCACGCGCCTCAGTTGCACCAGAGGAAGAAGACGAGTGCGAAACACGCGCCCACGTGCGCCACGCGCCGCTGGAGGAAGAAGATGCGTGGGAGACACGGCCCCACGCGCCCCCACCCGCGGCAGAGCTTAAGACACGTGAACAGCACGCGCCTACGCGCCTTAGGAAGGCTGGGCGCATGAGACACACACGCCTTACACGCTCTAGACCCAGCGCGTGTGCTACACGCGCCAGATGATATGGACCGTCAGTTTTTCAGATGTTTGTTGGGCTAGATCTAAGCCATTCGGAGTCCAATTTCAATGAGCAAATAGTGCTTTCCAACTATTTGGATCATTCCGGACTCATCCGTATGGTGGGAATGTTGAGATTCGCCATCGATGCTGTTGATCTGAACTGTCGATGTGTTGCAAATCATTTTGGGCTAGATCTATGCTAGTTGGAGTCTAATTGCAATGATTAAATGGTATTGACAAACTATTTGGATCATTTCAGACTCATCCGTATGGTGGGAATGTTGAGATTCGTCATCGGTACTATTGATCTGAACTGTCGATGAGTTGCAGATCATTTTGGGCTAGATCTACACCAGTTGGAGTCTAATTGCGATGACCAAATAGTGTTGTCAAACTATTTGGATCATTCCGGACTCATATGTACGGTGGGAATGTTGAGATTCGCTATCAGTACTGTCGATCTGAACCATCCATCAGTTGCAGATCATGTTGGGCTAGCTCTAAGCCATTCGAGGTCCAATTACGATGATCAAATAGTGCTGACAACCTATTTGGATCATTCGGAACTCATCTGTACGGTGGGAATGTTGAGATTTGCCTACGGTACTATCGATCTGAACTGTCGATGAGTTGCAGATCATTTTGGGCAAGATCAATGCCAGTTGGAGTCTAATTGCGATGATCAAATAGTGCTATCAAACTATTTGGATCATTCCGGACTCATCTGTACGGTGGGAATATTCAGATTCGTTATCGGTACTGTCGATCTAAACTGTTGATGAGTTGCAAATCATTTTGGGCTAAATCTACGCTAGTTGGAGTTCAATTGCAATGATCAAATAGTGTTGATAAACTATTTGGATCATTCCGGACTCATCTGTATGGTGGGAATGTTGAGATTCACCATCGGGATCTAAACTGTTGATGAATTGGAGATCATTTTAAGCTAGGTCTACGCTAGTTGGAGTTCAATTGCGATGATCAAATAGTGCTGACAAACTATTTGGATCATTCCTGACTCATCCGTACGGTGGGAATGTTGAGATTCGCCATCGGTACTAATGATCTGGACCGTTCATACTTCAGATCAGTTTTGGACTTGATCGCAGCCAATTAGAGTCATGACAAACTCATTTGTTGTGGGATTGATCGCAAGCAATTGGAGTCGTGATGGACTCATTGGTTTGGGCTTGATATCAGCCAGTTGGAGTCCAATGTTTCCGGACTCAGTTCGTTTGGGTTTGATTTAAGCCAATTGAAATCGTGAAATTTGATGGAGCAAACTTCAGATCATTGGACGATGCTGATTAACTTGTTATATCAGCAGGTTTTGGTAGTCATACAATTCATGGAACATATTGTTATTAAAAGGAGAATTGCACTGGATCTCATTATGGCTTTCTTTGAAAAGCCAATTGCAAATAACAAATTGCTGATGAAGAAATTGTTCAACTTCAGAAAAGGCGGAAGGTACTATTGTTGCCCAATAGTATTTGGCATTGCGGTAAAAAAGTTGGGAGGTTATGAGAATGGCTATGAGTAATTCTGCAAAGAAGACGAAGTTGAAGTTTCTTAATGGAAGAGATCATATCTTAGATGAGGAAGTGCGTAGAAGAGATTCTGGCAATATCTCGAGTTTGTGGCAAGATAGGCCACAAGAGACTACTAAAATTAGGAGAAAACTGAGAATGATGTTGTGAATATGGTGACTGAAGAAATACAAGACGTCATATTTCTTGCAGTGCACAATGCTGTTAAAGACAGCTTGAAGACAACAGTCATTCAGGTTTATTTTCTCAAAAGGTCGTGGAAGGTCACGAATGATTCATTAGTCTTGGCTCGTGGTAATGGTCGTGTGAATTAGATTAGGAAGTTAAATGAGCTTAGTTTTACTTTTCCTCATCTAAACCTGAAGAAATCTCTCTAGACCATGACATGAAGCAAATGTGTGAGAAATGGAAACAAAACGTCAAATGTTCCAGGGATATCTACACCTAAAGTTGATGATCACACAGCTGCCAAGACGATCAGACTTCTATGGTGGTTACTACCTTAAATTGTATCCTACTGAATGAAGGTAGTGAACTACGGTATGAAAAAAAATCTTGCAAAAATTGAGATTATACAAGTCGAAGACTGTACACAAGATGGGCACATCGACTGAAGACAGCAGCAGGATGATGAGTCAGTCAGATCAGAGAAGGAGACCTCAGCAACAGGTTCTTTGATATGTGTCAAGGTCCGTGTGAGACCATTGATTCCCAGTGCAGTGGGAGATGTGTTGTCCTATACAGATATGTTGATTAAGGGCACTGTACGTGATGAACTAAAGTTATGCATCACTTTAGTTAGTCTTCTAACTTGAAGACATGAGCTGTAAAATTGCATAGATGATAAGGGATCATGCTGGAGATAGAGGCCGGCATGTTGAGAACCAATCTCCAAGTTTGAGATTGGTGTGATTGTAGGATTATAAAGCCTGGTTTTGAAAGCTATGAAGGCACCAGATAGATTGTTCGCTCGGCTGTGGCTCGAGCGAAACTCAGTTTGCTCAAGGTGTACATGAGTGCTGACTCATGGACTCGAGCAAAAGAAGAATCCTAGAGAGTTGAGATTGTGCAGTAAAACACTTGTAAATCTCCTTTGAAGAAAATCTCTTGCAAGCTCTGTGGATGTAGACGATGCTGATGCATTTGAAGATGCATTTGGAGAGGCATCAAGACATCCATTTGAAGACGTACCTGCAGATGCATTTGATAACGGATCTCTCATGGCTGACAAACATTCCAATGAAGGAGTGCAATCATTTGAATGATGCAACCGTTTATAGCATCCTAGTATGGCACACTTGGTTGGAGGGGGTGATTGTTGGAAAACCCCCCAAGTGTGAATTGCCCAAGTGTGAAATGGTTGTGGATTTACAGCCACCCACCCCCATCCACCAACCACTCACCCACCCACTCACCCAAGAGGCTCTCTTGGTTAAGAATTGTGGGTGTGTGTGCCCCTCATGGTTCTCCTATAAAAGGAGATGGGTCGTGAAGATGAAAATCATCCTCACTGCGGTAAGAGATTAAGGCAGCGGCTTGAGGCGAAATTTGGGTTCTGGAGAAACCCAGAACAGAGTGCCATTTGAGAGATAGAGAGATTGTTCATGAGTGTTTGTAATTTTGTACAAACATATTGAAAATATTGAATTTCCGCTTCAGTGGACGTAGGCAAGTTGCCGAACTACTTAAATATTGTCTCTATCTATTGTGGGTGTGAGTTCTAGGCGACTTTAGGCACAATATAGAGAAAGTGAGACTTATTGAAGGGCCGGCGGAGAGAGAGACGATAGCAGAAACATGCAAACAAATATTACATCCCTGTAAGATTTAATTAAGGACGTGTCTAAATTTGTACTGGGTTAATCCCGACGACTATGTATTAATACAACTATATATTTGATCATCTGGTGAAATTAAGCAGTTCTTGTTATGCCAACAGTACTAGTGGACATGTGGGGCTGCATGGCAAAGTATCAATCAAAATTACAGTTGATCATAATCATTCAAGACAGAAAATTAAACTGGCTGTCCATTGACAGATACAAATGTTACTCGAGCTAATTACCCAAATCAAGCTTGAGTAACATTTGAACTGTGTCAATAGACAAATAGAAAGCTTGTTGTTGACATAGTGAATCGATTCTATATATAATATCATTCAAACAGTACATATAAAACATATATAATAATTAACGATGACCACTCACAATGCAAATTATAAGATATAATGGTCAACTTATATCATTCATGATTGAGCTCTACTGACGTGGCACGTAGTTCATCGCTCTCTACTAGGGTTTTGGGTGCCATCGTAAATGCTTGCCGATGGGAGCCTTTCCGGGCTCCTCGGCGCCCTCTGTACGCCGATCATTTGTGGAAATGGTGGCGGCTGCTCCACAGCCTATTCCGGAGATTGTGATTCCTCTGAGGTCCCCTAAAGTTTTGGATGGAGAGATTTACATTAGTTTTTCCAAGGAGGAGCTTGCAAAATCGGCTGAGCCGTTTATGTTTTCTCTGGTTTTAAAATTCTTGAGGCAACGTCCTCCATTGGATGATATTCGGTCTTGTATTCGACGAAGATGGGGGCTTGCTTCTCAACCTGTGGTCTCATCGATGGCTATTCCTAGGTCAGTTGTTGTAAGATTTTCCAATGAGGTGGATTTTAAGATGGCATTTTCCGGGGAGTCATGTGAAGTGAAAGGGGTCGTGTACCGTGCATTTCATTGGTCGACGGATTATACAGAGGAATTGGAGTTACCAGTGGTTCTAGTATGGATTACGCTTCCTGGATTGCCACCGAATATGTTTCATGAATCGTTCTTGAAAAATATTACCATGCCGTTGGGGCAATATGTGCGCAGTGACAATTGTACCAAATGTGCTACACGAACGGATGCGACAAGAGTTTGTATTGAAATGAATGCTGGTAAGGATCCTATCGAATCATTTTGGATCGGGGTGCCTCATCAAGGGGGTAGTCGGGTTCAGAAGGTGATCTATGGAAATTTGCCAGCATATTGTAGGCATTTTAAGATTCAGGGGCATAATTTAATGAAGTGTCGAAAGGCTGGTAATCAGACGGAGAGGAAAAAAAAATTTGAGGGCAAGGAGCTGAACCAGATGGAGGATGGAAAGGGGGTACTTCCTTTGGAGACGGAAAAATGGAAGGATTTGGTATCTTCTATGTTAGGTGCCAACATGATTACCATAGAGGAGTTAGAGGAGGGGGAGATTCAGGGTCAGAAGTCGGTGTTAGAGACGGAAGGGGTTTCGAGTGCAGGACGGAAAGAACAAGGAATGGGCTCCTTTGCTGCGGACGTTGAAGCCATTGATTCAATGGAATGGCCTGAATGCGGTTCCTGTTCAGGTGACAGAGGAGGTTCATTTGGTTGAGGAATGCGAGGCCCATGATCAGGTGTCAGCGGATGCTGGTTTGGCTAAGAAATGTGAGATAGCAGTTGTAGGCTCGATGGAGTTGGTTACAGTGGAAAATATGGTAGAAAATAACTTGGTAGTTCAAGATGCAGAGGTTGAGGAGCTCGGGGTTAAGGAATTTTCGCAGGTGCGTGATCTGACAGTTGTGAAGGAGATAGAAAATGGGAACAAGTTTGATACTCTGGATGAGGCTCGTTGGGTGGAGGAGGGTTTTCAACAAGTTGTTAATGTAGGAGTTGATCCTGAAGTGGTGCAAGGAGTGGAGGATGAAGGGGAGGCTCTGGGTTCGATATCAGAAGGAGAGAATTTGGAGAGTATGGTGAATAGGAGTAAAGAAAAGGATTGCTATTCTGATCCAGAGAGGAGCTGTCAGCAGCAGAAATTTGCAAGAATCAGAAGTTCTAAAAGGGTTCCTAGCAGACCCGCTCGGCTTAATTTGTAATGTGCAGTCTTCTTTATTGGAATATACGAGGTTTGAACACCTCGAAGTAGAGGCTGGGTAAGCTGTTGTGGAAATATAAACTGAAGGTAGTGGCTTTGGCAGAACATTTTCAATCCGAGGAAACATTGAGGAGAGTTGTTCGGGACTTTCATTTTGTAGATGGTGTATCAAACAGTGCGGAATGGGGCAAATTATGGTTGTTGGAATCAGGGGGTTGGGTGTCAAGTGATAGCAAATTCTAATCAACATATTACGATGGTTATTAATGATAATAATAGGAGTGTGTGGTATACTCTAGTGTATGCTAAGTGTTTGAGACAAGAGAGACGCCAGCTTTGGCAAGATTTGTGTGACCTTCCGAGTTCTTCTGAAGCTTGGGTGGTTGCGGGTGATTTTAATGTGATATGTTCAGATACGGAAAGAAGAGGTGGTCGTCCGAGATCGGTAGTGGCAATGGAGGAATTTAACGAATTCATTAATCTCGTTGGGTTGCAGAAGATGTCTTTCATGGGTGGTCCTTTCTCTTGGTGTAATGGTCATGCAACATTAACTAGAAGTTGGCCGAGATTGGTTAGGATTTTGTTGGATAATACATGTGCTGTGAATTATCCTTCTTCGTGTATGGAATACCTTTCACGTTCTTCGTCGGATCATGCACAGATGGTAATGTGGCTTGATAAATCTTCAGATCTAGCTCTTTCTATTAGTTTAGACTTTTAAAACAATAGATGATTTCACACGATTCATAACAAAATTTCTCAGTTTAAAAATTGACTCTACAATTGACCTCATTTAATCCTTTATGAATTATAACGTTGTCATGAGTTAATAGATTAATATCCAATTGCCGCTGATGATAGAATGAATGAAGCAGAATTACTTATATATTTATATATATAAATAATTGTACGTTGGGGACTTCTGACCTAATAGTGAAATCATCATGCATGAAGCCGTTGTTGTCAAGTTATTCTGAAATGTTTAAGGATTAATTCATTCAATTATTGTATTCGATCGAAAATAAAAAATGGTAATTCAAACCCCAAATATTCGTTTTGATTTGGTCTAATTTAATTGGGTCCTGGCGATCAACATAAAAATATTAATTAATATTGAAGTACTTGGCGTTACGGACCATTAATTTGGAAGTTAATTCATACCAACGACCTTATAAATTATTTTTAAAGCGTTAATTGTTCATTATATTATTTATATAATTATGTATAAAATCTAGAGATTATTTTATGGTTTCAAAAATTTTTGGGGGCCGGGGGCAATGTGAAACATGCATGGTCCGCCACTGGATATATACCAGCATGGTTGCCGACCTATATATATCGAGTACTATAAACCAAATCTCCGTAATTATGTATATATAAGTTAACAGAGTTCATTATATTTATGGTTGAGATCATCAATTAATTACTACATTAGTAACATCATAAATATTTTTAAATTATATATTAAGTACTCTATCGATCTCACCCTAATAGGTATAATGCCAATATTATATTTTGAGAATTCTTGCTCTAGACTCTAAAATTTGATTGAAAACATGTATGGTGTGAACATGTGAAATAAACAATTCGATGAGCCGTCATTGGCAGGAAAATTCTTCTACATGCAGGTGTGATAACATTAACTGATAAGGACATTGATGACTTCGTTGCTCAAGTCCTCCCGTGTTGGCAGTACTACACTTTGGCATTATAAATTCTACGTGTCCGCAACATGGTTCCCATAAACAAGAAAGAAAGTAATTCTCTGGTGATGGGGGGGTTCCAACCTTTCATCTATGCATTTCTTGGTGTTTTGTCTCTTATACTACTTCTGGTTCATGCCCAAGATCAATCAGGTAAAATATGCTCTAAATCTTGTCGTACTTACAGTATTAATTGGTTTTGGTTGGGCTAACCATGCATGCATAAATCTAAGATGCTGTTCTCTTTTATCTGTTTCAGGCTTCATAAGCATAGATTGTGGGTTGCCAGCAGATTCAACATACAAGGACGATACAACAGAAATAGATTACATCTCTGTTAAATGGAGGGGGCCGCCCACATGGGCAGACCCCCCTTGAATTCATGCGTTAGACGCATGTAACGCATGAGCCATGCGTTTGCAGCGTATTGAAGGCTGGCCTTAAGCGTATTGAAGGCTGGCCTTTAAGGCCAGCCGTGTAGGGGAGGTTATATATAGCCCCCCTCATTTTGGTTCTGGGGAATCAATCGACTTAGTGAAAATCTCTCTCTCATTTGTTCTCTCTTGAAATAGTTTTTAGGCTGTAGATTTGTTAAGTGTTACTCTAATTTTATAACTACGTAATACACTTTACCACTAAGAGAAAACGCTTGCTTTTTGTCGCGCTGGAGAAACTTGTGGAGCATTTCTTTAAGCTGAGCCTGAGGTACTTTCCGCTGCAATTTTTTTCTAACATTGGTATCAGAGCTTTTGTAATTGCTTCCAGTTTTTTTTATATGCATATAAATTGAATATGTGTTTTTTATAACACTGTTCACGAGCTTGCGTTGTGTTTTTTTTTTTTTATATAAACTCCATCGTTTTTTTTAGTCCTGTTTAAAAAAAAAAAAAAAAAAACAACAAGCACCACGGAGGTGCAGCGCGCACCACACAGGTGCACAGCACCAGGGTGGTGCAGCGCAGCACCATGGTGCTGGGCAACCACTGCTGGGCAGTGGTGCAGCCCTCGTTTTTTTAATTTTCTGCCGCATGGGGGTACTGTTCATGTGAACAGTACCATATGGAGGAAGACGATGACTTAAAAGTCATCTTTTTTTTTTTTTTTTATGATGGACCTGGGCTGAAAGGCCCAATTGTTTTTTTTCCTTTAAATAAAATGGGCTGGGCCTTTTGGCCCATTTTGTTTTCCTATTTTTTTTTTAAAAAAAAAGGGAGGGACATTCAACTAGGCTATTTTCGGCCCAGTGTTTTTCAACTTTTTTTTAAAGCTAAGCCCCTTTTTTTTAAAGGAAATAAAACTATAAATGGCACAATGTGATTTTGAACCCAAGACCACCTACTAAACTAAGGAGATAAGCGCACCACTGGGCTGCGAATATTCTTTGGTTTAGGTGGGGTTGTTTTTTATTTTTTTATAAAAATAAAATAAAATAAAAATAAATAAATAAAATTGCATGAATTAATATATGCTTAGATATATTGATATATTATATGTGATTTTTTATTTAATTTTTATTAAATGTGATAACATGTATGTGTAAATTGAACATGTGGAAATGTGATTATTTTATCATCGTTGAATGTTAGACTTGAATGTTTAGACATTAGTCTTCATTTCTTTTAGTGATAAAAATATAGAAAATCACACTAAGTAGTCTTAGTTAGAATTGTCAGTGTGAATGATAGGCTGAAAGAATTGCAGTGACGCCAGTAAGAACTGTAAATGCACTGTATAGCCAAAAGACCATAGTGACCCCAATAAGAACTATAAATGCATTGTATAGCCAAAAAGACTACAGTGGTCCAAGTAAGAACTGTAAATGCACTGATGGAACAAGAAAAATGGACTGTAATGGTCTTATATAAACCATCTTTGTAGACTGGCCCAACAGGTTACTGTAATCTGGCTGTCTTTGTAGACTGGTCCAACAGGTTGCTATGGTCTGGGTAGCTATCCCTGTAGACTAGCCCAAAAGGTTACTGCGGTTTTAGTAGGTTATGTCTTTATATATGACTAGGACTAGGAGACTACTTAAGATAATGAGAGTATGGTTGAGATTTATGATGATAAATTCTCCCATATTTTTTTTAAAATAATTTGCGCGGGAATTAGGTTAGAAATTTAATAATTGGATATTGTGGCGCAAGAGATGATTATGAAGCCTAGCGATTTTTCGATCTTGCGACATGTCTAAATTATTCTTTTTCTATCTTGAAAAGACGCGGCAGATTTCTTAGGTGTGTGTATAATATCCCTTCTTTGCGTATTGTAGTGATATGACATCCAAGACTATAGTTGCCGACTTAAACAAGGGGGAGAAATTAGATGGGGAAAACTATGACATATGGCATCGCAAGATCCAATATGTCTTAAATGAGTAAGAGGTCTTGGAGGCCTTGTCTCACACCCTTACTGTGCCCGCGGAAGGGACCTCGGAACAACATAAGATAGATCAACAAGCCTATACTCAATGAGCTAAGAAAAATCGGTGCGTGCGCATAATAATATTAAACAGCATGCACAATGATCTAATGTGTGAGTTTGAGGTCTATGACACTGCCTAAAGCATGTGAGAGGCTTTAAAATTGAAGTTTGGTGGAATTTCAGCCACTAGGTTGCGTGGATTAACCATGAGGTTCGACTCTTATAAGATGCGCTCTGACCACACGATGAAGCAGCATCTTAGGGCTATGTCAACTATGATCCGCGAACTTAAGTCGGCAGGAAACAACCTGACAGATGAACAGCAAGTCCAGGCAGTGATTAGGTCACTACCAAATTCTTAGGAGAATATGAGCCAGAACCTGACGCATAACGAGAACATCAAAGACTTTGATGATGTCTCGCGTCACTTGGAATTGGAGGCTGAGCGCCTAGAGGCTACTAAGCCCAATTATACGGCCTATGTGGCTAATGCTGGTTCGCGTAAGGCATCAGGCCTAAGCGCAAGAAGTTCAAGATTGGGGTAACTGCTGGACAAATTAAAAAATGGTCAGGAACTTCTCAGCGCACCAAGAGGGGCAAGCGCGGGAAGAACAAGTCAAAATTAGAGTGCTTTAACTGCGGAAAGACTGGCCACTTCGCTCGTGACTGCACTGAGCCGAAGAAGGTACACTCTGACTTTTCTCGCATTGTTTTTGTAACTAGCCATGTGATGGTTGCTCACTTCTATCCTTTGTGGACTGTTGATTCAGGAGCAACCGAGCACATAGAGCGAGACCGAGTCAGATTTGTGGAGTATCGCCGGATTCCAACTGGGAGCTGTGATATCAAGGTGGGGAATGGAGCTAGCGTGGAGGTACTGGGACTTGGTACCTACAAGTTGGATTTGCGGGGTGGCCGCACTCTTTTCCTCCACAATGTGCTATACGCTCCCGAGATCTGACGAAACTTACTTTCAGTTGTTACTCTATTAAAACTTGGCTTTCGGATTGTTTTTTAAAACAATTATGTTTCCTTTTATTTGGGCCATGTGTTTTATGGCAATGCTTTTCTACAAGACGGTTTTATGATATTAGATTTGGTTTATTCTAATATAAATGAATCCATTGCTTTTCTTTCTTCATCTGTTGATAATTTGGATTCACATACATGACATGCTAGGCTTGGCCATATAGGACAAGATAGAATGACTCGGTTAGCTAGAGAAGGCCTAATAGGCAATCTCGCTAGGGTCATCTTGCCCACATGTGAACATTGTCTAATGGGAAAAGTTAAGAGAAAACCGTTTGGAAAAGCCACTAGGACATCTTTTCCACTGCAATTAGTCCACTCAAACATCTGTGGTCGGATGAGTGTGAGGGTAAGACACGGAGGTGTCTACTTCATCACTTTTATAGATGATTTTTCACGTTACAGTCATGTCTACTTAATCTCCCATAAGTCTGAAGCATTGGAATGTTTTAGACGATATCTAAGAATGGTTGAGAATCAGTTAGAGAAGAGTTTAAAAACTCTAAGAACTGACCAAGGACGAGAATATCTCTCTCAGCAATTTAAAAGGCTCTGTGATGAAAAAGGAATCAAAAGACAGTTAACGATGCCGAGTACGTTACAGCAAAATGGTGTGACGGAAAGAAGAAATCGAACACTGCTTGAGATGGTTAGGCCAATGATGGCGCAAGCAAACTTACCAATTTCTTTTTGGGGGGATGCACTTTTGACTGCTGCCTACATTCTTAACAGAGTGCCCTCCAAATCAGTAACTTCCACCCCATATGAACTATGGACCGGCCAGAAACCCAATTTGAGTAACTTGCAGCCATGGGGTTCAACGGGTTTTGTTCATGATCTTTCTCATAAGTATGAGAAATTAGGCCCTAGAGGGAAGAAGTGTATCTTTATAAGGTACTCAAAACACTCTAAAGGGTGTGTGTTAATAGGTGAACAAACTGATGGAAGTGTGACTGAAATTGAATCACAAGATGTGGACTTCATTGAAAATGAATTTCCAAGTAGAGGTGAGGTTGATAGGAGTTTAGAACTTCATGAGATTATGGAACAAGAGGAAAGTGCTCCAAGGAATTTAGTTGAGAATGAGGAAGAAATTCTTCAAGCTCCTACAAATAAGGACTTAAATCTGAGTGGGAGCACATCACTTGTCAATCAATCACAACAACCTCAACCGCGTAGAAGCACACGTGAAAGTATTCCTCGTCGTCGTTTTGAGATTGAAGGGGAAGCTTTTATGGTAGCTCCGCATGATGATGATGAGCCTAGGACAATTCATGAGGCTCTCTCATCTTCTACTAAAGATAAGTGGATGAAAGCTCTTAATGATGAAATTGAGTCTATGAAAACTAACCAGGTCTGGGATCTTGTTGATCTACCGACAGGGCGTAAGACTATTGGGAACAAATGGGTTCTTAAAGTCAAACGCAAGTCGGATGGATCGATAGATAAGTACAAAGCTTGCTTAGTGGCGAAAGGATATACCCAACAGGAGGGTATAGACTATGAAGAAACTTTTTCACCAGTCGTGAGATTTGCTTCAATTCGCCTGATTCTAGCTATAGTAGCAAACATGGATTTGGAACTCTACCAAATGGATGTTAAGACAACATTTCTCAATAGAGAACTAGATGAGGAGATCTATATAGATCAACCAACGGGTTTTGTGGTCAAAGGTCAAAAGCGCAAAGTGTACAAGCTCAAACGATCTATTTATGGCCTAAAACAATCATCTAGGCAATGGTACCTCAGATTCCATTGAGCCGTTCTTTCGAATGGGTTTACGATAATCACAGAAGACTATTGTGTCTATGTCAAAAGATCCAAGAAGAGTTTCGTTATGTTGTCATTATATATTGACGACATACTACTAGCTGAAAATGATAAATGGTTGATAGTCGACACAAAAGAGTGGTTATCCTTCAATTTTGAGATGAAGGATATCGGTGAGGCAGAATACATTCTGGGAGTTAAGATCTACAGAGATCGCTCAAAGAGAATATTGTGTTTGTCCCAACAGACTTACATAAAGAAAGTTCTCGAACGCTTCCTAATGAGTGAATGTAAACCCATTGATACCCCTATTACAAAAAGCGAGAACTTATCTAAAGAGTTGTGTCCTAAGACTCAAAGAGAAAAGGAAAAGATGGCTCGTATCCCTTACGCTAATGCTGTGGGTAGTCTGATGTACGCAATGATGTGTACTCGGCCTGACATATGCTATGCAGTTGGTTTAGTAAGTAGATTCCAATCTAACCCCGGATTGGCTCACTGGAAAGCAGTCAAGAGGATTATGCGATATCTAAAGGGAACTGCAGACTATGTGCTATGCTATCAAGGTTCAGATTTGCAGCGAAGAGGTTACAGCGATGCTGACTGGGGCAGTGACCTAGATGAGCGTAAATCAACCACTGGGTATGTCTTTCTGCTCAACAATACGCCATTACATGGAGCAGCAAGAAACAACCATGTATAGCTTTATCCACCATGGAGGCAGAATACATAGCTTGTTCTGCAGCAGTTCAAGAAGTTCTTTGGTTACGGAGGTTCGTCAAGCATTTAGACATTGGCACGGATACTTCAGATCCGGTGACAATATTCTGCGATAGCACGGCTACTCTTGCATATGCTAAGGACTCTAAGTACCATGGAAGAACCAAACACATAGATATCAGATATCACTACATCAGAGACATGGTAGCACAAAAGGAAGTGGTTCTGAAACACCTCTCTACAAGTCGTATGGTTGCTGATCCCTTAACGAAGCCCATAGCAAGAGATGTCTTTGAGGCTCATGTTAGGAATCTAGGACTACGAAGACTGTAAATGTATTTTGTGTTTCAAATGACATTGAGATGTAACCTTTCCTTTGGAATATTAATACAATATGATTCAGTTATTGTCTTTATCGTATTGTTTTTCTTATACACACACAAGATATGTCAACAGGCTTAGATCGACTCACTCACACGAGCGATCGCCTCTAGCGCTTGAGAAGCGAGTAGAGATGAGACATTGTGTTCTTAGATACTTATCTAAAAATTGATAAGTTAGTTGACACAAAGATATGTCATTTTAGTGGGAGCTAAAATGAGGTCCAATGAAGGGACTATGCATGTGTTACCCCACAACCTATGTAGCCTGTGGTTAGCCAGATGTGAGATTCTCTTTGACGCCTTGGAGGCGAGCAAATGGAGGAACTCGGGTTAGACGCTTAAGGAGCTACTAGACTAAGATCTATACGGTGTTGATATAGACATATGCTCTTTAAGAAAGAGAAATCCACCGTAGCATGTATTTCATACTACATGTGCTTATTCGACCAAATGAGTGAGTAAAAGGTTTCCCTCTTTATCACTGTGTGAGTCTCATTTTTTAAGTGTCCTTTACTTTTGACTATGTCACGAGATGGAGGTTGTGATGTCTGCTACTTTGGCATGTTGTCTATGACCATGATTAATACGGTCTAAAGAGGCATTGCTGGGAAAGCGGTTCGACCAAAGTTGAATGATATGAGTGCAAAGGGAAGATTATTCGATATCGCATCTTCGATAGTGTTTGCTGACGTTAAACTATGACGCTACATACTGGTAACGACTAAGGTTGTGAACATATTGAAATGATTTGAAGTTAGTCAAGCATTGTTCTGAGTTTTCTGAACTTAAGAGGGTTTCGAAAATGCTTGATCTGATGCGATCGAATGAATCTAAGACATGATCAGACACTTTAGGGATGTTACTATGCTAGTCTTTTCTGGGAGAGATTTAGTGTATGTACTCCCACCTTTCTAAAGATATGTTTGGTGGTCGCACAGCCTATTTACTTGTGTGAACAAGATTGAGAACATTAGAGAGATGCAGACCTAGGGTCATGCCCACTGTGTGCGAGTGGGAGATGTTAAATGGAGGGGGGCGCCCACATGGGCAGACCCCCCTTGAATTCATGCGTTAGACGCATGTAACGCATGGCCATGCGTTACACAGTCTGCAAACGCATGGCTTTAAGCCATGCGTTTGTAGCGTATTGAAGGTTGGCCTTTAAGGCCAGCCGTGTAGGGGAGGCTATATATAGCCCCCCTCATTTTGGTTATGGGGAATCAATCGACTTAGTGAAAATCTCTCTCTTATTTGTTCTCTCTTGAAATAGTTTTTAGGCTGTGGATTTGTTAAGTGTTACTCTACTTTTATAACTACGTAGTACACTTTACCACTAAGAGAAAACGCTTGTTTTTTGTCGCGCTGGAGAAACTTATGGAGCATTTCTTTAAGCTGAGCCTGAGGTACTTTCGGCTGCAATTTTTTCTAACAATCTCAGACGCCAACTTCATAGACACTGGTATTAGTAGGAGCATAGTCTCTGAATTGAGAGATACCTTTCAACAGCAGGCCGTATGGAATGTCAGAAGCTTTCCTCAAGGAGTCCGGAACTGTTACACCATAAACAATATCGCAAGAGGCACTGTATATTTGATACGAGGAACCTTTTTGCATGGGAATTACGATGGACAAAGTAATTTACCAGAATTCGATCTGTATCTCGGGACAAACAAGTGGGATACAGTGAAGGTGGGGAATTCATCCTCTAGTATTATCAAGGAGCTCATACATGTCCCATCTCGAAACTATATACAAGTCTGCCTCGTAAACACCGACCTTGGGACACCTTTTGTGACGCCCCCAAATTCCGCTTGGGATTGAACGGACATTTGAAGCGTCGAGACATGCAACACAAGGTTACCTGCCCCCGTTCATGACATATAAGATGCAATGTTCCTAACATGCATCTAACATTATGCAATATTCGCAGCGGATAATCTTTTTCTTTAGCAATACTATGCACCAACTAAATATATCCCAAATACTTGAAACATAATTCATACATAAAGGCATACTAAAAAGCCGTGATCACCACACTAGTCTAAAATGGTTGTGATCAAAAGAATACTTGAGATACAACTCCAAAAGTACAAGTATTAACCTAAGTTAAATACTATACCATCATCAACATCGCACCGTGGCCTAGTCGACCGTATTCAGTTGGTCAGATTCCAATTCTCCTTTGGGTCCTGTAACAAGATCTACCATTCGGGGGGAATGGTAGTTGGGACTACCACAGTGAGATTTGATTACAAATCTCAGTAAGTTAACATAAAACTTATACACAGGTTAAAAATGCATGCATGGCAGTAAAAGCATAAATGCATAATTATAGTCATACATAAACATAGTATAACTTGACATATAGCATGACTTAACCAGAACTTAAGCGTGAACTGAACTTGACTTAACATGGCATGAACTTAAGCTTAAAACATAACATGAACAATCAACATAACATGAACGTGAAACATAACATGGACATGAACATAACATAACATGAACGTGAGCTTGAACGTATCATAAACGTGAACATAACATGATGTGAACATGAACTTGGAACATAACATGAACATGAACATAACATGTACGTGAGCATAACATAACATGAACTTGATCTGAAACTTGACTTAACATAAACTTGGAATCTTATTTAATTGTCTTGATTAATAACGTGCATTAATACGTACTCCACAGTTGTTGTGGCCCCACGTATTCAAGTAACATAAAACATAATACGTACTCCACAGTTGTTGTGGCCCCACGTATTCTACATGTCACAATTGCTGTGTCTCATGTAGTGTATGCTCCACAGTTGTTGTGGCCCCATACTTCATGCTCCACAGTTGTTGTGGCCCCATGAATTCACATAACATAAAATATAATACGTACTCCACAGTTGTTGTGGCCCCACGTATTCTACATGTCACAATTGCTGTGTCTCATGTAGTGTATGCTCCACAGTTGTTGTGGCCCCATACTTCATGTAACATAAAATATAATACGTACTCCACAGTTGTTGTGGCCCCACGCATTATAAGTAACATAAATATAATACGTACTCCACAGTTGTTGTGGCCCCACGCATTATAAGTAACATAACATAAATATAATACGTACTCCACAGTTGTTGTGGCCCCACGCATTATAAGTAACATAAATATAATACGTACTCCACAGTTGTTGTGGCCCCACGCATTATAAGTAACATAACATAAGATATAATACGTACTCCACAGTTGTTGTGGCCCCACGCATTATAAATAACATAACATAAATATAATACGTACTCCACAGTTGTTGTGGCCCCACGCATTATAAGTAACATAACATAAATATAATACGTACTCCACAGTTGTTGTGGCCCCACGCATTATAAGTAACATAAATATAATACGTACTCCACAGTTGTTGTGGCCCCACGCATTATAAGTAACATAACATAAGATATAATACGTACTCCACAGTTGTTGTGGCCCCACGCATTATAAATAACATAACATAAATATAATACGTACTCCACAGTTGTTGTGGCCCCACGCATTATAAGTAACATAACATAAATATAATACGTACTCCACAGTTGTTGTGGCCCCACGCATTATAAGTAACATAAATATAATACGTACTCCACAGTTGTTGTGGCCCCACGCATTATAAGTAACATAACATAAGATATAATACGTACTCCACAGTTGTTGTGGCCCCACGCATTATAAATAACATAACATAAATATAATACGTACTCCACAGTTGTTGTGGCCCCACGCATTATAAGTAACATAACATAAATATAATACGTACTCCACAGTTGTTGTGGCCCCACGCATTATAAGTAACATAAATATAATACGTACTCCACAGTTGTTGTGGCCCCACGCATTATAAGTAACATAACATAAAATATAATACGTACTCCACAGTTGTTGTGGCCCCACGCATTATAAATAACATAACATAAATATAATACGTACTCCACAGTTGTTGTGGCCCCACGCATTATAAGTAACATAAATATAATACGTACTCCACAGTTGTTGTGGCCCCACGCATTATAAGTAACATAAAATATAATACGTACTCCACAGTTGTTGTGGCCCCACGCATTATAAATAACATAAAATATAATACGTACTCCACAGTTGTTGTGGCCCCACGCATTATAAATAACATAAATATAATACGTACTCCACAGTTGTTGTGGCCCCACGCATTATTATAACATAACATGTCTTATCTTTCTTAATGCATGTGATATTATTTAATATCATATACTTTTCTAACATGGCGTATACTTGTAAATGGCATAATATGATTTAATCATAAACATTTCATGGCATACATGTATCATATGGCATACTTAACATGGCATACTTATAACATACATCATTGTATGACAGAAAAGATTATATAACAGATAATTATTCATGAGAGATTAAATCATACGTAACAGATAAACATGTAATGACATAGCATGACATGGCATATACGATAACATACATACATAAATTGTAGTTCTCTTACCCATCACACATACACAATAAACTGATAGTAAGTTAGAGGCTAACTTACCTCGATCGTCGCGTTCTATGAGAATAGAGCGCGAGACACGAGGAACTGCACAACAGCTGGAAGAGGAACACTCAAGTCCTTAAGATTTTCACTTCTGAACTCAATTGCCATATTGTAAGCACTTGCAACACCACGGCCAACTTGAGGTTTCACTATACTCGGAAGAGATAAATTGACTTCAGAAAGCCTTTGCACTAAAACAAGTTCATTAAAATTATCAATAACAACCAAACAAACAACTCATTTCTCAATCCATATACTCTTAGCCATAGTCAACCACAAGATGACACCAGTCATCCCGGACTATAATCCATATCATCACTGCTTCGGGACACTGTCATACAGTTTCCCAACATTACACCATACGCTCCACACTTCTCTGCTACGCCATTCAACCCTTCGTGACACGCCATCCGGTGTATCACGACTTAGTACAGAGTACACTCACGTGAACTCTCTTCCATTCACACTACAAAACCCATCACTGCGATACACGTCTCACGGTGCATCGCTACGCGACACGGAGTACGCGCTACGCGTACTTCCTTCGCTACAACACTCATCAACACGATGCACATCACACGATGCATCGCCATACCACACGGAGTACACTACATGCGTACTCCCTTCCTTCTACGACCCACATCACTACAGCGCATGTCGCGCGGCGCGTCGCTGCATTACACAGAATACGCTACACGCGTATTCTCTTCACACAACCCGCCGTATCACATCTACGGCATCCATCTCACGCCTATACTTCACAGCACAGTCCACAAAACTACAAAATCAAGCCTAACACTTCACAACCACACTTCGTTTCACAACTACGCAGCGAACTCCACAAACACTAACTACACAGTCTACAGGCAACCAAATCAACTATGTTAAACATAAATAACTAAAGATAGAGGGTTAAGACGAGAGAGATGTGATTGCTGTCGGGAAAGAATCCAAAACTGATAATTTTAGTGGGCTGTTACACCTTTTATATCATTCATAGAGTTCAGGCCATTAAACAACGACTCGTACGAGACCCAATATGGATCGTTGGCACTATTTTTGCGCGCAGATACTGGTTCAACTGGCAATCAATCATACAGGTAAGTCATTCTATATGAGATCAAGTACTGCTAAATTTTCATTGTCGCAGAAATAAATACATCTTTCACGAATATTCTGGCTGTGAATCAAGTAAGTTTGAGCTGTGGAAAATTTCCTGTCTTTCTGTAAAACATATAGATAGATTCATTCTGCTCCTGGATTATTATACTGAATATATGTGTTTATTTACTTAGGCACCCAGACGATCCCCATGATCGCATCTGGACACCCTATAACCGCAATGAATGGAAAGACTTGAGCGCAGATCAACCTATCAATCGTGTTTCCCAGTCTGATTATGAACCACCACCTGTTGTCATGAGTACTGCAGCCACCCCAATAAATGAGAGCGCTCCCATAGAATTATATTGGCAAGCCAATCCGGATGCTAAATTCTATATCCACATGCACTTTGCTGAAATCGTAAAGCTAGAACCCAACCAGTCCAGATCAATCAACATTTACCTGAATGGGGAATACTGGGATGATGTTGTTCCCGAATACCTGTTTACAACTACTTTGTACACTCAACCATCGCCCGAGACTGGATGGTCGACGTATACTTTCTTGATTTTCAAAGAGGAAACTTCTACACTTCCACCCATCCTAAACGCAGTTGAGATCTTTATTGTGAAAGATTGAAGCTTGCAACCAGAAACAGACCGAGCGGATGGTACGTTCTTCCACACACAAATTATAAGCTTTCTCCACCGGTTTCGTACGTACTTCATTCTATTGATCTGCATAAATTTGACTGACTTGGATATATGCGTATGAAAATTTTTAGTTGATGCCAGCAGAAAGATCAAATCAACATATGGAATAAAGAGAAATTGGCAAGGAGATCCATGTGCCCCGAAAGAGTACTCGTGGGAAGGTCTAGATTGTAGCTATGATGCTGATCATAATAATGCCCCCAGAATCACATCCTTGTCAGTAATTTTGTTCCTTGATATAATAAGCTTGATTAATCAATTTTCAATTACTTGTTTTCAGCTATCCCTAATTTGGAAAATGTAAATTGCTCAGGAACTTGTCCTCCAGTGGATTGAGAGGAGAGATATCTGCTGATACATCAAATCTCATAATGTTACAATTTTTGTAAGTAGAGCTATTCCATTATCAAGCCGGTGCATATGTAAATTAAAACATATCATCCACATCACTTAAATTGTCAGATTTAATTTGTAAAATTCAAATGTTAAAATTTATTTTCTAAATCAAATTATATCATATAAGCACTTTACTAGATGCTTGTGTGCTACACACTGGCTTGAAAATATAATTTTTCTTTTAATTATATAAATAATTCATATGATCAGATAAATAAAAGATTCTTACTTCACAATTTTATTCGACAATCAATATCAAAATTGTAACGATTCCTTATTACAGGGATCTATCAAACAATAACTTGACTGGATCAGTGCCTTAATTTCTGTCTAAGTTACCAGACTTAAGGGTCTTGTAAGTTAATTACTTGGAAAAGACTTATACTTTAAAATTTTTGGGTCATAGAAGCGGAAATTACAACCATTCTGGCTTTGCAGAAACTTAGAACAAAACAAGCTCACAGGTTCAGTTCCATTTGAACTAATTGAAAGAAGGGACAAAGGTTTACTATCATTAAGGTATGATTTTTGTCAAAGAAATTGATTTATCATATATATCTAGCAAGCGAAGAAGCTAAAGCTAGCACAAGTTGTAAATTTGTTATGTCAAAAAATTAATGATATTCCATGATCAATATAATCGCTTTGTCATTAAATTCCATGCCTTATTTTGCTAGCGTGGGAGAAAATCCAGATCTATGTGTGTCCCGTTCTTGCAAAAAGAAGAAAAACAACAGTACTGTTATTCCAATAGTAGCATCAGTCGTCGGTGGATTGCTTGTCCTCACATTGATTGTCGTGGCTATCTTTTGGGGGACTAGAAGGGGAACAAAACATGGTACGTATGTATGACTAATATGTAAACGAAAAAAAAAAAAAAAAACATTCTTTACTAAAGTCATGCCTAACATGACCATGTTTTTTTTCTTCAGCTGCGATGGTAGATCATACTGAATCCAACATGCAGAATGTGTCCTTAGAGTCTTTACAACGTCAATTTAGATACTCAGAACTACTAAGAATTACCAACAACTTTGAAAGAATTCTTGGAAAGGGTGGCTTTGGAACAGTTTATCATGGCTACATAGATAACACCCAAGTTGCAGTGAAGATGCTCTCTCATTCATCAGTTCAAGGTTATCAGCAATTTCATTCAGAGGCACGTACCATCACTCGTTATATTAGAACTTTTCACTAATTCATACATACTGCATATGTATGTATGGTGTATACATTATATTAAACTAAGGATTGATGTGGTAATTCTAATTTACAGGTTAGACTTCTTATGAGAGTTCATCATCGAAACTTGACTACCCTCTTTGGGTACTGCTATGAAGGAACAAACATGGGGCTCATTTATGAGTACATGGCCAACGGAGACTTGGAAGCACATCTTTCAGGTTTGGGAATAATGAAATTATTTAGCAAAGACTTGCAGAAATTTGAGATTTTTTATACTTAATTAATTTTGTCCTCGATATATAGGAAAGAAAAAATCCTTGATATCTTTAGAAATCAGAAAAAATATGTTTAAGAATTAAGTAGTGCTACATGTATTTTCAGTTTTAGACTCATTTTATCAGTTTTCTTTTTAAATTTAAATTTTAAATTTCAAATTTCATGTATATCGATGACTGAGATCAGGTCAGCATATATTGTGATGTACGTCAGTAAAAACAAACATTTTTCTTAGGGATTTTGTTAATGAATGCAGATTGGAACACAAAAACCTTGACTTGGGAAGATAGAATTCGAATAGCGACGGATGCTGCACAAGGTTAGCATGCGATTTTTTTAATTTAAAAAGTTGAAAAAAAAAAAAAAAAACTGAACCTAATTATTGTGTGGACTGGGAAATTTGGGATTGGAGTATCTGCACTGTGGTTGTAAGCCACCTATAGTCCACAGAGACGTGAAGACTACAAACATATTGCTGAACGAAAATCTGCAGGCAAAACTAGCTGATTTTGGGCTCTCCAAGATTTTCCCTACTGATGGTGACACTCATGTTTCTACAGTTGTTGCTGGCACCCCTGGCTACCTTGACCCCGAGTTAGTATTTCTCTCATTTAGTTATTTGTGAACAAAATTACAACAAAGGTGATGAAAACGTAAGGTGAATGCTCTGTTTACTTTCGCGCAGGTACAGCATAACAAACAGGTTAACCGAGAAAAGTGATGTCTGTAGCTTTGGAGTGGTTCTGCTGAAGATAATTACGAGTCAACCCGCTATAGAAAGATCTCAGGCAAGGACTCACGTAAGTGAATTCGTGAAGTCCAAGCTTGCCAAGGGGGACATAAAAAATATAGTTGATCCCAGGTTGCAGGGAAACTTCAACAGTAATTCTGTATGGAAAGCCGTTGAAATAGCAATGGGTTGTGTATCTCCAACTGCTGCGAAAAGGCCAACCATGAGCCAGGTAGTGGTGGACCTAAAGGAGTGTATGGCAACTGAATTAGCGCGGGCGAATGATCAGGGCGGTTCCAGAGAATCCATTAAAATGATCAACTGATCTGGGTACTGAACTCATTCCATTGGCAAGGTAAACGCAAGCACGTACGTACAGATTGCAGAAACTGGCGGCCATGTATCGAATCTTGAAGTAAATATTTTCTGCTTTCCGTTAATTTTCTATCGATGAATAATATTTGTTTCTCCATTGATCACCCGTCAGGGTGGTTCTAATATGTACCCAAAGTTAACAGCTGGATTGTCTATATATCTATATTTTCGAAAGTAAATAAATGAAGTGATCAACAATAAAAAAGATTCAAGTAGTGCAACAAATTAAGGATTTGAAACATCACTATAAGAAAAACGGCCTTTTGTGGCCAATTTATTGCGGCGAAAATAGTTTTCGCAATTAAAATTGGTTGCGAAAACTATTTTCGCCGCAATAAATTAGCCACAAAAGGCCGTTTCTTGTAGTGCATGGAGTACTAGAAAATTAAACAAATACGTGCGGATCACATTTATCTACGGTATGAAAATGATAGAACGATTCGAAATACGTACTAATTTAGTACGTTCAATCAAATAACTGAATTCTCGGATCCCGTAAAAAACTTGATTTTCATTTTTCACAAGAATTTATTCTATTTTTAAATTTTATAAATACTTAATTTTATATGATTTTTTTTATTTTTAGGAAGTAATATTTGAATACTAATTAATATCTCAAATTATTAAATTTTTGTTAATACGTAATTTTATTTTATGAGAATATTAAATCTTTTAATATATTATTAGTTTGGATGTTGATAATAAAATATTTTATCACGAATCCAGTCATAATTGTGAATGATTTATATAGTTATATTATTATATTATAAACAAAATTATATTAATTGGGTTAAAAAATCAACTTTACGGGCTAAATCAACTAATTTATATGAAATAAGTTAAAACTGAGTCAAAATGAGTTAAATGGTTTGTGTAATGTCACCCATTATTTAAACAGACCGTGTTAGGGTTTTAGGGCCAGATCCGTTTAATTAAACAGGTTAAGTTCAGGTTGATCCATATAGTCTATTACTTGTGACTTAACATAACACGAAGATAACAACCCTCAAACACGAATTGCAACCATGCACGGCTACTCACAAGACATGTTTCTGATTTCATATCTTCGAATTTAAAATATGAAAAGCTCATAACGGTTCATTTCCAAATGCTTTTCAATTATAATTCCGTTTGTTTTGCTGTAAAAGAACTTTTTGAAATAGAATTTCATAGTTTTCAGTGGTTGAATACGCTTGGAAATGTACGTCAGAAGGAAAATGATTTTAGCGAATGGAAAACTAAATTTCTCTTTTGGAAATTATTATCGGCTCAAAAGTTTTGAAAACATATTTCCAATATGTAGTAAAGGGACACCTCATCCCTTTCCCTTGGCTTCCCTTGGCTAGGAGTTAATAGTCACTTCATAAGCCTTAATGGCAAGCCAGCCGGGGTTATAATTAGAGGGCCCTCCCCCTCTGAATGAAGCAATTCATGCACAAATAGAAACCTCTCTCCCTAATGTGTATCTCTCTAGTCTTGAAATTTTAGATTAAGGAACATGTGGATGCTGCTTTGACTTTCTACCATGTGTACTCCACCATCAACAATGATGATTTAGAATAAATAACAACGATTGTGAAAGTCCGTTGAACAACTGCACTCGATTTGAGATTTGCTGCTACAGGTAAACGCTTCTACTATATTCTAGTTTAGCAAAATCAACGAGAAAAAGTAATATGAACATTTTCTATGTTAAAGCTCATATACATGAACATTAAGGACATGAATAAGAAAAATTATCTCTCATATAAATGCAATTCTAAAGAATTTTTTTTTAAAGGTAACTTGAAGGAAAATACTTTTTTGGGTAAAATAACTTTTCCAATCACAATTGTATGAGTTATATGATGAGAGCAATTATCTCATAATGTTATGACTTACTAAGAATTGAGTTATAAGTGAATTATCTCATATGGGATTGGACTTTAATTCTAACATGTTGTTCTAAAATCAAGTTTATTCACCTTTAATTCTATTAAGATTATGGAGCATGTAAGTTCTAATATCTTGTTTGAGTCAAGAAAATCACTCATATTTTTGGCGAGGGTGGGGTATTGGGATTTTATTAACATTTTTTTTTAAAGCATAATTTTTAAAGAACATTTTATCACACATTACCTTAATATAAATATTTTCAAAATTTTGAGACAAAAAATTGCTAAGAGTAGTCAAAAGTATGTGAGTATACCTTTGAATGAGAGTGTAGCACTAGTAATAGTGACTCTCAAAACTCACTAGAATATAAGATCTTTATAAATAGTGTGATGGCTATATATCAGTATTATCTCGTCTTTTAGAGACTCGAAAAGAATATTTGTAACATGTGCTCCCCTAAAAGTATTAAATTCATATAGTAGGAATCTTAATATAGAATTTTAGATTCACTCCACTTATATGATCCAACTTGGGGTTGTTGATCCAATTAACAAAGCAAAAGTAGAGTTGATAGAGGTATAAATCTATCTCTTGGCATTAGTTGAGTTGCCTCTAGATAACCATTGATCACACATTTGATGGAATTTTTTCTAGAATAAGTTAAATAGATTATTCTCATAGGAGAATCCAAAAAGGCTAGTTGTCCCGAGGATGGATACCGATAGAATTTTTTTAATTTAATGATTAAGGAAATATTTTTTAATGATGTTGTAAAAAAATTTTTAAGTTTAAGGGTATAAAAAATTGAATAAAAAATTAAAAAAGAAAAGGCCAAATGGCCTTATCGGGGAAATTTTGCCTGGCTAGCACAACTTATATAAAAGAGATACCGGCCACAAAAATAAGCTTCATAAATTAACATGACTTCATATAATACATTAAATCTATTTTTGAATATAAATTTTTAATTTAACGTACCACATCAAGTGATATTAATTTATATGTTTACTTTTGTAAAATTTCTCTGTGATGTACATATATACAATATATATATTTCTTGGGAGAGCTGACAGTTTGATGCAGACGTACAGTTCTAGCTATCGGTCTTTCTTTATTTCTTTGAGGATGTGGACAATCCACTTGACAAACGTTAATTAACACAGTCAACCGATTTGCTAAATGACCCATAATTTTGTGAAAACACTGATAGTTTTTTTTAAGATTAAATTTATTTTCTGGCTGATTAATTAACAGATTGTAACGATCGATATTGACTTCGAAAACAAATACTTGGTCAAAAAATTTAAAAGAAGTAAGCCACATATGACTCACTACACCATTGATTATGTGTTATAATGAAAATTTTTAAAATTAAGACTTTTTAAACATTTCATGAATTAAAATCAGCTCCTGCAATATCAATGGTACTGATCATGCATGTGGGGGTTCATATCATGGATATGCGTTAAATTCAATCTATCATATGTTACAGGACCATATATAGATTGATCTAAAATCACACATCATGATGTGTACCTGATACGTGAGGTTCAGATCAGGTTCAATTTATAGTTAATCCTTTTGGAGTATCACTCAAATGTATCTTAATTACTTGTGATCTTTAGATCGTGACAAACGAAATCAAAATCAACCATTCTCTATATGGATCATCAGAAACATAGTATATATCACGTACAATATTTATGTTGAATGCATGTGGATGTGGGCTGCCAGAGAGGAATTATGTATGTTTATTTGTATTGATCATGCATTCAAGAGCTTGACAAAGTCCATAGTCCATCCATGTTGATTTTTAATTAGTACTTATTCTCGAGAATTTCTCGCTCGTTTGTTTTGACGGGCCGGATCGAATCGAGTCAGGTTGACGACTTTAATGGATATGGTCGGGTTGGGTGCGGACCCGGCATTTTTAGCACGGGTTGCAGGCCTAATAACAACTATATTATAATTTATTTACAATTAAGGAGTAAATAATTATTTTTTTATGTACTTTAAACTGTTGCTAGGACAATAATTTTGAATTAAAGTGAAAAGAAATAATTTTTTAATATAAAATTATAGATAAATTAGTAGTATCATTGTCCTTAGCGCGCTCTTCTAGATCAGAGCCTTCAGTTTCCTCTCATTTTGGCTTCAATGATTCAAGAAAAATGATTTACACAATATTTTTTACAATATATTTTATAATAATGTGTTAAATAAGAAATATTTTTATACAATACTTGTAACATTATTTTATAAAAATACACTCGTCTTGCACCATTTCAAAGCCACTGCTATCAGAAATCGAGAGAATAGATTAATATCGAATGAGAGGTGTCCTCCTATTAAGTTGGAGCAGTTATGATGGGACGGTATATGAAGTTGATACTCTAACAAATATATAGCACTATTAAAAATTATTTAAATATAAATAATAAAAAAATAAAAAAAGGCCGATCCACCTCCTGAATTGTACCAACTTTAGTACTTTACAATTTAATGTCTTTTTCTATATGTTATTTAGTAATAAATAACAAATTATCAAAAGATCAACTATGGGAAAAATAAATATCACAATAGGAGAAAGAAAATAATCAAGCCCATTCAATTGATCACTTGATTAAAACAGTCTTATATTTTGTTGGAATAATCATCACCAGCAGCCAACCTTTCCTAGTTATTGTCCTCAAAGAAGCAGCTCCTATATATCTATATCAAGCACATATACCATTACTTAGAAAACGCTGCTCATATTAATTGGAACATTATATTATAAATAAAACATGCAAATTAACTATGCACTAAACAAGCAACATGTACGTACACTTGCGGCCTCCTGCCATCAAAACCTCTAAGCAGTTCTTCGTATGCCAATAGTAGTGGAAATGCGGGGCTGGCAAAGTATCAATCAAACCTAAGTAGTTCATAATCATTCAAGACAGAAAAATTAAAATGGACCAATTATTTTAAATATAAAAATTTAATGTACAATCACTTTTACATATTATTTATGCACTTTATTAATATAATTGGTTGTATTAATTTTTTTAATATAAAATAATCACTTTAACCAATTACGTATATTAATAGAAGGCATAAAAAAATACATCATTTGGACGTGAAAAAATTCAAATACAAAAATTTGCCTGCCTTCTCGATTCCATAATCCCGAATTTCTCCATCTAGCTAGACGAGGACTTTTGAACAAATGTCCAACGTAAATGAGAAGTTAGCTCACAAAATAGACAATTAATTGACTGGACCAAAAAGATAAAATTACAGTTATTGCTAATTTTCAATAACCAGTCTGATTTTGATAAGAGTAGAATATTTAGAATGGATGAAAAGTCATGTGACAGCCTCAGCCTCCTTCTCCGCCAAAAAGTCTGGCATACCTTTTCAGAAGTATTGGAGATAATCATATATTTTAATATTATTTTTTATTTTATTTTATTCTTATTAAATTAATTAAATTGTCCTAATTACATTGTCAAATAGTATGGCATTCTTTGCAAACGTGGATGGACTTTCATGATATGTTTTCGTGCCTTTATTTATCTTTTAGGGTCAAGGTCTTCTACGATATTAACAGGTGGAAAATAACTTTTTAAAAAAGAGTCGAAGAAAGATAGATCAGAAAAGCACAGTAATGTTGGTCAAGCAACGCTACAGTACAAATATCAAACCAAAGAAAATTCGTTGGATGTCGCAAAAATAAACTTTTATTCCAAAATCCAAACAAACAACCATTCCAATTCATCCAAATGCAGACGTCATAATGAACATTAAAATATGATAGATGACCAAGTAATACATACAAGAACAACAGTACAAAATGAAAATTTTCAAATCTGAGTCATTTATTATTATTATTTTAGACGTCCTAATAGCGTTACTCAATTAACTATGATTGGTTCAGAGAATTACGTCCCTTTAATTTATGCCAAGGCGTGATAGGAAAGTCCATATTATCTGCCAATAATTATCAATCTCGAAATCCTGACGACGAAGTCCTAGCCTATTGAAAATTACGATTATAGAATCGTTGCCAGATGGACTGCTTAAATATTCGGGTACTGAACTCATGATTCCATTGGCAAGGTAAACGCAAGCACGTACGTACAGATTGCAGAAACTGGCGGCCATGTATCGAATCTTGAAGTAAATAATTTTCTGCTTTCCGTTAATTTTCTATCGATGAATAATATTCTTTGTCCATTGATCACCCGTCAGGGTGGTTCTAATATGTACCCAAAGTTAACAGCTGGATTGTCTATATATCTATATTTTCGAAAGTAAATAAATGAAGTGATCAACAATAAAAAAGATTCAAGTAGTGCAACAAATTAAGGATTTGAAACATCACTATAAGAAAAACGGCCTTTTGTGGCCAATTTATTGCGGCGAAAATAGTTTTCGCAATTAAAATTGGTTGCGAAAACTATTTTCGCCGCAATAAATTAGCCACAAAAGGCCGTTTCTTGTAGTGCATGGAGTACTAGAAAATTAAACAAATACGTGCGGATCACATTTATCTACGGTATGAAAATGATAGAACGATTCGAAATACGTACTAATTTAGTACGTTCAATCAAATAACTGAATTCTCGGATCCCGTAAAAAACTTGATTTTCATTTTTCACAAGAATTTATTCTATTTTTAAATTTTATAAATACTTAATTTTATATGATTTTTTTTATTTTTAGGAAGTAATATTTGAATACTAATTAATATCTCAAATTATTAAATTTTTGTTAATACGTAATTTTATTTTATGAGAATATTAAATCTTTTAATATATTATTAGTTTGGATGTTGATAATAAAATATTTTATCACGAATCCAGTCATAATTGTGAATGATTTATATAGTTATATTATTATATTATAAACAAAATTATATTAATTGGGTTAAAAAATCAACTTTACGGGCTAAATCAACTAATTTATATGAAATAAGTTAAAACTGAGTCAAAATGAGTTAAATGGTTTGTGTAATGTCACCCATTATTTAAACAGACCGTGTTAGGGTTTTAGGGCCAGATCCGTTTAATTAAACAGGTTAAGTTCAGGTTGATCCATATAGTCTATTACTTGTGACTTAACATAACACGAAGATAACAACCCTCAAACACGAATTGCAACCATGCACGGCTACTCACAAGACATGTTTCTGATTTCATATCTTCGAATTTAAAATATGAAAAGCTCATAACGGTTCATTTCCAAATGCTTTTCAATTATAATTCCGTTTGTTTTGCTGTAAAAGAACTTTTTGAAATAGAATTTCATAGTTTTCAGTGGTTGAATACGCTTGGAAATGTACGTCAGAAGGAAAATGATTTTAGCGAATGGAAAACTAAATTTCTCTTTTGGAAATTATTATCGGCTCAAAAGTTTTGAAAACATATTTCCAATATGTAGTAAAGGGACACCTCATCCCTTTCCCTTGGCTTCCCTTGGCTAGGAGTTAATAGTCACTTCATAAGCCTTAATGGCAAGCCAGCCGGGGTTATAATTAGAGGGCCCTCCCCCTCTGAATGAAGCAATTCATGCACAAATAGAAACCTCTCTCCCTAATGTGTATCTCTCTAGTCTTGAAATTTTAGATTAAGGAACATGTGGATGCTGCTTTGACTTTCTACCATGTGTACTCCACCATCAACAATGATGATTTAGAATAAATAACAACGATTGTGAAAGTCCGTTGAACAACTGCACTCGATTTGAGATTTGCTGCTACAGGTAAACGCTTCTACTATATTCTAGTTTAGCAAAATCAACGAGAAAAAGTAATATGAACATTTTCTATGTTAAAGCTCATATACATGAACATTAAGGACATGAATAAGAAAAATTATCTCTCATATAAATGCAATTCTAAAGAATTTTTTTTTAAAGGTAACTTGAAGGAAAATACTTTTTTGGGTAAAATAACTTTTCCAATCACAATTGTATGAGTTATATGATGAGAGCAATTATCTCATAATGTTATGACTTACTAAGAATTGAGTTATAAGTGAATTATCTCATATGGGATTGGACTTTAATTCTAACATGTTGTTCTAAAATCAAGTTTATTCACCTTTAATTCTATTAAGATTATGGAGCATGTAAGTTCTAATATCTTGTTTGAGTCAAGAAAATCACTCATATTTTTGGCGAGGGTGGGGTATTGGGATTTTATTAACATTTTTTTTTAAAGCATAATTTTTAAAGAACATTTTATCACACATTACCTTAATATAAATATTTTCAAAATTTTGAGACAAAAAATTGCTAAGAGTAGTCAAAAGTATGTGAGTATACCTTTGAATGAGAGTGTAGCACTAGTAATAGTGACTCTCAAAACTCACTAGAATATAAGATCTTTATAAATAGTGTGATGGCTATATATCAGTATTATCTCGTCTTTTAGAGACTCGAAAAGAATATTTGTAACATGTGCTCCCCTAAAAGTATTAAATTCATATAGTAGGAATCTTAATATAGAATTTTAGATTCACTCCACTTATATGATCCAACTTGGGGTTGTTGATCCAATTAACAAAGCAAAAGTAGAGTTGATAGAGGTATAAATCTATCTCTTGGCATTAGTTGAGTTGCCTCTAGATAACCATTGATCACACATTTGATGGAATTTTTTCTAGAATAAGTTAAATAGATTATTCTCATAGGAGAATCCAAAAAGGCTAGTTGTCCCGAGGATGGATACCGATAGAATTTTTTTAATTTAATGATTAAGGAAATATTTTTTAATGATGTTGTAAAAAAATTTTTAAGTTTAAGGGTATAAAAAATTGAATAAAAAATTAAAAAAGAAAAGGCCAAATGGCCTTATCGGGGAAATTTTGCCTGGCTAGCACAACTTATATAAAAGAGATACCGGCCACAAAAATAAGCTTCATAAATTAACATGACTTCATATAATACATTAAATCTATTTTTGAATATAAATTTTTAATTTAACGTACCACATCAAGTGATATTAATTTATATGTTTACTTTTGTAAAATTTCTCTGTGATGTACATATATACAATATATATATTTCTTGGGAGAGCTGACAGTTTGATGCAGACGTACAGTTCTAGCTATCGGTCTTTCTTTATTTCTTTGAGGATGTGGACAATCCACTTGACAAACGTTAATTAACACAGTCAACCGATTTGCTAAATGACCCATAATTTTGTGAAAACACTGATAGTTTTTTTTAAGATTAAATTTATTTTCTGGCTGATTAATTAACAGATTGTAACGATCGATATTGACTTCGAAAACAAATACTTGGTCAAAAAATTTAAAAGAAGTAAGCCACATATGACTCACTACACCATTGATTATGTGTTATAATGAAAATTTTTAAAATTAAGACTTTTTAAACATTTCATGAATTAAAATCAGCTCCTGCAATATCAATGGTACTGATCATGCATGTGGGGGTTCATATCATGGATATGCGTTAAATTCAATCTATCATATGTTACAGGACCATATATAGATTGATCTAAAATCACACATCATGATGTGTACCTGATACGTGAGGTTCAGATCAGGTTCAATTTATAGTTAATCCTTTTGGAGTATCACTCAAATGTATCTTAATTACTTGTGATCTTTAGATCGTGACAAACGAAATCAAAATCAACCATTCTCTATATGGATCATCAGAAACATAGTATATATCACGTACAATATTTATGTTGAATGCATGTGGATGTGGGCTGCCAGAGAGGAATTATGTATGTTTATTTGTATTGATCATGCATTCAAGAGCTTGACAAAGTCCATAGTCCATCCATGTTGATTTTTAATTAGTACTTATTCTCGAGAATTTCTCGCTCATAATTATATGAAGTCAATGAGCTTGCGTACGTCGATTCGAGCCTGGTGTTGATGATCTGTTGCTTTTATCAAGTATTTAAACCAAAGTACCGTCTAATTATTTTATCATGATAAAGTACTTAAACCAAGTCATGATCATGAATTTTGATAGTATTTTATGACTGAATTAGTTCACTAGTATTTATCTGGGGAATTTCTTTCTGTTAAGATATTGAATTTGATCTGCAGGTTGTTTTTTATTATTACGATTCAAAATGATGATTAATGGGCAGTACATGACAAGTCGATGGAATGCGACTCTGCTATATTAGTGCACTGGTTGACCACACACGCATGTAACGTGTGGTATTTGTGGGACTACTGGGAGCAGTTACTTGAAGGTCTCGACGGAATGAGTGTCACCATTTCTCATATTTTCCGTAAAGGCAACCAAATTGCTGATTCACTTGCTCAGGATGGTGAGGCTGGTACCAATAAAATATATAGAGAGGATGATAGATTATCGCAGGCGAGGAATGGTTAAACTTGATAAAATAGGCCTCCCTTCTTTACGGTTTTAAACTATACGTTTTGTTTATGTGGTTTGTTTAGGTTCATTTTTTTCCTTTGGTTTCGTACGTTTTACTTTGGGTGGTTTGTGAGATTGGTCTGAGTTTTTCTCTTTTGATGTTTTCTTAGATACATGGGCCGCGTTTTTATTGTTTTATGTGTAAATTCCATGTATCATGTCTGTTATCAATGTATTCTTTTATCACAAGTGAGGATATTTTAATAAAATTGAGAGGGGACCACTATTGGACATATGACCTGTCTCTTTTTTAAAAAAAAAAAAGAAGTGAATGATATTAGTAAGTGTATATATACATATGCACATATATAGACATACATTCACTGTACAAACACGCAAATACGCATCTGCTGTCCCATTTTTTCAACAGCAAGACAATAACACTTACAAGCTAGCTGTAAATTAAGTTAGTCAATCAACCACTACTAGTAGAGAGATAAATGTTCAACCAAATTATAACATGGCTCTAATACTACGTGAAATCATCATTTATCTTAAAAGTATAAATTAATAAAAATATATAAATTTTATTATTTATTTTATATCTTAACGACGTCAACCTCCGTTAAAGTTTGTATCATATTTTAAGGACCAAGAATAGCTAGCTAGAAATAGATACACTTTAAATGAGGAGTAATGATTAATCATGTACAACCCTTTATACAACCGTATTTTAAATTACTTTTATAGTTAGTTTACAAAAATGTTTTCGTTTAGAACATGGTTGTATAAAGTATTGTAAAAAGAGTTATATGCGTATCAATTTTTTAATATTCTAAAACTCACTTCATGTTTTTATCTATATCTGTTCGAGACTTTAAATTAAAATTTGGACTAAAACTTCAAAAAATCTCGATCTGAATAGTATAAAAACATGTAAACCCATTTCCAACAACAGGCCAGGGAAAATATATATATATATATATATATATATATATATATATAAAAGGATAGAAATCCGCCAAAGACGATTGACCAAGTCGTAGATATTATATATATTGGTCTGCCAAAATGGCGTTATAAATTGTGAGAAGATCACTCGTGCTGCTGAGCAGGAAGAGATAGATCATGGGGATGTTTGAAGATTTCCGGTTCTCATTGCTTGGTGGTTTTGCTCTTTCCTTAGTTTTGGTTCTTGCCCAGGATCAAACAGGTAAGTACGAGTTGTTCGTGAGCGTGTGGTGTCAAAGGCACTTCAAGTCTCCTTCATCTCAAGCAAGGACCAGCTTGCTGACATATTCACCAAACCCCTTTCCACTGGCCGTTTTAATCTCCTTCGATCAAGCCTCACTATCACTCCAGTGCCACTTGACTCGAGGGGCTCTATTAAGGCAAACTCCTCATCAGAGCATTATAATGGCAACACTACAAAGGCAGCTGCTCTTGCCACAATAGAGCAACGTCCCTCACCAAACCAACATGGTGGTAGCACTACAAAGAAGACCTCCTCTACCACAACAGAGCAACACGCCACAACCTGCTAGGAATATTCTCTGAAAATAATGAGCTGGACATGTGTGATTGGCGTGCCTTGTAAATACGGAGACAATGCTCTCCTTCTCTCTCATGGTTGCTCTACATGTATATAAACACTACTGTGTAGAAACCTTTGATAGATAAGAGAAAAGAAAATACATTTATGCTATCCTTTTCATTTCTGTTAAGGCATTCCAGCAAATACCTAGTGTGCTTGCTTGGTATGATCCTTTGAACATTTCAATAAAATGGTTTGTGTAATGTCACCCATTATTTAAACAGACCGTGTTAGGGTTTTAGGGCCAGATCCGTTTAATTAAACAGGTTAAGTTCAGGTTGATCCATATAGTCTATTACTTGTGACTTAACATAACACGAAGATAACAACCCTCAAACACGAATTGCAACCATGCACGGCTACTCACAAGACATGTTTCTGATTTCATATCTTCGAATTTAAAATATGAAAAGCTCATAACGGTTCATTTCCAAATGCTTTTCAATTATAATTCCGTTTGTTTTGCTGTAAAAGAACTTTTTGAAATAGAATTTCATAGTTTTCAGTGGTTGAATACGCTTGGAAATGTACGTCAGAAGGAAAATGATTTTAGCGAATGGAAAACTAAATTTCTCTTTTGGAAATTATTATCGGCTCAAAAGTTTTGAAAACATATTTCCAATATGTAGTAAAGGGACACCTCATCCCTTTCCCTTGGCTTCCCTTGGCTAGGAGTTAATAGTCACTTCATAAGCCTTAATGGCAAGCCAGCCGGGGTTATAATTAGAGGGCCCTCCCCCTCTGAATGAAGCAATTCATGCACAAATAGAAACCTCTCTCCCTAATGTGTATCTCTCTAGTCTTGAAATTTTAGATTAAGGAACATGTGGATGCTGCTTTGACTTTCTACCATGTGTACTCCACCATCAACAATGATGATTTAGAATAAATAACAACGATTGTGAAAGTCCGTTGAACAACTGCACTCGATTTGAGATTTGCTGCTACAGGTAAACGCTTCTACTATATTCTAGTTTAGCAAAATCAACGAGAAAAAGTAATATGAACATTTTCTATGTTAAAGCTCATATACATGAACATTAAGGACATGAATAAGAAAAATTATCTCTCATATAAATGCAATTCTAAAGAATTTTTTTTTAAAGGTAACTTGAAGGAAAATACTTTTTTGGGTAAAATAACTTTTCCAATCACAATTGTATGAGTTATATGATGAGAGCAATTATCTCATAATGTTATGACTTACTAAGAATTGAGTTATAAGTGAATTATCTCATATGGGATTGGACTTTAATTCTAACATGTTGTTCTAAAATCAAGTTTATTCACCTTTAATTCTATTAAGATTATGGAGCATGTAAGTTCTAATATCTTGTTTGAGTCAAGAAAATCACTCATATTTTTGGCGAGGGTGGGGTATTGGGATTTTATTAACATTTTTTTTTAAAGCATAATTTTTAAAGAACATTTTATCACACATTACCTTAATATAAATATTTTCAAAATTTTGAGACAAAAAATTGCTAAGAGTAGTCAAAAGTATGTGAGTATACCTTTGAATGAGAGTGTAGCACTAGTAATAGTGACTCTCAAAACTCACTAGAATATAAGATCTTTATAAATAGTGTGATGGCTATATATCAGTATTATCTCGTCTTTTAGAGACTCGAAAAGAATATTTGTAACATGTGCTCCCCTAAAAGTATTAAATTCATATAGTAGGAATCTTAATATAGAATTTTAGATTCACTCCACTTATATGATCCAACTTGGGGTTGTTGATCCAATTAACAAAGCAAAAGTAGAGTTGATAGAGGTATAAATCTATCTCTTGGCATTAGTTGAGTTGCCTCTAGATAACCATTGATCACACATTTGATGGAATTTTTTCTAGAATAAGTTAAATAGATTATTCTCATAGGAGAATCCAAAAAGGCTAGTTGTCCCGAGGATGGATACCGATAGAATTTTTTTAATTTAATGATTAAGGAAATATTTTTTAATGATGTTGTAAAAAAATTTTTAAGTTTAAGGGTATAAAAAATTGAATAAAAAATTAAAAAAGAAAAGGCCAAATGGCCTTATCGGGGAAATTTTGCCTGGCTAGCACAACTTATATAAAAGAGATACCGGCCACAAAAATAAGCTTCATAAATTAACATGACTTCATATAATACATTAAATCTATTTTTGAATATAAATTTTTAATTTAACGTACCACATCAAGTGATATTAATTTATATGTTTACTTTTGTAAAATTTCTCTGTGATGTACATATATACAATATATATATTTCTTGGGAGAGCTGACAGTTTGATGCAGTTACATCCAGTCCAGCCACGTCTCAACCTTGCCCTACCTGCCCACAAGGAAAATCTCATGCACTTCCGCACCCCCCATCACCATCTCGATCTTCATCACCTTTTGCTCTTTTATTTTTAGACGTATGGTGACCAGCCCCTGTGCTATCCACCACTGGATGTAAATACTATCTTAGCATAGTTGATGATTACTCTAAGTATGTTTGGATTTTTCCCCTTCAATCTAAATCAGATGTCTCCACCTTTTTCTTAGCTTTTCTTAACTTTGTCTCCAATTATTTTTCTTCAAAAATCTTAACTGTCCAAACTGATGGAGGAGTAGAATTTAAACCCCTTAAACAAATTTTTCAGACTCGTGGCATTGTCCATAGACTATCTTGCCTATATTCTCACGCCCAAAATGGCACGGTTGAGAGGCGTCATCACCACATAGTTGAGATTGGGCTCTCCCTTTTGGACCACGCCCCCGTACCTCAACAATATTGGGCCAAGTCCTTTCAAACTGCCGTATACTTAATTAATCGGCTTCCCACACCACATCTCACAAATATGTCACCTTTTCAAATTCTTTTTCAAAAACTTCCGGATTACAAATTTCTCAAAACTTTAGGGTATCTTTGCTGGCCCAATTTGAGGCCATTTAACCATCACAAAATGGATTTCCGTTCCAAACCTTGTGTTTTCATGGGTTACAGCCCAGATCACAAGGGTTATCTTTGCCTTCACTTACCAACGGGCTGTCGGTACGTTTCCCATGATGTGCAATTTCACGAAGACACCTTCCCGTTTGCAATTGGGCCACCCACTTCCAATTCCGTCCCAACCTCACAACCTACCTCTACCCAAATAATTATCCCCTTCCCAATTTTACATCAACCTCCATTGCAAACAGAGCCCATTCGGCCTGTCCCAAATAATATACCCCAGCCCACTCCCTCGGCCCTAGCTCAAGTGTCCAACCCTTCTTCTAGGTCTTCATCTTCCACACCGTCTTCTCCCAATGCTTCTCCAGTGCCGTCACACGTTCCTCTCACCGCTCCCTCTCCAGCCTCTAACTCATGGCCTCAGCACCCAATGACCACGCATTCCCGCAACCACATTCACTGTCCCCTTCAACCTACCGATGGTACTATCCCCTGGCCACCTCTCTGATCCACCTTGAATCTCACTGAGACCTCTCCTCCTCCCATTCCCGAAGAGCCATCATCCTTCTCAGAGGCATCTAAGCACCCTGAGTGGCGTGCAGCAATGGCTCTCTAATTTCAAGCCCTTCTCACAAATCATACCTGGGATCTTGTCCCATTCTCGTCTGGTCTCAACATCCTCGGATCCAAGTGGGTGTTAAAGACCAAACGCCATGTCGATGGGACCTTGGAGTGCCAAAAAGCCTGGCTTAGGGCCAAGGGATTCCACCAACAAGTTGATATTGATTTTACCGAAACATATAGCCCTGTTGTGAAGCCAGTTACGATCCGTCTTCTCCTTTCCATAGCCATGTCCTCTCGATGGCCTTTACATCAGTTGGACGTCCAAAATGTGTTCCTTTACGACGATCTTGAAGAAGACGTTTTTATGCATCAACCGCCGGGGTTCTCTAATCCGGACTACCCAAACCATCTTTGTAAGTTGCGAAGATCCCTTTATGGTTTGAAACAAGCCCCCAGGGCATGGTTTTCTAAGCTTAGCAATAAACTGTTATCACTAGGATTTACTACTTCCAAGTCTAATTCTTCATTGTTCAACTTCTTCAATGGCACTGACTCTGTCTATATTTTGATTTACGTTGACGATATTGTTGTGACTAGATCAAACTCTCAACTCATTTCACAATTTATTTCAGCTTTGCGTGTTTCCTTTCTTGTAAAAGATTTTGGGGAGTTGCATTATTTTTTAGGCATTGAGATCACACGGTCATCACATGGATTGTTCATGACTCAGTCTAAATACATTACCGATCTCTTAACAAAGACAAACATGCATCAATCCAAGCCTGTTTCTACGCCTATGTCCACCTTTATCAAACTCACAGCCACTGAGGGTTCCTCTTTTGAGGACCCTCAGATGTATCGTAGTGTGGTAGGGAGCTTGCAGTACCTCGCATTTACTCGGCCTGACATCTCCTTTGTAGTTAATAGAGTCTATCAATACATGCATTCCCTTAAAATACCACATTGGCAAGCTGTAAAACGCATCTTGCTCTATTTACGTCTCACCTCACATCTTGGTCTTCATTTTTCCACTAACTCTTCTTTTGTGTTGTCTGCCTACCTGATTTCCTGGGGTTCCAAAAAGCAACCCACCATTACCCATTCTTCAACCGAAGCAAAATACAAAGCTGTCACAAACACTACATGTGAGCTCCTTTGGCTCCAGTCCCTCCTCACTAAGCTTGGTATTTATCTTCCTGAGCCACCTACCTTATGGTGCGACTGGCGCCACTTACTTGTCAGTAAATCCAGTTCTACACTCCCGCACAAAGCATGTTGCTCTTGATTATCACTTTGTTCGTGAGCGTGTGGTGTCAAAGGCACTTCAAGTCTCCTTCATCTCAAGCAAGGACCAGCTTGCTGACATATTCACCAAACCCCTTTCCACTGGCCGTTTTAATCTCCTTCGATCAAGCCTCACTATCACTCCAGTGCCACTTGACTCGAGGGGCTCTATTAAGGCAAACTCCTCATCAGAGCATTATAATGGCAACACTACAAAGGCAGCTGCTCTTGCCACAATAGAGCAACGTCCCTCACCAAACCAACATGGTGGTAGCACTACAAAGAAGACCTCCTCTACCACAACAGAGCAACACGCCACAACCTGCTAGGAATATTCTCTGAAAATAATGAGCTGGACATGTGTGATTGGCGTGCCTTGTAAATACGGAGACAATGCTCTCCTTCTCTCTCATGGTTGCTCTACATGTATATAAACACTACTGTGTAGAAACCTTTGATAGATAAGAGAAAAGAAAATACATTTATGCTATCCTTTTCATTTCTGTTAAGGCATTCCAGCAAATACCTAGTGTGCTTGCTTGGTATGATCCTTTGAACATTTCAATAAAATGGGTTGTGTAATGTCACCCATTACTTAAACAGATCGTGTTAAGGTTTTAGGGCCGGATCCGTTTAATTAAACAGGTTAAGTTCATGTTGATCCATATAGTCTATTACTTATGACTTGACATGATACGAACATGACAACCCACAAACACGAATTGAACCACTCCTACTCACAAGACATGTTTCTGATTTCATCTCTTCGAATTTAAAATATGAAAAGCTCACAACGGTTTATTTCCAAATGCTTTTCAGTTATAACTCCATTTGTTTTGCTGTAAAACAATTTTTGAAATAGAATTTCATAGTTTTCAACGCCTAAATACACTTGGAAATGTAAGTCGGAAAATGATTTCAGTGAATGAAAAACTAAATTTATCTTTTGGAAATTGGTATTGACTCAAAAGTTCTAAAAACATATTTCCAATATGTAGTAAAGGGACACCTCTTCCCTTTCCCTTGACTAGTAGTTATGAAGTGACTTAGGTGTGTTTGGGTGTTGAGAGTACCGCATCACTTCTCAACATACTCCACTACTATTCATTACTTTATTATTACTTTTCACTTATTTTTTATTACTATTAATTATTTTTTACTACTATTCAATATTCTATTATTACTTTTCACCTATTTTTTCACTACTATTCACAACATACTTACTTATGAAGTGTCTATTAATAGACACTTCATAAGCCTTAATGGCAGGCCAGCCCGAGTTATAATTAGAGGGCCCTCCTCCTCTAAATGAAGCAATTCATGCACAAATAGAAACCTCTCTCCCAAATGTGTATTTCTCTAGTTCTGATATTTTAGGTTATGGAACATGTGGATGTTGCTTTGACTTTCTACCATGTGCACTCCACCATCGACGATGATGATTTCGAACGAATAACAATGACTATGAAAGTCCATTGAACAATTGCACTTGATCTAAGATTTGCTACTAGGGGTAAACGCTTTTGCTATATACCAGTTTAGCAGAATCAACGAGAAAAAGCAATATGAACATTTTCTATGTTAAAGCTCATATACATGAAAATTTAGGACATGAATAAGAAAAATGATCTCTTATATAAATGTGATTCTAAAGAAATTTTTTTAAAGGTAACTTGAAGGAAAATATTTTTTTGGATAAAATATCTTTACCAATTACAATTGTATGAATTATATGATGAGAGCAATTATCTCACAATATTTTGACTTGCTAAGAATTGAATTATAAGTGAATTATGAGTTGTCACATCACGTTTGGGTTTGTGTAATATGGGATTGAACTTTAATAATAACATCTCGTTCTTAAATCAAGTTTATTCACCTTTAAATCTATTAAGATTATGGAGGATCTAAGTTCTAATATTTTGGTTGAGTCAAGAAAATCACTCGTATTTTCGGCAAGAGTGGGGTATTGGGATTTTATTAACCTTTTTTTCAAAGAATAATTTATAAAGAACATTTTATCACACATTACCTTAGTATAAATATTTTCAAAATTTTGAAACAAAAAATTGCTAAAAGTAGTGAAAGTATGTGAGTATACCTTTGAATGAGAGTGTAGCACTAGTAATAGTGACTCTCACAACTTGAATATAAGATCTTCATAAATAGTGTGATAGTTATATATCAGTATTATCTCGTCTTTTAGAGACTAAAAGAGAATATTTGTAATATATGCTCCCCTAAAATTATTAAATTCATATAGTAGGAATTTTAACATAAAATTTTAGATTCACTCCACTTATATGATCTAACTTGGGGTTGTTGATCCAATTAACAAAGCAAAGGTAAAGTTGATAGAGGTATAAATCTATCTCTTGGTATTAGCTAAGTTGCCTGTAAATACCCATTGATCACACATTAGATGAAATTTTTTCTAGAATAAGTTAAATAGTTTATTCTCATAGTAGAATCCAAAAATGCTAGTTGTCCCGAGGATGGATCTTGATATAATTTTTTTTATTTAGTGATTAAGGAAATATTTTTTAATGATGTTGTGATTTTTTTTTTTAAATAAAGTTTAAGGGTATAAAAATTGAATAAAAAGTTAAAAAAGAAAAGGCCAAATGGCCTTACTACGGAAAATTTGTCGGGCTAACTAGCACAACTCATATAAAAGAGATACCACAAAAACAAGTTTCATAAATTGACATGATTTCATATAATACATTAGATATATTTTACAATAAATGTAACTTTTCAATTTAACGTACTACATCAAGTGACATTAATTTATATGTTTACTTCTATAAAATTTCTTTGTGACATACATATATACAATATATATATTTCTTGGGAGAGCTGACAGTTTGATGCAGACAGTTCTAGCTATCAGTCTTTCTTTATTTCTTTGAGGATGTGGACATTCCATTTGACAAACGTTAATTAACACAGTCAAACTGATTTGCTAAATGACCAAGTCTCCATAATTTTGTGAAAACACTGAAATAGTTTTTTTTTTAAGATTAAATTTATTTTCTGGCTAATTAATTAACATACTTGTAACGATCGATATTGACTTTGAAAACAAGTACTTGGTCAAAAAATTTAAAAGATGTAAGCCACATATGACTCACTACACCATTGATTATGTGTTATTATATTGAAAATTTTTAAAATTCAGATTTTTTAAATATTTCATGAAAATCAGCTCCTTTATTAATATCAATGGTATTGATAATGTGGAGATTCATATCATGCATATGCGTTAAATTCAATCTATCATATGTTACAGGACCATATATAGATTGATCTAAAATCACATATCATGATGTGTACATGATACGTGAGGTTCAGATCACTCAAATGTATCTTAATTACTTGTCTTTAGATCGTGACAAACGAAATCAAAATCAACCATTCTATATATGAATCATCAGAAACATAGTATCACGTACAATATTTTATGTTGAATGCATGTGGATGTGGGCTGCCAGAGAGGAATTATGTATGTTTGTTTGTATTGATCATGCATTCAAGAGCTTGACAAAGTCCATAGTCCATCCAAGTTGATTTTTAATACTTATCCTCGAGGATTTCTTGCTCATAATTATATGAAGTCAATGAGTTTGTGTACGTCGATTCGAGCCTGGTGTTGATGATATGTTGCTTTTATCAAGTATTTAAACCAAAGTACCGTCTAATTATTTTCTCATGATAAAGTACCACTTAAACCAAGTCATGAATATTTGATAGTATTTTATGACTGAATTAGTTCAGTATTTATCTGGGGAATTTCTTTCTGTTAAGATATTGAATTCGATCTGTTCACGTTTAAGTTCTGGTTAAGTCATGCTATATGTCAAGTTATACTATGCTTTATGTATGACTATAATTATGCATTTATGCTTTTAACTGCCATGCATGCATTTTTAACCTGTGTGTGAGTTTTATGTTAACTTACTGAGATTTGTAATCAAATCTCACNTCTGTTAAGATATTGAATTTGATCTGTAGGTTGTTTTTTATTATTAGGATTCAAAATGATGATTAATGGGCAGTACATGACAAGTCGATGGAATGTGCGACTCTGCTTATATTAGTGCACTGGTTGACCACACAGCATGTAACGTGTGGTATTTGTGGGGACTACTGGGAGCAGTTACTTGAAAGGTCTCGACGGAATGAGTTTCACCATTTCTCATATTTTCCGTGAAGAGGAAATTGCTGATTCACTTGCTCGGGATGGTGAGGCTGGTACCAATAAAATATATGAGAGAGATGATAGATTATGCAGGCGCGGAGGAATGGTTAAACTTGATAAAATAGGCCTCCCTTCTTTACGGTTTTAAAGTATACGTTTTGTTTGATGTGGTTTGTTTAGGTTCTTTTTTTCCTTTGGTTTCGACGTTTTGCTTTGGGTGGTTTGTGGGATTGGTCTGAGTTTTTCTTTTCTGATGTTTTTCAGATACATGGGCCGCTTTTTATTAATGTTTTATGTGTAAATCACATGTGATCATGTCTAGTTATCGAATGTATTCTTTATCACAAGGTGAGGATTTTTAATAAAATATTGGAGGGGACCATCTATTAGGACATATGACCCGTCTCTTTTTTAAAAAAAAAAAGAAGTGAATAATATTAGTAAGTAGTATATATACATATGCACATATATAGACATACATTCAACTGTACAAACACGCAAATACGCATCTGCTGTCCATTTTTTCAACGCAGCTAGACAATAACACTTACAAGCTAGCTGTAAATTAAGTAGTCAATCAACCACTACTAGCTAGAGGCAGAAAATGTTCAACCATAATTTAACATGGCTCTAATACATCGTGAAATATCATTTATCTTAAAATGTTAAATTATGAAATAGATAAATTTTATTATTTATTTTATATCTTAACCTCAGTTAAAATTTGTATCATATTTTAAGGGCCAAGAATAGCTACCTAGGAATAGATACACTTTAAATGAGGAGTTAATGATTAATCATGTACAACCCTTTATACAACCGTATTTTAAATTACTTTTATAGTTATTTTACAAAAATGTTTTCATTTAGAACATAGTTGTATAAAGCATTGTAAAAAAAGTTATATGCATATCAATTTTTTAATATTCTAAAATTCACTTCATGTCTTTATCTATTTCTGATCGAGACTTTAAATTAAAACATGGAAAAAAACTTCAAAAAATCTCGATCTAAATAGTATAAATACATGTAAACCCATTTCCAACAACAGGTTAAAAAAAAAAAAAAAAAAAAAGAAAGAAACAGAAGAATAGAAATCCACCAAAGACGATTGACCAAGTCGTATATATTATATATATTGGTCATGTATATCATGCCAAAATGGCGTTATAAATTGTGAGAAGATCAGTACTGATCTTGTGCTGCTGAGCAGGAAGATCGAGATCATAGAATATGGGGATGTTTAAAGATTTCCGGTTCTCATTGCTTGGTGGTTTTTCTCTTTCATTACTTTTGGTTTTTGCCCAGGATCAAACAGGTAAGTACGAGCTAGTATCCAATTAACATTCATATAATCACATTTAACTTCATGAATACCTTCAGTATACCATTCCCTAGCCTATATTTTAATGCATCTCTCTCTCTCTCTCTCTGTGTCTATGTACGTATCTTAGGCTTCATAAGCTTAGATTGCGGACTGCCGGAGAATTCGAGCTATAGTGACCCGACGACCGATATATATTACATTTCGGATGCCAGCTTTGTAAGCACCGGCGCAATTATGAGTGCTATCGCCTGAATTCAGAACAAATGAAGCTCGTCAACAGCTATGGAACGTCAGAAGCTTTCCTGATGGAGACAGAAACTGCTACTACATTAGACTTACAGCAGGCGTGAGATACTTGATCCGAGGGACTTTCATGTACGGGAACTACGATGCCAAAGGTGAATTACCTGTGTTCGATCTGCATATTGGACCTAATAAGTGGGATTCCTCGAAATTTGAGAGTGCGTCCGCTGTTGTCTACAAGGAGATCATACATGTCCCATCATCGAGTTACATCCATGTTTGCCTCCTCAACACGGACTCTGGAACGCCGTACATCTCCGCATTAGAACTAAGGCCTTTGAGAAATAACACTTATGTGTCTAAATCGGGTTCGTTGGCACTCATTGCACGGGCAGATACCGGTGCAACTGGAAGCCAAATATTCAGGTGAGTCGAGTTCGTCTTCATCTTCATCTATTGTCAATAATATAATACGAATAATTAAATTTATCTATTTTCTTTAATTTAAATTTTTGAGTAATAGATGATTTCATATATATGGTATTAGAGCAGAAGTTTTAAATTTAAATTCCATAATATTCTAATTCATTTAATTACATATTCTACCTGATAATTTCACATCTATGATTTTATAAGATTTGCTACGTCGACGTAAATTATTTTACAAAAGGTAAGTCATACAGAGAATAATTAACTAACACGTACATCAACATATGCAAAATTAAAAATAGTAATTATGATCTTTTTCCACAGGTACAAGGACGACAAATTTGATCGGATTTGGTCTACCGAGAGCTTCAATGCGTGGACATCGTTAAGCACACCGCTCATTGTCAACGCCGGTCAGAATACTTACGAACCGCCATCGGTTGTCATGAGCACTGCTGCGACGACAAAAGATGCAAATACTTCGTTGGATTTCTACTGGGACGTCCCTCCTAACGACAACTCTGGATATTATATCTACATGCACTTTGCTGAGGTTGAAGAACTCAAAGTCAACCAATACAGAGCATTCAACGTCAACTTAAATGGAAACTTTTGGTACGGACCTGTTGTTCCCTATTATCTATACGATTTTACTGTGTACAGCCAATCCGCCCTGACAGGAGGAAGATATAATTTCTCACTCACAAGAACTGAAAACTCTACTCTCCCACCAATCATCAACGCCGTTGAGATTTATAAAGTTATACAACTCCTACAAACTGAGACAGACCAGGAAGATGGTGCGTACGTTCTTTGCCATGTCGTAAATATAAATTTATTTTTAATGAATGGGTCTCTATATATAGTACCTTAAACCTAGTGTACAAATTATTTTCTACTGATCTATTTATACATATTTTTTTAATGCATGTTGACATTAGTTGATGCAATTATCAACACCAAGTTAATGTATGGAGTGACACGAAACTGGCAAGGAGATCCGTGTTTTCCTCAAGCGTACATGTGGAATGGTCTTGAGTGTAGCGCCTCTGGATCAGGTTACAATAATACCCCAAGAATCACATCCTTGTAAGAGTACTTAAGGATTGAAGTGTCTAAATTTGTGGGTTAATCCCGATCGACTGTGTATTAATACAACTAATATTTGATCTGGTCATGAATAAGCAGGAACTTGTCCTCGAGTGGATTAACCGGGGGGATTGCCCCTTACATATCCAATCTCACGATGCTTGTATCTTTGTAAGTATCTTTACAAATTACTCATAACAAATCCTTCACGCTCCATTAACAAAAAGTCAATGCAAGTTTGTTTTTTTTTTTTTTTTTTTTTTTGTCAATTCAGGGATCTATCAAACAACAGCTTAAGTGGATCGGTACCAGATTTTCTATTACAATTACCATCACTGAGGGTTTTGTAAGTTGTTTAAATAATTGGGACTATTAATATATATTATAGCAAATTTCAAGGACGTTAAAACCCAGGTGATTATATACATATATATATTGTCTCTGTTATTACAGAAAGCTGGAAAGGAATAAGCTCACAGGTTCCGTTCCAGTTCAACTTATTGAAAAATCAAAGAACGGAGCCCTATTACTCAGGTATATTGCTTTTTATCAGTACGGATTAACAAGATTCAATCATCTCAGATTCCAATGATCATCAGAATCGACAGAAATATGAGGTTTAAAATATAGATTATAAGAAAAAGGCTATTTTGATTCCAAATCACACACTCTGATCATTACCATCTGATGCTCACTTTGATATATTACAAAGAATATATCTATTTGAAAAATAGAAGGACACAGTAAGTTGCAGCCAACGCTAGTTCACTCCGCACTAAAGACTATTGCAAATTCTGTAATTCCCAGTCTGCATTTTCGTTGCCATAACTGAATTATGCTTATATTAGCGTGGATCCAAACCTATGCTCATCGGCTTCGTGCAAAAAGAAGAAGAGTATTGCTGTTATTGCGGCAGTAGCATCGGTCGCTGGACTGGTGATCGTCCTCTTATTAACTACAGCGGCTATTTTTTGGAGCCTAAAAAGGAGAAAAAGAAAAGGTGAGCCAACTTTCATTTTACAGGTCAAATTTTCGATAAGAATTCCGATTTACATCATGCAAGCAATTGTATTTCCTTCATAGATATTCATGTCTAACTGAACTCCATCGTTGGTTATGCGAGGAATCCCAAAAATAGATGCGGAAACCAAACAATCAAAATCGGCTAATGAGGTCAGAAATGCGATAATTTACTTACTCTGACATCCTCAATATCACCGATAATTTACAGAGAACACTGGGGAAAGGTGGATTTGGAACAGTTTACCATGGCTACATGGATGGCACTGAAGTGGCTGTTAAGATGCTTTCTCCATCATCAGCTCAAGGGTATCGGGAATTTGAAGCAGAGGTGGCAATAAATCATTACACGTATTAAACAATAAATAAATAAAGCATTTTCTCATTCATATATGTGTGGCCTTATATATAATAACAGGTTAAGCTTCTGACTAGAGTTCATCATCGAAATTTGACGACCTTTTTTGGGTACTGCCATGAAGAAGCACACATGGGGCTCATTTATGAGTTCATGGCCTGTGGAAACTTGCAAGGTTTGGTCAAAATTGTTATGAATAATAAAATATTCAAATTTTAAATGTAGCATAGATTTTTTATAAAATAGGAACTACATCAGGAAAAAGTGTAAAAAAACTCAATTTTTTCTTGGTGGGGCTCAATTTTTATTAAATACTTATGCATTAATTAAAGCTTATTACTGGTATTACTAAATTACGTACACGGAAGAGTCCGCTTACATTTTTATATCACTACTTATAATTATTATTTCCCATCATTTGGGTTCCTCCTATCTAAACAAGACTAACACCATTTTTTCATATCAAATATGTGTAGATAGAAACACTAACACCCCAATCAGCTGGGATGACAGACTCCGAATATTGCTCGAAGCAGCACAAGGTTTGTAGACATACATTTTTTTTTTTAATCATCTCTCATTTTATCATCTTCATGAATCAATATTCCAACTGTTGTGATCGGTTTTAAGTGACACAATCTCCATTTATCAGTCGATTGATGTGGGGTTTGACAATCTCCTTATTTGTAAGGCCCCAAGGGAGGGACAAGTTACATTTGAGCTTAATTATATTTAAGAAAAAAAAAAAACTAGTCAATTATATAACCGGATCCAATTAGAATCATTATAAAGAATAATAATTTTTTATTTCTAAATAATGTGAAATCTTATACATCACCTATCTTTATTACTTATCAGTCAATATATATGAGTATTGATGACTGCTCTTTTTCTAAACATCATGTACGTTTTCAAACCATGTGTACTTCGATCTGGAAATATAGGACTGGAGTATCTGCACAATGGTTGTAGGCCACCAATAATCCACAGAGACGTGAAGCCTACAAATATATTGTTGATGTGGTAGTCTCAACTACCATTCCCCCCGAATGGTAGATCTTGTTACAGGACCCGAAGGAGAATTGGAATCTGACCAACTGAATACGGTCGACTAGGCCACGGTGTGATGTTGATGATGGTATAGTATTTAACTTAGGTTAATACTTGTACTTTTGGAGTTGTATCTTAAGTATTCTTTTGATCACAACCATTTTGGACTAGTATGGTGATCACGGCTTTTTAGTATGTTTTTATGTATGAAATATGTTTCAAGTATTTGGGATATTTTTAGTTTGGTGCATAGTATTGCTAAAGAAAAAAAAAATTATCCGCTGCGAATATTGCATAATGCTAGATGCATATTAGGAACATTGCATCTTATATGTCATGAACGGGGGCAGGTAACCTTGTGTTGCATATCTCGACACTTCAAATGTCCGTTCAATCCCAAACAGAATTTGTGGGCGTCACATAACCTCAGTCAAAATTTGTATCATATTTTAAGGGCCAAGAATAGCTACCTAGGAATAGATACACTTTAAATGAGGAGTAATGATTAATCATGTACAACCCTTTATACAACCGTATTTTAAATTACTTTTATAGTTATTTTAAAAAATTGTTTTCATTTAGAACATAGTTGTATAAAGCATTGTAAAAAAAGTTATATGCATATCAATTTTTTAATATTCTAAAATTCACTTCATGTCTTTATCTATTTCTGATCGAGACTTTAAATTAAAACATGGAAAAAAACTTCAAAAAATCTCGATCTAAATAGTATAAATACATGTAAACCCATTTCCAACAACAGGTTAAAAAAAAAAAAAAAAAAAAAGAAAGAAACAGAAGAATAGAAATCCACCAAAGACGATTGACCAAGTCGTATATATTATATATATTGGTCATGTATATCATGCCAAAATGGCGTTATAAATTGTGAGAAGATCAGTACTGATCTTGTGCTGCTGAGCAGGAAGATCGAGATCATAGAATATGGGGATGTTTAAAGATTTCCGGTTCTCATTGCTTGGTGGTTTTTCTCTTTCATTACTTTTGGTTTTTGCCCAGGATCAAACAGGTAAGTACGAGCTAGTATCTAATTAACATTCACATAATCACATTTAACTTCATGAATACCTTCAGTATACCATTCCCTAGCCTATATTTTAATGCATCTCTCTCTCTCTCTCTCTGTGTCTATGTACGTATCTTAGGCTTCATAAGCTTAGATTGCGGACTGCCGGAGAATTCGAGCTATAGTGACCCGACGACCGATATATATTACATTTCGGATGCCAGCTTTGTAAGCACCGGCGCAATTATGAGTCTATCGCCTGAATTCAGAACAATTAATGAAGCTCGTCAACAGCTATGGAACGTCAGAAGCTTTCCTGATGGAGAGAAACTGCTACTACATTAGATTTACAGCAGGCGTGAGGTACTTGATCCGAGGGACCTAATAAGTGGGATTCCTTGAAATTTGAGAGTGCGTCCGCTGTTATCTACAAGGAGATCATACATGTCCCATCATCGAGTTACATCCATGTTTGCCTCCTAAACACGGACTCTGGAACGCCGTTCATCTCCGCATTAGAACTAAGGCCTTTGAGAAATAACACTTGTGTGTATGAATCGGGCCGGGTAATTCGTTGGCACTCGTTGCACGGGCAGATACCGGTGCAACTGGAATCCAAATATTCAGGTGAATCGAGTTCGTCTTCATCTATGGTTAATAATATAATACGAATAATTAAATTTACCTATTTTCTTAAATTTAAATTTTTGAGCAATAAATGATTTCATATATATGATATTATAGCAGAAGTCATAAATTTAAATTCCACTATATTCTAATTCATTGAATTACGTGTTTGATAATTTCACATCTATGATTTTATAAGATTTGCTACGTCTACGTAAATTATTTTACAAACGGTAACACGTACATCAACATATGCAAAATTAAAAATAGTAATTATGATCTTTTTCCACAGGTACAAGGACGATAAATTTGATCGGATTTGGTCTACCGAGAGCTACAGTGTGTGGACATCGTTAAGCACGCCGCTCATTGTCAACGCCTGTCAGAATACTTACGAACCGACAACCGGTTGTCATGAGCACTGCTGCGACGGCAAAAGATGCAAATACTTCGTTGGATTTCTACTGGGACGTCCCTCCTAACGACAACTCTGGATATTATATCTACATGCACTTTGCTGAGGTTGAAGAACTCAAAGTCAACCCATACAGAGCATTCAACGTCAACTTAAATGGAAACTTTTGGTACGGACCTGTTGTTCCCTATTATCTATACGATTTTACTGTGTACAGCCAATCCGCCCTGGCAGGAGGAAGATATAATTTCTCACTCACAAGAACTGAAAACTCTACTCTCCTACCAATCATCAACGCCGTTGAGATTTATAAAGTTATACAACTCCTACAAACTGAGACAGACCAGGAAGATGGTGCGTACGTTCTTTGCCATGTCGTAAATATAAATTTATTTTTAATGAATGGGTCTCTATATATAGTACCTTAAACCTAGTGTACAAATTATTTTCTACTGATCTATTTATACATATTTTTTTAATGCATGTTGACATTAGTTGATGCAATTATCAACACCAAGTTAATGTATGGAGTGACACGAAACTGGCAAGGAGATCCGTGTTTTCCTCAAGCGTACATGTGGAATGGTCTTGAGTGTAGCGCCTCTGGATCAGGTTACAATAATACCCCAAGAATCACATCCTTGTAAGAGTACTTAAGGATTGAAGTGTCTAAATTTGTGGGTTAATCCCGATCGACTGTGTATTAATACAACTAATATTTGATCTGGTCATGAATAAGCAGGAACTTGTCCTCGAGTGGATTAACCGGGGGGATTGCCCCTTACATATCCAATCTCACGATGCTTGTATCTTTGTAAGTATCTTTACAAATTACTCATAACAAATCCTTCACGCTCCATTAACAAAAAGTCAATGCAAGTTTGTTTTTTTTTTTTTTTTTTTTTTTTTTTATTTNTTTTTTTTTTTTTTTTTTTTTTTGTCAATTCAGGGATCTATCAAACAACAGCTTAAGTGGATCGGTACCAGATTTTCTATTACAATTACCATCACTGAGGGTTTTGTAAGTTGTTTAAATAATTGGGACTATTAATATATATTATAGCAAATTTCAAGGACGTTAAAACCCAGGTGATTATATACATATATATATTGTCTCTGTTATTACAGAAAGCTGGAAAGGAATAAGCTCACAGGTTCCGTTCCAGTTCAACTTATTGAAAAATCAAAGAACGGAGCCCTATTACTCAGGTATATTGCTTTTTATCAGTACGGATTAACAAGATTCAATCATCTCAGATTCCAATGATCATCAGAATCGACAGAAATATGAGGTTTAAAATATAGATTATAAGAAAAAGGCTATTTTGATTCCAAATCACACACTCTGATCATTACCATCTGATGCTCACTTTGATATATTACAAAGAATATATCTATTTGAAAAATAGAAGGACACAGTAAGTTGCAGCCAACGCTAGTTCACTCCGCACTAAAGACTATTGCAAATTCTGTAATTCCCAGTCTGCATTTTCGTTGCCATAACTGAATTATGCTTATATTAGCGTGGATCCAAACCTATGCTCATCGGCTTCGTGCAAAAAGAAGAAGAGTATTGCTGTTATTGCGGCAGTAGCATCGGTCGCTGGACTGGTGATCGTCCTCTTATTAACTACAGCGGCTATTTTTTGGAGCCTAAAAAGGAGAAAAAGAAAAGGTGAGCCAACTTTCATTTTACAGGTCAAATTTTCGATAAGAATTCCGATTTACATCATGCAAGCAATTGTATTTCCTTCATAGATATTCATGTCTAACTGAACTCCATCGTTGGTTGTGCGAGGAATCCCAAAAATAGATGCGGAAACAAACAATCAAAATCGGCTAATGAGGTCAGAAATGCGACAATTTACTTACTCTGACATCCTCAATATCACCGATAATTTACAGAGAACACTGGGGAAAGGTGGATTTGGAACAGTTTACCATGGCTACATGGATGGCACTGAAGTGGCTGTTAAGATGCTTTCTCCATCATCAGCTCAAGGGTATCGGGAATTTGAAGCAGAGGTGGCAATAAATCATTACACGTATTAAACAATAAATAAATAAAGCATTTTCTCATTCATATATGTGTGGCCTTATATATAATAACAGGTTAAGCTTCTGACTAGAGTTCATCATCGAAATTTGACGACCTTTTTTGGGTACTGCCATGAAGAAGCACACATGGGGCTCATTTATGAGTTCATGGCCTGTGGAAACTTGCAAGGTTTGGTCAAAACTGATATGAATAATAAAATATACAAATTTTAAATGTAGCGATTTTTTATAAAATAGGAAGTACTACATCAGGAAAAAGTGTAAAAAAACTCAATTTTTTCTTGGTGGGGCTCAATTTTTATTAAATACTTATGCATTAATTAAAGCTTATTACTGGTATTACTAAATTACGTACACGGAAGAGTCCGCTTACATTTTTATATCACTACTTATAATTATTATTTCCCATCATTTGGGTTCCTCCTATCTAAACAAGACTAACACCATTTTTTCATATCAAATATGTGTAGATAGAAACACTAACACCCCAATCAGCTGGGATGACAGACTCCGAATATTGCTCGAAGCAGCACAAGGTTTGTAGACATACATTTTTTTTTTTAATCATCTCTCATTTTATCATCTTCATGAATCAATATTCCAACTGTTGTGATCGGTTTTAAGTGACACAATCTCCATTTATCAGTCGATTGATGTGGGGTTTGACAATCTCCTTATTTGTAAGGCCCCAAGGGAGGGACAAGTTACATTTGAGCTTAATTATATTTAAGAAAAAAAAAAAACTAGTCAATTATATAACCGGATCCAATTAGAATCATTATAAAGAATAATAATTTTTTATTTCTAAATAATGTGAAATCTTATACATCACCTATCTTTATTACTTATCAGTCAATATATATGAGTATTGATGACTGCTCTTTTTCTAAACATCATGTACGTTTTCAAACCATGTGTACTTCGATCTGGAAATATAGGACTGGAGTATCTGCACAATGGTTGTAGGCCACCAATAATCCACAGAGACGTGAAGCCTACAAATATATTGTTGAATGAGAATTTGCAAGCCAAACTAGCCGACTTTGGTCTATCCAAAGTATTACCCAGCACCGATGGTGCTTCTCACGTGTCCACCGTTGTTGCTGGAACTTTTGGGTACCTCGATCCCGAGTAAGTACATACATATCTTAGCTATCTTTGTAAGCAAACTCCATCTATACGTAGGGAATTGGAATGAGAAATTCTAAACAGACATGCTTACAATCTTAGCTGTCAGGTACGGCATATCAAACAGGTTAACGGAGAAAAGTGACGTCTACAGTTTTGGAGTTGTTATCCTGGAGATTATCACAGGCCGACCTGTGATAGCAAGAAATCCTGAGAAGACTCACGTGAGTACATGGGTGAGTTTCATGCTTGCTAAAGGTGATATAAAAAACATTGTTGATCCGAGGTTGCGCGGAGATTTCCACGTTGGCTCTGCCTGGAAAGCTGTTGAAATAGCGATGAATTGTGTATCTCCAACATCTGCTAGAAGGCCTGTCATGAGTCAGGTGGCAACGGGACTAACAGAATGTGTGTCCATAGCTGGGACGGAGGGTTATGAGAGTGAATCGAGGGATTCAATTCCATTAATGATAAACTTGAATCTGACTACTAACGTCAATCCCGTGGCCAGGTAGTACGTACATGTTCAAAAAAAAATTATACTTATTTCTTCTGCTTCTAATAATTTTGGTATTGTTGCACCTTAATTTGAAACTCTAGATGCAATTAATAATATATATATATATATATATGCACCTTTTATGTTTTTTTTTAAGCCGAAAATTGTTAAAATAGCCGATCGATGTGCATATTCCACCTTTAAGTTTCAAATTAATTAAGGTGCGCTGAATGCTAAAATTGATAGCTAGTTCGGTTGTCACATGCATGCATGGGTGACAATTTGAGGAATTAAGTGTAATTTCTATAGCAAAAAAAGAAAAAAAATGATCTCTTTTTTTTTTCTTTTTTTTTTCTTGTGTTTTCTGTACTTTTCCAAGCTGTGTGATGTTTTCAATATATGTATCAAACTCTATTCCTTCGGAAAAATAAATAAAAGAGACTAGTTCCCAATTAAGGAAATGAAATGCGTGACCTTCATGCGGAAATCGAAGGAAAAAAAGCCCAGCAGCGCGTGAAACTCGAAACCATCGATAAAATAGAAGGAATATGTGCCCCTTATATCTACACAAAATTTAACGGAAAGTACTATGATTAATATTGATATTTGCAGCGGCGTTAACCAAGGTTTGAATACCTTATCATACCGGCCGGCACGGTTGGAATTTACGTGCCAGAACAGTAACTGATACGGAAGAGATAGGTACTTCGTACCAGGCCAAATATTAGCTATTTCAATGCATTTTAGTCAATAGATACTGGTTTTCGGTATACCGATCGAAATTAATGTATTTTTATAATTAATATAAAAACCCTTATTATTTTCATAATTTTTACTTTAATTCTCACATTTGGAAACTATGTTCTTAATTTTTTTAATTTCCTTTTCTCGATAACTAAAAATCAAATCTCTACACCCATTTTCGTAAGAAACTTGAGTGATGATTTTTTTTTAATAGTCAGATTGAGAATTTAGAAGTATTATTAACTTTTATAAATATGTGTTTTAACTTTTTAAGACTTACATTGATATTATTTTAAAATATAATTTATATATATAATGAATTTTTCTATATATAGATTATCCTAAAAGTGCTGAAACGGTATCCGAAACTATAATATCGATATCGAAATATTTCATTACATTACATTACCTTAATCGAAACGGTCATCAAATCAGGATTTAAAACTTTGGCTATAACATTCTAGCCATGCTTGGCAACCTTGTTTGTTTTTACAGATGAGATAAGTTGAGATAAAAGTTAAAAGTTGAACAATATATTATTAGAATGTATTTTTTAATATTCTCTTTTTGTTTTGAAATTTAAAAAAATTGAATTATTTATTTTATTTTATATGAGAATTTGAAAAAAATTATAATAATTAAATAAGATAAAATAAAATGTAATGAGATGAATTAAGCTAAGAAAAATTGTGAAAACGAAAAATAAACAAAAATGAAAGAGAAGGTGAATCGTCAATCGGTAAAATGGTGCTAACAATAGCAAATAGATCTAATCAACCGTATGATAAGAAAAAAAAATTGTAATCAATCATAAAAATAAGAAAAAAGCTTGTATGTCGCCCCATCTTGACAGTCCTAGTTGATCACTAGTCAAAAAAAAAAATATTTAATGATTAAGAAAGTAATTTTAAGTGTATTAATGTATTTTTTATTTTTTTTAATATTTAAATCTATTTAAAATATGAAAATAAAAATAAAAACCTAGCAGTCAAAAATAACGATACTACTCAGGCAACAGAGTAGCCCGCTCGTAAAAATAAACGTGGAATGTTGACCGTTAGAGAGAAGACTTATAAAATCTGTTATATACGGTGATTTTATATATTTTTTATACAATTAACTAATTTAATTAGTAAAAATAATTATTTTATATTAAAAAAATGATACAATCAATCACATCAATAAAATGTATAAAAATAACTATATATAATTTATTTTTTTTATTAAAATTAAGAGCTACATCGGCCAGCTCACGAGTAAAGGAAAAGGAAAAGGAAAATATTTAGCGCCCGCGTGCACGCACAACACAGCAGTACTCCATGAGAAAATGTAGCTGTCCTCAGCAGGCGACCGCTATATCACGACTGTACGTATAACAAATTCAAATCTCTCTCGCTTGTTTTTTATTAACCTGTAGTTTAGTATAAATGTCGCATATTTTTTATAAAAAAAAAATTGATAAATTTATAATCTAATTTTTAATAATAAATTTTATTTTTTTAAGATGAAGTCTGTGAAACTAATATAAGAATTATCCATCATCAATATGCAAGAATTATAAGACAAGCAAATCGGTTTTCATGATGCCTTTTGTTGAATTGGAAATATAAGAAGCAAAATCAAGCGAGATATCTGGCTTTTTTTTGTAGCAAGAGTCGAAGGGAAAGTTTGGAAAAATGAAATTAAATAAAAAATTTGTGAATATTACGTAGTAAGATAGTTTATAAATAGTAATAAGATAATTTGAGTTAAGTATTTATTGAGATGAAAATAAGAGAAATCAAAATTTTATTTTTTAAAATAAAATGGGGTGAAAACTTTTTTCAAAGATCTCCTAAATTTAGCAAACAATCCCAACCACAACAACCTCTTTGATCCGCGAGATCGATCAAAACCAGCTTTTTCCAAGCCCTAAAGACAAGCTGCCCAAAAAAGACCACAATTTGATGCCTCCGAAGACCATAAAGAAGTCCACATACGAAAAAATAGAGAAAAGCGGCAAATCGAAGTCATCACGCATGATCATCAGCATGATTATCATCTGATCTTCGTTATCTTTGTCATCATGAATAATATCATTCGTTGCATGACCCCTGATGATTCCGGGGTAATTTTTAAAGGGAGAAATCAGAAAAGGGCTTTGTGCGGCCTGCCAAAAAAGTGGCATTAACACGTGCCAAGCAATGAGTTTGGGGCGACTTTCAAGGGCACGCTTTGGGTTGAATCTAGGAGACAGGACCACTGGGGCTCACAAATATTCTTAAGGGAATGTTTTCTGCGTTGGTGAGCTTGCAGAATATTACATTAGATAATCAACAAAGCGAGCTTTAACTACACAGATTCAAAAGGGACGTACAATCACTTTCATGATCTTCAGCTTAATCATAAGTAGTATAATTGCTAAGCCTTTCTGTACAGAAAAAGGGTCATGATGATGAATAGCTAGCTTTCATGTCCACACTTATTATTGCCATTTCCACTACAACTATCTCTTCCTTCAGAGAACAGAACATAATAATAATGGAAGCAGCAAACCTACTACGTACTGAGAATAACGCAGTAAAAAACCTCCCTTTGCTTTTGGGTGGTGGGTCTCATGACTGAGATAATTAAAGAAAAGCCATTATCAGCTAGAGTTTTGAGATCTAGATCACAGAGATACAATAATTAATTAATTTTGACGTGGATCACAGATTAGATTCTCGGTGATTTTGGCTGGAAATTGGGACTGGGATGCTATTCATTCGTGCTGAAATGATGAGTAATATGATTAGGAGTCTTTGGTTAAAGTTTCTTAATGTTTTCAACTCCATGAATGGTGATTATGGTTAGGGTTTTGTAGTGGGAAATGGGTTTAATTGGGAAAAGAGGGGTTGAAAGAAAAAGCAAGATCTGTAGGGGGGCAGTTAATTGAGTTAAGTTGGTGGCCTACACTTTCCAGTGCTTTGACTTGCGACCTGAGAAACTTGAGGTAGTTTGCAGCCTCATCAAGCATTGATGCAGTGTCCATCTTGCTCCCACCAGGAACCAGCCTCTGCAAGACTCTAATTTTCTCACTGATCCTCTCTCTCCTTTGCCTCGCAGCCACAGTTTGCGGATCCGTTGATATTCTGACATTCTTCCTCTTGGGCTTCTCCACCACCTCCAAACCTAAGTTCACTACTGGCCTAAGAGCTGCAGCCCGATAAATCATCTCCTTCATTTGTGCAAGGGCCTCTGGATCAGGTTCCACGATGGAAGAGGATACCGATGAACTTGACTGCTGGAAATTGATGTTGGATGTGCTCGGACGCTTCTCTGATCTAGACTTCTTAGATTTTGGCGGATTCTCGGAAATGAGCTTAAACCCACCTTTTGTAGTAGCAGAATCAGTTTGAAGAAGATAAGAAGAATGATAATTCGGACCAGCTTTAAGCTCTCTCTGATCACTACTGCTTCTCTTTGTAGAAACAGGCTTAGATTCTCGAAAGTCTTCATGGTAGCCAGTAAATTCCGAGGAACGTTTTGACACTCTCTCCTCATGCTCATTTACCGAGCAGTGCATGTCTTTGTTTCTTGCATTGGAAGCATTATTCTCGGACTCCCCTAATGAAATTGCAGTACTACCAGAACCAAGATTCCATAAATTTCTGCAGTTAGAGAACATCGTGGGAATCCAATCATGTTCGACCGGCTTGTCTGTGTTATTACTATCTGAGAGCAAGCACTCCTTTCCATTTTGTATGCCATTGAGCAGTTGCGATTGTTTTGACATGTAAAAATCAGCCCAGAATCCGCTCAAAGGGTTCGTTATGTACCGTCCGTTGATCATCAAAGGAGAAGGACATAATTCGGATGTTAAATCTTCTCCCAAACTTGCCCCAGCTCCTGGTTTTGCAAGCATGGCTTCTGCTGCCAACCTCAATGCTTCTTGGCGGTCGAAAAGATTCGTGTTTGACACAAACTTCATCGAATCCGACACGAGTGTTAGTGGCTGAAACATTACGCCGACTTTATCAGAACTTGCCAAAACATGAGATGTTTGAGCCTCTTGGAGCGCCTGGATAGGATTGATCAAAACGCTGGAGTTTGAGCTCGACAAAACCAAGCTTTCCTCAACATGTTGCTGATTACTCCACAAGGATGGCGTATTTGTGACAAGTAATGAACCATCCCAACCCAAACCCTCCATTGAGGACAAAAATGTTCGATGTGACAAAGATATCTCCCGAAGACAAAATGATGAAAGGCGTCTTTTCAAGACCTGAAAATCGTATTGTGGAGGACATGAATATGAGAAAAAAGTAAGAAAAGGATCTCCAATATCTATGAAAGCTATAAAACTCGAATATCGTTGTTAGAGAGAGGAACGAGTAAAAGATATTCATTTTTGAGTTATAGCCTTCTGGGACATACCAATTCCAGATTCAGCTCCCTTAACCAGATTTGTTCTGTCTATCTGATTTCAATAAAGGAAAGAAATCGATCAAATTCAAACCTCAGCTTTATATCATGACCTTATATATGCACAAGCAGTTAATGGCACTAATTAATTAAGCACCCTCTTTAATTCAATACCATGAAAACTGTGATCAGAGAAACAGAACAACTTTGTCCACTGTAGTAATGGGGCAATCCGAAAGAAACTTGAAGGAACTGCTTCAATGACTCGTATATACGAGAAAAAGTATGAAATTAAAAGCAAACAGACAAGGCAAAGAAAAAAAAAAAAAAAAGAGAATTACGTGCAAGTAGTACGGTGTACCTAATACCTATCAAGAAATGGGAATTCTCTGAATCAAATTCTACTCAAAATTGAAGACTCAAAGGAAAGATAATAAAGGAAGATTATTTATTTCACCTTCATGAGCAGCCATGGAGAACCAATATCGATGCAGGCAGTGCTTTGTTTTGATGATGAATGGTATGGTATTAAATGCTTATATAGATCGGAAGAACAAATCGTCCAATTTTATAATCCAACAACAAGCAGAGGTAATAGTTCTTGAACATGTAAATTAATAAGAGAAAAGGAGAAGCCAATAAAATATAGTTTGCAACAGTTAAAAGAAGTATAATGCATGCATGGGTATTGAAAAAGATAAGGCTTTTTAGTGAGTTTGGTGGGGGTGTAAGAGTATATTTTTGTTGCAGATGGGGAGCATGAGACTTCATAGAAGCAGTTTAAAACCTGAAATAGTTTGATTGTTTAATATATATTGATTTATGTGTTCTTTTAGTGGGGGAAAGCTCTGACCTCCTTTGTTGCTTATGCTATTCCATGCGCGCTGTAAAGTTTCAGTAAAAATTGCAGTGAGAAAGAAAGCATCTTTTAACAGTACCAGTACTTTAAGGATTTCTTCCCTTAATCATAGTTTTAATCATAACCTTTACTGCTTCCCTTTCTACTACACTACTTTTAATCTTTTACTTGGTGGAGATTTACAGGCCAGGTGCACACCATTCTCTTGATTATAACCCTTTATAGGATATGATGGGTTTAAAGCTTCATTCCATCACTCAGAATTCTGAGATGATTGTTTATGATACTGTCTTAAACGACTTGTAGCATGAATTTAGATATTATCATATTAAAAAAGAAGAAGAAGAAGAAGAAGAAGAAGAAGATATTATCATATTATTATTCATTTTTTAGGGAAATACAAAAAAAAAAAAAAAAAAAAGTGAACATATTCATGTGATTAGAATTGAAATTATGCTTCGAGCTTCAAAGTTGAATGTCTGATTCAAAAATAGATATGGTATTATGGAGTCCATGTATTATGTATAAACAATATTATATAATGTAGAAGTGCGTGGTAATCCCAAGTTTTATTTCTTTGTATAAGATATCCTTTTGTCCTAAGTGAGTGTAATTAATAAAATTGAGATATGTTCCTCTTCTTATAAGAAAATAAGACACAGAAGAAGACAATAGATTCAAGTTGCCTACCCACATGCTCTCCATCATAACATCTCTTATTGTCAAACTCCCATATTTTTCTTTGCCATTCTCTTTGAAAGAAATCATTTGAAAAGCCAGAGAGAGGGAGAGAGAGAGAGAGAGAAGAATAACAGAATGAGTATCATTTTCCTCTGAAGTAATGAGTAAAGAAGTACTCGATCACACATTCAGCAAATTGAAAATGACCTTGCTTTTCCGCCCGTATAAATTGGGGATTTAAATCCATGCAATAAAGAATATACAAGTGTTCCTATATTTTAATATATATATATATACACACACACACACATAAATATTAGCAAAACGAGGTTTCGTCCTCCTATGTCAAGTCTTTTGATCATGTTTTTAGATGTTTGTTAGTTTTTTTTTTTTATCCTATCTGTTCCTGAATGTAAATGTTAATTCAAAAGTATATTTCTATGCATATAGTGAGTTCATTTGACAAATTTTGGAACTTGTGAATATCATAATCAATTAGCCTTGGAAGGATGGTGTGGAATATCAAACCACGAGTGCAGCCTCATTTGATTGTACAGATGAGATGAGATGAAAGTTGAATAAAATATTATTAAAATATTATTTTTATTTTAGAATTTGAAAAAATTAGATTGTTTATTATATTTTATGTGAAAATTTAAAAAAATTATAATGATTAAATAAAATGAGATGAATTGAGTTGGTTTGTATAACTAAAACGAGGCGAGGTGAGGCCTCCTCTGTTTTTATATTAGGATGTGACAAAATATTGAAAAATTGAACTGAAGTAATAAGGAAAATTATGGAAAATGTTCCCAATTACCTATACCATGATGTTTAAAAAGTCAACAGATATTTGTGAGTACAATCCCAATTTTCTCCCCCTCGTCACCATAAAACTCCTCTGGAATAACATCAAACACAAAATTTCCAAAACGGGCACTCCCGTTTGGACTATTTTAATCACAATTCGAGGGGTTCCACCACCTTCTCTTCTTACTTTGCTTGGCAACAAAGGACTTCTGTTTAGCCTATTGCAGGATATACCTACGATATTCTAGAGCCTGATGATCAAGTTTTCCGTGCGAACGCAAAGCAGATATGGAAACGGATGACCAAGAACTAACAAGCTCAAAAATGGGTCAGCCGAGAGGCCTAATGGATAGTATTAGAGTAATTTGGTACGCATGAACCTTAAATAATTGTAATGGTATGAATGAACCACAAAGGAGATAAAGATAATGTGATTTGGGTCTGTTTCTGCGCTACCAGTTTGGTGAGTCAACTGGCATAAAATTGAGGCATCAACGAGCCTGGAGCTGTGTCATTCATGAATGTTGATGGGAGTGCTGGGGCTGGAGGTGTCCTTCCCGTTTGTCATCTTATGCTAAAAATGACCTTCAGTTCAGAGGTGCACAAGCTCAATGGAGTCCGACAGTTCCATTATTTATCGAATGCTAGGACAATAAAGAATAGGCCAAAACCTTCCCCCACAATACAAGCTTTCAAGGAGATTTTAGGTTCTGACCAAATTGCATAAAACAAATGATTAGGTTGCCAATGATAATTAAAAAGGATTCTATTCATACTTTTATTCTGTGCAATATAGGGGAGGAGAAAAAGATGGAATAGACTTTAAAAAGAGGATGCAAAGGTCAATATATTCATTAAAGAGAGTATTTTATTATACCTTCCACGAATCTATTAATCGTTTTGCGGTGACTGTGGTCCTTTGTCTGTACTTCATCTTTTCATCCATGTATTCCGGTAGGTTCTGTTTTGTATGGTGGAGATGTAAGATAATGTTTTAGTGGATACGTTTTCACAGAGCTTCGCAATCAAAGAAGTATGGTGGGATGGTAATTAATGATTTTATTCTTTTTGACATTTGAAATGATAGATGTTTAGATAGATGAACCCCACTTTTATAGAGACGAAGGTGCTGATCTAGATCAATCGGCTGATTTAGATAGATATTTAGTTAGAATACTACTCTTTGTCTAACTCTTCATTTGTTCATTAGAAAAGGAAGCACTTTTTACTGTTTACAAACCAGAAACTGCAGTGGCAAATTCTTGGCGGTTGGCACCACGACAACGAAGATGTCAAAAACATGTGAGAATTAGAATTAGAATTTAGCACGTGGGGTTGGCTGTGACCGATCGTTGAAGCCACCACTCTCGAACCAAATTCATGGTTGGCCGGGCCCCCCTCCTCCCGACACTTGCACGAGTTAACTATTCGTTTGGTTAAGAGAGGAGGTAAAATGAAATATTTTATTAAAAGTTAAAAAAAATCTTATTATAATATATTTTTTAATATTAATTTTTTTAAAAAAATTTAAAAAAATGAATTATTTATTATATTTTATATAAAAAATTATAATGATTTTATATTCATGAAATAAAATGAAATGGTTTGATATTACGATACAGACCTACAAAACCAGCCTAACTCTGTATTTCCACATTTTCCTCATTTTAAAATCGCGCTTCACTTTCATGCTAGTTATTCTATAAAAAAGTTGCCTCAGAAAACCATGTTACTTCATCCTAAACTTTTTTTTTCCTTCCTGTTACTTCCAGTCCCAAGCTCAGTTCAGATAACTTATGGGTTTCTTAAAATTGGTCTCCTTTATTTTCATCCTTAACAGGTTTGGTCCAACACCCACTTTCTCAGATTCTTCTTCAACCTCAAATGGCCTCTCAGAAATCCCCAAGAGGTTTCTCCAATATGCCAAGAATCCCGAACTGTTTGATTGGATGGTGGGAATCAGAAGGAAAATACATGAAAACCCAGAATTGGGTTTTGAAGAAGTTGAGACCAGTAAGCTTATCAGAACGGAATTGGATAAGATGGGTATTCCCTATAAGTACCCAGTTGCAGTGACTGGTGTTATCGGCTTCATTGGGACTGGTCGAGGCCCTTTTGTGGGCATAAGGGCGGATATGGATGCTCTTTCTATGCAGGTTCGATTAGATTTTGAGAATTTATTCAAAACAACAAAGTTCTATGATTATAGTCTAATTTTTTGTACGATTGAGTTACTTTGTTGTTTGTTTGAATATGCAGAGTGGGAATTTGGCAACTAAGGGTTATTTTATGATACTCGAAAAGAGTTTGTTTTTGTGAACTGTGTTGACGGGGTCTTGAATTTATAGGAAATGTTGGAGTGGGAGCACAAGAGTAGAATTCCTGGGAAGATGCATGCTTGTGGGCATGATGCCCACGTTGCAATGCTTCTTGGAGCTGCAAAGATCCTTCAAGAGCATCGTGAAGAGTTAAAGGTCTGTTGAACCGTATTTGCTTCTTAAATTTCGTTATCTGTGAAGATAAAATGGCTATGTTATGTTGTTATTCACACGACTGATTCAACTAGTCTGCTTGCCTAAAGCTAACAAAATAAGTAAGGCCACTGGACAGTCTGGACGCTTCTTTACTGGTTCACTTGGGTGTTTTATTCGTTTTCGAGGCATATCATTCTTTTTCCAATATGTATAAAGCCTATGGCCAATTCATAAGGGATCGGGAGGGTCCATTATTGCTGCAAAAAGTCAGTTTGTATAAATTTATTTTACATTTTAATCACCTGCAATCACGTGCACAGTAGGCTTAGAATGTACTCTAGTTATTTTTACTTTGCTTTATATTTCCGTGTACAGTTCACTTCAATACAAGATTCTAGAACTCTCTCTCTCTTCAATTCCCGTCTCCTCATTTACCTCTTATCAATCCCTTTCGGAAAGGGGCTCAAAAGTGCTGATAACAGCTCTTAGGCATTAGAAAAGAGGATATGATTACGCATTGCATAGTAGTAAGGTATGGTTTGTTACTTGCGAATGGATGCTTTTTTGAAATCTTTCTTCTTTCTTCTAACTTTTTTATTCCAATTCTGCTCTGATGGAAGTTTTGTCGCCTCATTAGAGATTGAGAGACAGATAAATAGTCACTTATCGTTCAGATATCATGCAAACTTTTTTCCAGGGAACAGTTGTACTTTTTTTCCAACCAGCCGAGGAAGGTGGAGGAGGGGCTATGGAAATGATAGATGCTGGAGCGTTAGAGAATGTCAATGCCATCTTTGGCTTGCATGTTGCACCTAACTTACCGGTAGGTGAAGTTCACTCTAGAGCTGGTCCCATTGGGGCTGGGAGCGGCTTTTTTGAAGCTGTAATAAGTGGTAAAGGTGGTCATGCTGCCATTCCTCAGCACTCTGTGGACCCAATATTGGCAGCTTCTAATGTGATTGTTAGCTTACAACATCTTGTTTCACGTGAAGCTGATCCGCTTGACCCGCAGGTACATCTAAGAGTGGGAAAATCTCATACAAGCCTTTTGAAGAAAAGTAGATCTCACTGTTAAAAAAAAAAGGATTTCTAATGTCTCCTTTTTTTAGAACTTGCACACTTTAAGCTCTTATAAAATCATTTTCCTATATCATTTAGCCCCAACCATTACTTTTATGAGTTATTTACGAGTATTTTGAGAAGAAAAAAAAAATTAGGCTTGCCCTAGCCTAAATAAATTAGGTTTACCGTTCAACATCTCAAATACAGCCACCAAAAATTAGGTTTGCCCTAGCCTCAACTAGTGCCTCATGTTCAAATGGCTGCAACATGTCTATCTAATATGATGTGGCATGACCTGATTAGTTGGCAACAGATGTGATTGCTCAGAAACCAACCACAAAATCATCTTTTTTGCTATATATGATAGTTGCACCGAAAATAGACAATAGGCATGCTAGAGTAAAAGAATACTAATTGCATAGCTTGCATACGAAGTTATTGCTCTTATTGCACCGGAAATAGCCAATAGGCAAGTTGTTGCTGAAAGTGATGAAATTAAGGATCAATGACTAAATTTAATTGATTTATTTTCTTGAAAATTGATAGCAGATTTACACCAAAATTGGACCTGCCCACTGTAGTTGATGAATGGGTAATAACAGGAAGACTTGTGAGGCAACATTTTAAACTTGAGAGATGGCAGCAATGGATAATTAAAGACTCTCCAATGATATAGATAACTGTCAAAAAAATGAAAAATCATAAATTCTCAGAGGAAAAGAAAAAGGTGAGGGTCCTATAAACTCCTGTAAGTACTGAATGATACTGGTAGGGGCATTAGCTGATGGAATGATTTTCAGGCTGTCAAGCTCTAGTTATTTCATGCAACTTAAAGACTAGGACACTATTTAGATATCAAGCTTCAGGGGATTAGGTAAGGGATTTTTGTAAAACATGACTAATGTATCTTTAAATGAAAACTTCCTCTTCTGATCTTCTCCCTGATTCCCTGTGTGGTTCATGATATATAACTAATTTGTTCCCTCTTAAATAAATTCTGAGAAACTCATTTTGTGAATAATCAATGGCATTAGCTTCTTTTGTAGCCACGTTTTCATGCATGTAAATCTGTAGACACTTTGATAATTATGTAAATCTGCTCAATGCCTTTGCAGGTAGTTACTGTTGCGAAATTCCAAGGAGGTGATGCATTCAATGTTATCCCGGATTCTGTAATAATCGGCGGCACCTTTCGAGCATTTTCTAAGAGAAGTTTTATGCAACTCCAGCAGCGGATTGTGGAGGTACAGCAGTTAAATGATGCATCGTGTGGAAAAGTCTAATGTCACATTGTTTGGGATTGACGATGAAATATTTAGTGCTAAGAAGTTGCAAAGAAACAGTTCTTGATGAATATATCTTTAACTGGATTCCTTTCCTTTAATGCTTACTTCCCTTTGAATGCCCACTGTTTTCTCCTTGACAAGCTGAGTTGCTTCTTGAACAGGTTATCACAGGGCAGGCTGCCGTGCAGAGGTGTAATGCAACCGTGAATTTTTTCACACAGGCAAAAATCTTCTACCCTCCAACCATAAACCATCAAGGTTTGCACGACTACTACTTAAATGTGGCTGGGGATATGCTTGGCAGCCATAAAGTTAAGGACTTAAAACCAGTGATGGGATCGGAGGATTTTTCATTTTACCAAGAGGTAATACCTGGATACTTCTTCTTGCTTGGAATGGAGAATGAGACACGTGGACGTCTAGAATCATTGCATTCACCATACTTCCAAGTTAATGAAGATGCATTTCCTTATGGTGCTGCTCTTCATGCATCACTGGCTGCTAGGTATCTGCTTGAATTCCATCCGGAGGTTTCTTTTTCAAAGGTTAAAAAACATCATGACGAGTTGTAAATGTTTCTCGACTATTGTGCGACCTGTTCAGATTCCTCACTGGCTTTTGGCATTACAAAATTTTCATCAGGCATTGGGTTTAGATTTGTAATTGATTCGCACGAGATGTGTCCCGACAAGAGTTTTCATTTTTTTTTTTCTTTCATTTTTTTATACCCTTAAATAATTTTTTTTTAATCATAATATCATTAAAAAAACACTTGCTTAATTACTAAATAAAAAGAATAATTAAAAAAAAAAAAAAAACAATTTTGTCGAAACCCAACAATCCGTAGGTGTAGATTTCTTCAAAAATAATAATGTAATGATATTCTGACATCTTCAATCCTGAGCATTTGAGACATTTTTTTTTTTTAACAAGCAAAGTATTTCATAAATAAATCAAGAAGTTATAATGATACAAGATTTTGTGGGGTGGGAGTTCCTAACAATCTTCCTAAAACAAACAAAAGCAGCACTAGAAAGAAAAATAAAGCGGGTTATTTCGTCAAAAGATTGGCTCTAACCCAATCCCACACGAGGATGCCGCTTTAAAGTGGTTTTAACATAGTCTGATAAATAGACTATAAACCTATGACTAGAAATCGTAGTTGAGAGAGGTGCGCTACTTTTTGCTAATTTGGTTCAACTGTAGGAAATTATCACAATCACATTGTCTTGATTACAGGTTAGAGAAAGCGATAACATAGGGTAATAACCTAAGTCTAGGCCGAGTCGCCTGCGGGTCAACACCGTTGGTGGCAAAGCATGTAGGGGTTGTGCGTGCATCAAACGTGTCGTGCAGATTTTAGTTTTCTGCTGCGAGCATGATGATCGGCAGTTATAGAGGCTGTAGAGGCGGCGCGTGTTGGAAGGAGGACGCCAAGAAGCAGCAGATCAGCGATAGACAATACTACGGAGTGGAAACAAACCGAAAGACAACGGAAAATGGACAAACAAAAAACTATATGGACAAGGCCATTGGGGTTGGCTAGGGGAGGAGGTGGTCAAAGCCAAAGCTCCGAACCCCCTCCGCCCGGGAATGGGTGGAAAATTCTATCGACCGTGGATAGGTAACAGTATGGAGATAAAAGGATAAAACCAACGGAGAGAAGTAAATCTAAACATTTGATACTCTACTAACATTATTTTGATTTTCTAGCGTCACTTGAAACTTTGATTAATCCCATTTTCTTTGAGGGCTTTGACTAATTCAACTATGGATGTATTTGATAAGATGAAAGTGATACATATCTAAAATCTAGACCACATTCCCCCGGCTGCCCTGTATCTGTAGCCTGTAACGTTTATTGCTTACGAGTCATGAAATATACCACAAGCAAAGGTTGGAGCTAAGAAGATAGAAACGTGCACATAAGCATCACCAATTTTGTCACCTCATGGAATACGTTTCAGATTCAAACCGGCTGTAATTTCCATGGCTAGAAAAGTCGACTCATTCAAGGCAGTAGCATATTGTTAGGAATAACATAGATTAATGGATGGTGGTAGGGAGGGAGGTAACTGCTACACAAGTGAAGCTCACCCTCATCTCCGTAAAGTACTTCCCTCCATGATAAGTAAAAAGGACGACATGTAAATCTGTCCATAACATCCAGAAATGGGGATTTATTGATTGGAATAGCATGCCCGAGGGGCCGAGATGAGAATTTGCGTCCATATCAGAATACTCTGAACAGTAGTATCGTTCATCAAATCAGATCAACGATTGCAAAAGCACATACAATTTAGTCCAGTTAATGCGTCAAATACTCCTAGAACTAGAGGTGGCCTTGCACCAACTACAAGACAGTTTCATAATTTTATTGCAAAGAAGAAAAAGCATCCCACCAGAAAGAAGGTTGCAAGATTAATTTAATAACTCCACAGTGGCTTAGTCGCAGGCACACGCGCACGCACATATGGTTGACTGACAACTCAATAAAATGTAAGATTTCTTATGCCTGAACTCGTCTAAGATAATAATAGTACGTCTAATTTTTCTACACATCTAAATGGTGAAATGTTTATGTTTCAAAATCCTGTGAAGGAGTGAGAAGAGATCAATCACATTTAACCAAGTGTATTTTGCTCATAAGTCATAGCTAGACCTACACGCCCGAACTAACATTTATCCAAACATGCATCTCAGAAGCCTAAAACTTTGGATGATAATCCCAATAGAGGATCCAAAGCACTTGGAGAAAGCTTTCTTGCAAAAAGGAAACAAAGTGAAGACGGTTGGTTATTGTAAATGCATGTCTTACTTTCAAAAATCTTCTTGAAAAAATCTTCGTTGATATCAGCTTTCCCAAATGTAGCAGGGTGAGCACCACCTCTTGACCAGTCCACGTAAGTAAGGCTCCTGTTTGCCAAAAGATGTGGAGTTTGGATACTCAGCATTGTCTGGAAGTAGTGCTCATCCACATAACATGCTGGTTGGCAGAACTCTTTGAATTTGGGGTAGTAAGTGGTGTCTTCAACTATCTTCACTGCAAGTTCCCGATTAACTTCAAACCACTGAGACCCTTTACGCCAGTTGGTGAGGTTGACCTCAGGTGTCATGTTTTGATTATAGCGCCCTCTCCCATAGGGACCAAGTTCATCAATTGAACCCACAAAGCTGTACCTGGATCTTGATATGTAGTGATAAATAATGCTGAAGTTGTGGAGAGGAATGCAAGCCTCAGAGAGGAGGACAAACCATTCATTTGACATATCAAGCAATGCATTAGCTAGGAGTCTCCTCTCAGCATCACACATGCTCATTCTTCCCCACTCTGCCACCTGCTCAGGAACAACACCATATAAATTATGTATAAGCTCTGATAGTTGACAATTACTTATCAAAAGATAATCATTGATTGTTGGAGATTTCCCCAGTGATATTTGGTGGCAATAAACAAATCGTTATGACCTTTCTTAACCATGATAATGCTTCAGAGATATAGTGAAAATTAAGACAAGCAGCAGGTTGGTAATGAATGGCCAAATTATACAAGTACATAGCATGGTCCACTATTTTTCTTGAGGTTACCCATTATCTCCCATGACAACTGCTGGAACCACAACACATCATCATTAGATACAACTCAATTCAAGATTGGATCGCCAAAACCTGCTGTGCCATTTTATCCCGTCAAACCAAAACCATGGTTAAAAGACGCTGACTCAAAGTGTAGTCCCTGCCTTATGCTCAAATTATATGCTTAAATTAAGTTCTAGTGATTAATGCAAATGATTTCCCACTCCAAGTCCTAGTGCCGCAGCATATCGTTGTAAAATGCAACTTGATGATGTCCACTCATAATTGGGGGTTAAATTGACAAAATCTTGACATCTTACTCCAGGCCTAAAAACCATGGTCGGAATACATTCACAAAAAAGAGCTGAACCTGACTTATGCTCAAATTATACACATTAATTCACTGGTGATTATTGATTTACCCAAGGAAGGATAAAAAGTTGATGATTGAATCATTTATAATTGAAGAGGAGGAGGAGGAGGAGGGAGGGGGGGTTGTTAAGGTGAAGAGAATCAATCAATAACGACAGGCAGAATGAATGGCCCACGAATACAACACACACAACCACAGGCATTAGCTGGTCACAAGTTGGCTCACATCTAACTGGAAGAACTTGTCAAAAGTTCAGAGCACATACTGGTAAAGCTAAATGTGAGAATGAAAGAAACTACTATAAAAATTTTCCAGGTGAGGGTCTTTCCTTGGAGGTGGGGAGCAATGTGATACCCCATAAGATAAGGATAAGGGTAGGTGGTGTATGGGATCCCACCGGGAATGAGAAGTTCGTACTCTTTAAAATGTTACCAATAGAGCTCCAATTGTGAGGACTTCAAAGTCCCATATTTCTAGTTGGGATGGGCTCTGATACCATTTGTAACACCCCAATGGAAGACCCAAACCACATCACCTATACTCCAAAAGGGCTAGTCAATAACTTCTCATTCTCAAGCAATGTGGGATCCCATACACCACCTATAATTATCCTTATCGTAAAGGGTATCACAAACAGGGTTCAGCAATATTCCCATAGTTATAAGTTTGTTATTGCTTAGTCCATGAAGCAAATGGTAACATCTCAGTAGAAATAGTAGCAAGTTTTTACACCATTTCCATTATTTGGCCCAAAAAAGAAAGATGAAACACACATCGCAATTTGGAAATCATTTTGTACTAAGCCCAGGCACATCACAGGCTATGTATAGAATAATCTAACCTATCCTTTTTCTATAATTTGGCTCCATTGCTCTTTCTCCACATTGTTTTGCCATGTAAAAAAGTCAAAAACTTGGATGTAAACCAATATGGTTTTATGGTACCTCCTCCTTAATTAATTTAGGATCCAAAGAATCCTTGTCCCAAACATTTGGGCAGTTAAAGTGCGAAGGCCCATTTCCCACTCGACTGCTTGAGCCAGCCAAATGAATCCTCTTTCAACATTCAACTACTAATAGGCCAGAATTTTTCTAACTAAATTGCATCAATCGATTCCACTGACCTTTCAACTTTAAACATGTCACTTCTCACCACTGCAGTCAATGGCCTTCAACATAAATACTGAAACTTCTCAAATTAAATCTATAAGGTCTTATAACCTGTCAGTGCTATCTTTTTTTTCTTTAAAAAGGAAGATATCTATCAGTGACCCTTAAAATGACCAACCAAAAAATTATTTTACTGATGACTAAATTAGAAGGACCAGCATCTAGAACTTTAAAAAAACATTAATAACATAATTATCAACATATCCTTAAGGAAATTCCTAGCATTCATTCAGGAAAAAGGCCATTACAATCAATTACACCCTCATGCCACCAAATACACGTTAAAAAGTGGATGGTTGCTGATACCTGACTTGGGATTTGTCTCCTGTAAAAAACGGATGAAGTTGTAAAATTGGCATTGTAAGATGGCAGTGAATGAACGTAGATTGAGTAAAGCCCCTCGTTCCCCTTAAAGAACCGCTCCCAAAGGGGTGACATTGGCAATGGTCCCTTTGTCAAGAACATGAACGCAATCTTGGGAACTCTCTTGAATGGATAAGTCTTTATCCGAGGAACAGATGAAGCCAGCCACAACAGCTGCGTGTCATTCATGGTGTGCAACAGATTTGATGGAGGTCTAATCCAACTCTCTACAGTAGTTTGCTCATCCAAGCAAGGCCTAAGAGTGGACTCTGCAACGGGAGCAACAATCTGAACTTTGAAATACCGAGTCATATACATGCTAACAATTGAAACGCCAAGGCCCAGCACCAAAAATATCAAGAAAAATTGAAGGACTCTCAAAGGGAAAGCCCTAGACTGATTTGTTCTCACTGTAGTGGCGGGGTCCTTGCCTTCCTCCAATGCCATCCACCTTGATTGCATCTTTACCTCGATTTTCAATCAAATCCAGCTTCTGGGTGCGATGTTTTAGAGGACATCGAATCCAATATCACCCATTTCAAATAAAAATTTCCCCCATTGGCAGAACCATAAGCCCGGGAATGCATCTCATAACGGCAATGATTAGGCGACTTCGGTTTGGGTATTTGAATTTTTCCAAGAATAAAGACACATAAATGGTATCTAGATGTGGGAACCCACCAGGACCGAGATCAACGGAGGAGACGTTGAATTGGCCTCACTATAAATGGGTTCTTCACTTCTTCACCCCGAGAGAGAGAGAGAGAGAGAGAGATAAAAAGCTTCCCCCCGAGGAGAACAGTAATGCCTCAAGCAAACCAAAATTTCCTATTCCAATTCTCTGGGCACTTATGGAAACAACACGTAACACAATGACGAAAGAGAAAAAGAAAAAGGTAGCAGAGATATTACCATTTGGGGTGCTTATGGTATGGGCTAGATATAAGGCTGGAGTTGGTACCAAAGAGGTTTGAGAAATAAGAGTGAGGGATCAAGTCCACTGTTCACATGCTCTGTCTTTGCGCCAACTTTCATTGAACGTGGAATTAGCGTGTGGTGATTAGAAAGGTTCAAAGCAGTTCGAATTTTGATATCGCCATCTCTGTTTTTTACGTTGAGGGGTGTTGTCGAAACTGAAGCATCATCGCCCTCGAGGAAAAGAGAGAGAGACGGAGAAAGCGTGAGAAGTAAGTAAAATAGGATGGAGGCGTTGGAAAATATATATAAAACCTTGAATTTTTGCGGTTCACGGATTTTGTCGGGTCCTTGGAGTTCGGAGAGGATTTACAGGGTCAGATGTTGCACTTCAGGGCCATTTTAGCTGGGTAGTTTACGTCTTCTACCCAAAACTTTGAGCATTAAGGTTCGTTGCATCATTTTGATACAGAACATTCAACTTTTAACAATTATTTTGGTCGACTTTTACACAATTATTTATGGGTTACGTGTGTTTGGGTCTTTTTCATAGTTTTTGGACACTTCTTTTAATCTCTATTAACTATAAAGAATTATGTTTAATAACAAAATTAAATTTTTTTAACTAATTATAAGGATAGAAATGACGAAATATTTTAAATTAAAAATAATAATCTCATTGATAGCAACGTGGGCTCGAGAAATGGTGGAATAAATAATTCCTGAAAATAGAGACAGGTTATTGTTTGAGATTTTTTTTTTTTTTCGTGTAATTAGATTGATTGAGGCAGACCTTCTTCTCTCTCTCTCTTTTTTTTTTTTTTAAATGTTAGTTGTAGTAGGCTATGCATCATTTTAATTGCCTACTTGGATCCAGACTTTTTATGATTTTTATGAGTAGTTACTATTATTATATTAGTTGTAGTTTACTGTTATTATTAGAGTATAAATATATTTGCCGCAAACTACTCTTTTTTAAAAATAAATAAATAAATAAATTTAAAATGTATATAAAAGTATATATATATATATTTTTATAATAACAAACTCTACTTTTTTTTCAAAAAGAATATATGACTTTTTTTTTTCTTATGTCGGGGACAATGAACCTCTCCAAAGCAGAAAGCCCCTTCAACCCACCCGGCAGAGTAAAACCTAATCTTGTACACCATACTTTCGAAAGTTTCCATAAAAATATTTAAATCAGTGAAAAGATACTAGGCCCCAAAATGATTGTTTGGGGCCATGAGGTATTGAACCGGACCTTGAAGGGAGTCATATCATAAGTCCACTTGTTGCAAAATCCCAAGGCAAAATCACCAGAATTGCTGAACTAGTGAAAATGAAATACCACGCGACTAATATCTTTAGCACATGTTTTATCAGATCAAATAGAGCTCATCCCAACCGAAATATTTCACTCGTACCAGATAATCATATAATTAAGAATCACCCCAGGAAATAATAAATTGGTAAACAAAAGGAAGCCAACATAATCTAAGCTCATAGAAATCTCAAAATCGGCACAGCCCATTCATTTTCAAATTTTAAACCTCTGAGAAGTGTCTAGAACAAAACAAATTCAGGTTTCAAGTATAAACTCCTAAACCAAAATGTAGTTTAGCTATAAACAAAATACAAGACTACGAAACTAGTGCTTCATGATCAACCAGTGCCTCCCATAACCAAACTCCTCATACAGCAAGCTGCTTACTTCTCTGAAGAATTGGGTCCACGCTTCTTGCCAAATCCAACTACTGTAAGATAAACCAACCAGCAGCACACTTGTCAGTTGCTTCCGTTGACAGGTAAACATGACTCATACGAAACAGACGATCAATTGTTACAAATATCACATACATAAATATATATATATATATATATATATATACATACACATGCTTTTTTGGGTTTAACAGCTTGGAATGGAATTTTGAACCCATACCCTCACCCTCCATCCCTTATTTATGAAGAAAGCGATGCCATTTGATCTAAGACCCCATTGACACATCTTACAATACCCTTGGCTATCCATAATTCACAACTATTAACTTCCACAGAAACATACGTTGACCCTCTCAAAACCCACATGCTGTTAGGATAAGCCTAGAATACTAGGCCTGGGAAAATCAGTAACAGGACTTGTTAAATACGGGTGATACAGTTAAGTAATTCAATAAAATTAAGGCTATGATTATAATTTTGTAAAATGAGATGGTCAATATGCAAATGGTCACACACACACTTTTTTTTTTTTAATATCCGTGGATGTCCGGGCCAACTTGAGCGCACCTCGACTAATTCCACGGGCCCTGAAGTTAACAGCTAGGTAAACCTCCAGTGGCCATGAGGGGACTCGAACTGGTGGCCATTGGAGAGCAAACCCAAGGCCTAACCAACTGAGCTACCCTTTAGGGTTCACATATATATTTTTTAATGCAAGTAATGATTCTTTATTAATAAGCGCAAGGACGCAACTCGGTACACAGAAAGCATACAAGAGAAACACCTAGCTAAGAAGATAAAGATACGAGGTAACACATATATTCTTATTCTATTATGTTTCTGTTCTTCCTAGTGTAAGGCATCGAACACCGGTGTTTACCAAGAGCTATGTAATGTGACAAATTTTCGAACATGTATTTCTGTTAAAAACATAGATCAAACAAAATCCATGACATGGGTTGTCATGGGTTTTGCCCCTACCTCTCGAGAAGCTGAATCATAAAGAAATTGGATTCTATGGCCAGAGGTGCCTGCTATAGATGCATCAGCCAATGATACCATTACTAGGGAAACTAAGCTCAATATGAAATTTGATGCCCATCGGACACCAAGCCAAAAATGAGCTGTTTTACTTCATGCCTAGCATTCTTCTTGCATGTTATTCTGATGCCAAAAACTCTTTTATGGAACCAATACTGGGGATACATCAATGGGTCATTTCATACCCACTGGACACCAAGCCACAGAACAATATGATGTCAGAACAGACAATTATACGACTCTATAACCATTAAATAAGATCTAAATTGGGAGTTAACCATGCTTTATAAGAACAGTTACCCATCAACTAAATGTATGTATGCATGCATACACACTTTATATTCTTAGAAATTGTTGCATTTAAAAAAAATAAAAATAAAATCAATTGTCGGTTTCAGTATTTCACAATCCAAAGCACTAAATAGACCTAGTAGACAGAGAGACATATGATAAGATTACGAAACCTAAAATCATTATAGCAGAGAGAGAGATACTGACCGGCGGTGACGAAGCGGCGATTGTACTGCATACGCTTGTGGGCGCGGCCTCGAGGCTTCTTCTTCTTGTCCTGCTTGGCCACCTTTGGAGTCTGACCCCTCACCTTTCCGGCACGTGCCAGCGATCCGTGAACCTTACCTGCTCAGTTTCACAAATCCAATCACAATACATGAAAACATATCTTAAATCTATAACCTAAAACAAATAAATTGAAATGAGGAAAATCTGGAGATATCACTAACAACAGAGAGATAGTAGTGAGCCTCGTATTACCCATGAATTAGTTTTAGAGCTTCTTGCTGTGATGGAACCGCCGGCAAACACTTGACGAGCAATAGAGTATAGACCCTGAGTGTGTTGGTAGCAACTTTGGGGCTAGGGTTTCGTGGGAGTATATAAGGCGGCTGCCCGTCAAGATCAACGGCTGATATTAGTATACTGGCTTACTGGGTAGATGTTTGACCTCATACGCTGTCGTTTTTCTTCCTTCTGTCTCAAAATATAACCGCCACAATAACTCAAAATTAATAAAAATACAAACAATTCAAATCATTTTAATTTTAATATGTTAAATTAATAAACATATTTCATGTTTTCACTAATTTTTAATGCCAAATACTTTTTTATTTTCATTGGGAAGGGTCGAATCCATGATCTCCATTTTGAAAATGTGAATCTTATGCCATCACGCGACAAGCCGTTGGCTTTAATGACAAATATTTAAACTATAAAAATATATATATTTAAAAACAAATTTACAAACATAATTGATATGGCATAATTTAATTTATAAGAGATTTGAATTATAAACTTATCTTATCAATTAAATTTTATCATGTCAATAATATAGAAAGTGTGTTTTAGTTCACAGTTAGAATTTTTAATCTAAATTTTAGCAGCACAAACGTTCATTGTCTGTTAGCTGACATCCTATTTTGCTAAGTAATTAATGATAGATGGATGGAAAAATTAATTTCAAAATTTTAAAATCTCAAATATAAGTTCTATAATTGAAAAAAAACAAAAGTCACTATTTGTAAACTAGTGAAAATTAAGATAATGAATTTCAAATTAACTAAACTAAAAAGATAAATACTTTAACTATAAAAAAAATAATATAAAAATAAATTTATAAATTGATATAACTTAATATAATATATTTAATCATGTCAAGTTGAGTTTGTATTGTATATAACCCTTTAACATTAACCTATTAATTTTGTATTGGGTTCGTGTCAAGTTCACGAGCGTGTCAACTGCAAGCCCTAGAAGCGTAGCAAGCACTGCATTACTGCACTTCTATCTCAGATGGGCTGAGGGCCTTATCGGATATGTTACTTTCTTTTCTTTTTTTTTCTTTTCTTTTTCCTTTTCCTCTCAATATCTGATATATTACTTGAGCATCTTAACGTACTCAGTTTTTTCTTTTTCTTTTTTATTTCAATGATATATTAATATATGTAATTGGTATCAAAGGCTGACGATGAAACCAATTTGATGCGTCACAACAGCCAAAAAGTATTTTGTTTCTATTTTAATTTATGGTTATTCTAAATTTTTGTGAGAGCCAATCGGTATTATAAGATCAGATCAATCTATGGCAGTATCATGCAGATTAAGTATCCATAAAGGTTCTGTTATCATGCCTATAACCCTTTAGTAATCTGTTTTCATGTGTATCTATCCTTCCTCTCATTCTTTCAATGTTTCTTTTTTCGGTTTTTTGAAATATACAGTGACATAAATTTTCACGTTTCAATTTTGTAAAAAGTGCAGGTGACTAAATTAAAGACAATATCGCCTCACTGGGACTTTGTTGATGCCCCTTGTGAGCATGCTTCCTATTGTAGAGGATGTAACACGCAAAACCTCTCTTATGAGGCTCAGCTTAGTTATAAGGAACAAAAAGCCCTTGAGTTGTTGACACACGTTGGCAAGTTTTCGTGTAAAGAACTGGAATCCCTTAACATCATGAAGCCAATTGTTCCCTGTGATATCCAGTTCCATTATGGGAACAAGATTAGAGCTGAACTAGTAAAGAACCACAAAACTAACATCTTTAGCACAAGTTTAATCAGATCAAGAAGAGCACATCGCATCCCAACCGAGATATTTCACTCGTAACAGATAATCATATAATTAAGACTCACCCAGGAAATGATAAATTGGTAAACAAAAGGAAGCCAACACAATCTATGCTCATAGAAATCTCAAAATCGGCACATCCCATGCATTTTCAAGTTTTAAACCTCAAGATAAGTCTTGAACAAAACAAAGACAGATTTTAAGTATAGACTACTAAATTAAAATGTCGCTTAGCTACAAACAAAATATAAGATTGTGAAACTACTGCTTCAGGATCAACCACTGCCCATAACCAAACTCCTCATTCAGCAAGCTGCTTACTTCTCTGAAGAATTGGGTCCACGCTTCTTACCAAATCCAACTACTGTAAGATAAACCAACCAATAGCACACTTGTCAGTTGGTTCCGTTGACAGGTAAACATGACTCATAGAAAACAGAAAACAGTCAATCAATTGTTATAGATATCACATAAATATATATATGCTTTTTTGGGTATGCTGGGTAAAAACAGCTAGGAAAGGAATGGAATTTTGAACCCATACCCTCGCCCTCCATTCCTTATATGTAGAAATAGATGTCATTCAATCTAGACCCCATTAACACATCTTACATGACCCTTGGCTATCCATAAACCTCCTCAGAAACATACTTTTCAAGAAAAGTACGTTGACCCTCTCAAAACCCACATGCTGTCAGTATGAACCTAGAATACTAGGCCTGGGAAAAATCAGCAACGGCCTTGTTAGATACAGGTAAGTAATACAATAAAATTAAGGCATGATTATTAATTTGTAAAAAGAGAGAGTCAATATGCAAATGGTCACATATATATTCCTTTTTTTATGCAAGTAATAATTCTTTATTAATTAGCACAAAGACGAAACTAAGGTACACAGAAAGTATACAAAACAAACACCTAGCTAAGAAGATAAAGATACAAGGTCACACGTATACTCTTTTTTTTTTTTTGATAAATAGGTCACACGTATACTCTTATCCTACAATGTTTCTATTCTTCCTACTGTAAGGTGTTGAACAACGGTGTTTACCAAGAGCCATGTAATGTGGCAAGTTTTGAAACATGTATTCCTGTTAAAAGTATAGATCAGCAAAATCCATGACATGGGTTGTCATGGGTTTTGCCCCTATATCTCGAGAAGCTGAATCATAAAGAAAAAGGATTCTATGACCAGAGGTGCCTGCTATAGATGCATCAGCAAATGTTACCATTACCAGTGAAACTAAGCTCAAAATGAAATTTGATGCCCACCGGACACCAAGCCAAAATTGAGCTGTTTTACTTCATGCCTAGCATTCTTCTTGCATGTTATTCTGATGCCAAAAACAATTTTATGGAACCAATACAGGGGATACATCAATGGGTCATTTCATACCCACTGGACACCAAGCCACAGAACATAACAGACAATTATACGACTCTATAACCATTAAATAAAAACATTTTACAAAACACTACGTGACATCTATATTGGGAGTTAACCATGCTTTATAAGAACAGCTAGCCATCAACTAAATGTATGCATGCATACGCACTTTATATTCTTAGAAATTGTTCCATTTAAATGAGTGGGTTTAACTCAAATTCCAACCAGAAATTTTTTTTTTTCAGAAACAGTCACGTAGAACGTTTCGCAGACACTATTCTTCTTTTTTCTTTTTTTACCTTCCAAACAGTCAAAAAACCAATTGTAGATTTCAGTAATACACAATCCAAAGCACTAAATAGAACTAATAGACAAAGAGACGTATGATAAGATTACGAAAACTAAAATCATTATAGTAGAGAGAGAGACACTGACCGGCGGTGACGAAGCGGCGATTGTACTGCATACGCTTGTGGGCGCGGCCTCGCGGCTTCTTCTTCTTGTCCTGCTTGGCCACCTTTGGAGTCTGACCCCTCACCTTTCCGGCACGTGCCAGCGATCCGTGAACCTTACCTGCTCAGTTTCACAAATCCAATCAAAATACACGAAAACATATCTTAAATCTATAACCTAAAACAAAGAAATTAAAGTAAGGAAAAGCTGGCGATATCGCTAAGCAGAGAGAGGTAGAGAGCCTCCAATTACCCATGAATTATTTTTAGAGCTTCTTGCTGTGATGGAACCGCCAGCAAACACTTGACGAGCAAGAGAGAGCACTCAGATCAGACCCCGAGCGTGTTGTAGAGGCTAGGGTTTCGTGGGAGAGTATAACGCGGCTGTTCATCGAGATCAACGGCTTATATCAGCTTAGTAAGTAGATGCTTGACCTCATACGCTGTCGTTCTCGTCCAACTCCCTCAAAATCTAACCGCCACAAACACTCAAAAATTAATAAAAATACAAAACATTCGAACCATATTAATTTTAATACGTTAAATAAATAAACATATTTAATGTTTTCATAATTTTTAATGACAAATACTTGGTCTATAAAATTATAAAACTTATTTTACTATAAAATATAAAATATTTTATATTTTATATCGAACCATCAATTTATAATTTAATATTATAAATTATTTTATTGGTAAAATCTTTATTACTTCTAACAGCAACGCCCTAAATTGCTAACAAGTGTACACATGTTAATCATTACGATAAAATTGATATTTGTGGAAATAAATCTCTATGTTTTCTCTTAAAAATTCATTTTAAAAGTTACCACAATGTATTTGGAACATAGTTTTGATAATTAACTTTAAAAATTTTTACGTATAGTCATTTTTACCTATTTTTTCATATATTTTATTGATATAATTAATTATGTATTAAAAAAAATTAATACAACCAATCAAATCAGTAAAATACGCAAAGAGTACGTAAAAGTAATTATATATAACATTACTCAATTACTTTTACATATTTTTTATGCACTACACTAATATGATTAATCAAAGTAATTATTTTCTATTAAAAAAATCGACGCAATTAATTATATTAGTAAAGTGTGTAAAAAATATATAAAAGTAACTATATAAAATTTTTGTTTGGCGTCTATATTTTATGAAGTAATTAATGATAGATGGACGGAATTAATATTTACTGAATTTTAAATCTCAAAAATAATTGTTATAATTGAAAATTTCAAAGTGACCATTTGTAAACTAGTGAAAATTAAGATAATAAATTTTTAATTAATTATATTAAAAATCAGAGCACGTATATGGTGTGCGGTGAAATTATTATTATTATTTTTAATTCAAAGGACAGTCACAGTTACATCTCGATACAAATTTTCAAATACAAAGACTCAATGACCAAACTACCCTCTATCCCAGTCCAGCAGCTGAAGGCACGGCCTTTCTTCCTTCTCCCCCGACTCAGGGAGTCCAGTGCTTACCAAGCGCCTAGAATGGCGACTCTGCCGAGCCATGGGCTCAGGAACCTGACTACTACGCGCCCATGGCTCCTAAATCGTCGTCCCTCTTCAACCTTTGCCTCTCTATCTTCTTCCTCAATGGCCGAAGACTCGTCCGAGGCTCCACAGCCTAGCGCCTCCAAGCCCAGTAAGTCCAACAAGTCATACTTCCCGAAGCGAGGCCAGACCTTGGAACTTCTATGCGAGTCCCTGGCTTTTAAGGGGAAAGGTCTGTGCAAGGTGGCGGATACCGGGTTCGTTGTCATGTGCGACCGCGCACTTCCCGGTGAGCGATTCATTGGGCGTGTCACTCGCAAGAAGGAAAACTATGCGGAGGTATTTTTCAGGCTCGGTTTGGTTTCTGAGAAAATGAAGCAATCGGTATGGGGGAAAATAACTCGTAGGGTCTCATTTTCCTTTTTTGGTTTTGAGTTTGGAGGTCTAAGGTGAGAGTGGGTGTGTCCGGGTTCGAGTATTTGTATGAGTGTTTATGTGAGAGAGGAGTTTAAGCCAAATGCCAGACCAAGATGACTATTTTGGTTGAATAAGAGTCTGACATCAATTGGTCGAAACATTTAAATTTAGGTTCAGTACCTCAGTAACTGTTTATGGGGATTGCTTAGGTGCTTAAGAAATGCAGGGGCGGAAATGGGAGTTGTTGTTCTCGGTCTTATTCTCCTGATAAATTACATTAAATCAAAATGAAAATTTGGATCTGATCATTTTTCTGTGTTCGATACTCGATTAAGAATTATCGTTTGTTATGGTGATGGTTTATGGACTTATCATCTGGAGAGACCTTGCAGGTTTTCTGAATTCAGTCTCTACGGTTCAGTTACTTCAGCTTTTTTTGCTCCCTTAGGTCTTGAAGGATGCAATTTTATATGATATGGATTACGCATGGATTACTTTGTCAATTTCTTGATATGGATTTTCATTTAACCCTCGTAAAATCTAAAGCTTAAATATGGAATTGGGAACGTGGCTCTCCCATAAGGCGCATTTGGAAACCCTTGGTGATTGGATTAATAACTGGAGCTTGGCTGCTGAAACTGACTAGAGCTGACACTTTGCGTTGTTATGTTGAGCTCGGGTCGTATCAAATTGGGTTCGTGATGTATATGAGCCAAGCCAAAATTAAATGAGTCGGATCCTCAACCCCAACAGGCTAATTTTGAGTTGGTTTTATGTTAGGTTCACGTTTTGTGACAAAAAAATGGCAGTTGTACATGTCGCATGCTAGGGTTGTTTCTCTTCAAAAATTGAGTTCGGATTGTAAATGAGTACCCTAACCCAACCCATTTAATTAAACAAGTCAAACCCTTTAACCTAATCCTGTTAATTTCGTATTGGGTTTGTGTCAAGTTCACGAGTCGTGTCAACAATTGCAAGCCCTAGAAGTGAAGCAAACATTACATTATTGTTATTGCACTTCTATCTTGGATGGGCTCTATCTTGTGAAACCAATTTGATGTATCACAACAGCCAAAAAGTATTTTGTTTCTATTTTAATTTTTGGTTCTTCTAAGTTTTTGTGAGAGCCAGTCAGTATTAAAAGATCATATCAATCTATGGCAGCATTATTATGCTTATTAAGTATCCATAGAGGTCTGTCCTTGTGCTTATAACCCTTTAGTAATCTGTCCAAAATGCCAACAGCACAGCTGCGCCCCGGGGGGGGGGTGACTGGAAGTTCCAGTGGAAGTTAATAGTGATAATAGTGATAGACATGCAACTTCGAATAGTGGCGCCACTGCATCAATTCTATATTTTAGTAATAGGTGTGCAACTCTGAATAGTGGGACATGTGTATCCATCCTTCCTTTCTCACATTCGTTCAATGTTTCTATTTTTGCCTTTTTGAAATATGTAGTTACATATAACTTTTCACTTTTCAATTTTGTAAAAAGTGCAGGTGACTAAATTAAAGACAATATCTCCTCACTGGGACTTTGTTGATGCCCCTTGTGAGTATGCTTCCTATTGTGGAGGATGTAAAACTCAAAACCTCTCTTATGAGGCTCAGATTAGTGCTAAGGAACAACAAGTCCTTGAGTTGGTGACACATGTCGGCAAGTTTTCTAGTAAGGAACTGGAATCCCTTAACATCATGAAGCCAATTGTTCCCTGTGATATCCAGTTCCATTATAGGAACAAGGTTAGAGCTGAACATAAACCTTGTCAATTTTGTTGCCTTAAAGTTTTCCGAATCCATTAATTCATCTAGTTTTCTTTGCACTGTAGCAGCTTTAAAATATCTCTTATTTGATGGAGAGTAGAGCACTTGGCAAGATTTTTGCCAGATTGTGAATAATGTTGTACTAGAAAATTGTAGTATTTCACCAAACACATACTCCTATAGTTTTTTTTTCTTTTTTTGATAGATAATAAAAGATTTTATTCTAAGTAAATAGTCATAGCTCAAGTACAAAGGAAGTATACAAGAGAATACACCTAAGTACAAGCTAAAGCAAAAACATTACTAAGTGAAAGCAAAAACAGTACAAGAGAATACACCTAAGTACAAATGTTGATATCCCTCACAAGATTGTTCACCCAAAAATTTAAAGTGCTAAAGAAAAAGTCCCTAAATTCTGTCATTGTGTGTTCACGATCCTCGAAACACCTCCCATTTGTCTCAAGCCATAAACACCAAAATAAACGTAAGGGAATCATTCTCCACTCAGCTGAGCTGCCTCCACTTCCTCGACATACTCCTATAGTTAAGGAGGGTACTCTCAAACTATAAGTAGGATGAGTTCACTTGTTTAATTTGTTGGCTCATTAATTGATCACTAATTCATTGTTGGAAATCAAGAATTTTTTTTTTTTATAGGTAAACGGTAATATTAATAAGAATAGGCAAAGCCCAAGTATACAAGATGTATTACAAGAGATTAGACCTATCTAGTTCGCTAAAGAAGAAAGAAGAAAATCATGTACATTTTGGCCATCAAGAATATGAAAGGCATGCCATTATTTAAAGATGAAATGTAGGATGCTTAAGCTAAATAATAGTACGAGTTTGTAATAGACACCATTAGATTAAAAAAGTAGGAGCTTTATTGTAATGAGAGCTATGCATCTCATAATAGCCAAGTATGCCAACTCCCAACCATGTTATGTCTGTATCTCCTGTTTCAATTCATCATTCACTCCAACTTGATATCTCTATCAACGTAGAACCCATAGCTGTCATATACTTATTGTGAAAAAAAAGTGAATGTGTAGATTATTTGAAATTTTTAAAATATCTTAGCTGCCACTTTTGTGCTTCTGCAGATGGAATTCTCCTTTGGTTCTCAAGAATGGTTACCTAGGGAATCATTATCAGAGAAACAAGACGGTAATGAGAGTTATGCACTGGGACTTCATGCTCCTGGCTTTTTTGACAAGGTTCTGAATGTGAACAAGTGCTTACTGCAAAGTGAGCCTGCCAATGTGGTATGTTATCTTTTCTTTCGGTTATTAGATGCTCTTGAATGTTGAAATAACTTCTTAGATAAATTTCTTAGCATATTTTAGAAATTTCCAACTGTGGAGCCAGGATTCTTTCCTTGCATAGAAGTTTCAGGGTATGAATGAAAGCAACGAATTGCTATATTTTTACCAGTAAATAAATGAATGAAAGCAATGAAGACCTATTATAAATGCTGGTTATTTCTTGAGGTTTATTGCAATGTTCTGTGCACAACAATTTGTAAGCTAGTGTAGGATGGACTTGCAAATCTATGAATCTTCATCTTTTCCTGCTAAGAAGATAAAAAGCTCTTGAATTAATTGCTTTATATTACCAAGATTTTAGCTTGCATGGAAATGGGTTGTATTTCCTTCAATATCTAATGAATTCCTAGTGCTAACTGCTTTCTCTGCAATAGGTTTTTGCAATTACTCTTATCACTTCTTGTGCCATAATTTTTACGATTTATCTTCTTCATCTGCTATTGTTTAGCTCAAAATTTGCACCTTATTTATTATTGGATTTAGTATTTGGTGGATACTAGATTATTTGACATTACATTTTTACTTTGTCAGTGAAATTTGTTAGAAAGTTGTTCTTTCCCGCCTGTTTGACTTGCATTTCTGATATATAGGTTCTTGCAGCTATCCAAGATTGTTGGAGAGATACACAACTAGGTCTTTCTGCTTACAATGTTCACTCTCATGCTGGATTTCTTAAGCATTTAATGCTAAGAACTGGAAGGTACTGTGCATTCTGTAACATCTGCTTTTACATTTTATAACCAGGTCTTTTCTATTTCCTATATTTTAACTTGATGTAATTTTTTATTACACCTGCATTGGTACGAGTGAAGGTACATATGCTTTAAACATATGAGCTTTACTCAACAATGCGATGGTAAGATCTTACTTATCATGGGCAGTAGTAAGAACGAAGTACTGTGAAGTGCAAACAGAAGCTAAAATGTGTCAAAACACACTTGGGTAGCCTGCTGATAGTCTTATTCTGCAAATGTAAATAAGAAATTGGTGAAACATACATGAGGAATATGATCAGGCGCTAAATTGGAAAATTGGAAAACTATCAGTTGAAAATATTTTCCTAACCAATTGGCAAAAAGGAATTTGAAATTTTAGCACCCCTTACCTGTGCTTGGTATGGGTTTATGGGTCTTTGCTTTTAGAGGTAAACATTGTATTTGTTGAATGTTTGGTCAGAATCATAGATATAAGTATGCCATTAGAATTTTCTTTTCTTTTTTCTTTTATACTTTGGATCTTCAATCAAAAATGAGTTCCGCATATCTTGTTCTTGGTGTGTTCATGGGTTTAATATTATCATTGAAAACTTTGTTTTCCCTTTAATATAACGGTTATGATTCGATCATATGATGGTTTTAGCATAATTGTTTTATTTTTTTCCAGGGATGTGAAGACCGGTCTGCCTGAACTTATGGTCAATTTTGTGACCTCATCTTACAAGCCAGAGCTGCTGAGGCCCCTAGTTGAGAAAATATCATCTTTTCCTGAAGTGGTTCGTAAGAAATATTTTTAACATCATTTTATTCCCATATACAATGTTTGTGTTTTACTTTTGAAGCAAACAAACTTCTAGTGTAGTCAATTTCCTTAAGTGTCTTTTTTTCTATTGTTGGGTTGGATCGGTACCTGTTGCCCAGATGACTAACACAAGAGGGGGGGTGAATTGAGTTGTATTTAAAAAAAATAACAATTATAAATCAAATATACAATATCAAATATAAACAAAATACGAAATAGCAATAAATATAAAGAGTAAGGGTAAGAGAGAATCAAACTCAGTATGTTAACGAGGTTCGGCCCCACTGCCTACGTCCTCGCCTCAAGCTACCCCTTGAGGATCCCCGAATTCACTATTCAACCTCCTTCAGGTGGAGGTAAAAACCTATTACACCTTTGAACAACACCGCTACAAAGGATCCGTGTAGAACACCCTCTACACTTGCAATCACCTTACACGTGGTGATTCAACGATTCCCTGTGTAGAACACTTTCTACACGCACAAGGGTTGTACACACCCTTTTACTGATACAAGAATTGATAGTGGGTAGAATATCAGAAAACACTCCTCAATGAGTGAAATAAGAACAATACAGCACAACCTATATCTCTCAAAATGAAAAAGGATTAAGGCTCAATGCTTAGAGAAGAGAGAATGAAAGCTTTGAATGAGAGTTGTATGCTCTTGGTGTTGTGAATGTGAAGCTCTCAAATGATCTATTTATAGGCATATGAGACTTCATATTCAAATTTAAAAAGATTCACATGTCAAAGACATCATCATTCATTTTTCAAAAATTTCAAACCTAATCTTTTTACTTTTTGCATGTGACAAAATGAGCACACTTTACTTTTCAAAAAATTCAAACCTAATCTTTTACTTTTTGCATATGACAAAAGGAGCACACTTTACTTTTCAAAATTTTCAAACAAAGGCATCTTCCTTTTGCATAAGTCAAGAAAAGCATCAATCACTTTTGAAAATATTCAAATAAAACATGCACATGTGAAAGATGACAATCAATCATCTTTAATATTTTCAAAGTTCAACCCTTTAATCATGGCATGCACATGTGAAAGATGACAATCAATTATCTTTCAAAATTTTCAAATTTAATTTTCAAAATATTCATGCACATGTGGAAAATGTATTTTAATGCTTTATGATAAAATATTAATTTTTGAGCCTTAATCCTAATTTCGAATTTTAAAGAGATTTACAACATTATTCTATGACTTTAATGTGAACTTGCTCCCTTCTTGCTCATGCTTGGTTTCTTGATGTGCTTGACTCCATTGTGTAGATAACTTGAGCTTGAGACTCCTTTATTCTATGAATTCATTTGTTATCATCAAAATCCATGTGTAAATATATAATTACACAAAACTTGAAACCTTAGGTTTAACAATCTCCCCCTTTTTGATGATGACAAATACTTGATAGAACCTGAAGCCTGTATTAATACTTAAGCTCCCCCTGAGAATGTGCGTTAGTTTTTCAAAAAAAAAAAAATAAATATAATTCCAAGCATATATAACAAGTTTAACAATTTAAACAATATTAATGTTCTAGTCTAAAACTTCTCCCCCTTTTGGCATCATTAAAAAGGATCGACAGCAAGTAAATAGACTGAAGAAAACGGTGCGTTAAAAAACACTGTAGATAGTTGAAAAAGAGAGCCGTCCGTGACCCGACAAGTCCTGCAAAGCCTCGAGGCCTAACTCTATGAATTTAGTGCGGTTGAAGATAGAAACAAATCGCCTGATGTTGTTGACAAACGAGATTGAAGGCTCCGAGTTTCTAAAAAAAATGTCTTTTTCACTGATCGGGAAAAAACACATTGCTCTTTGACTTGGATGATAGCTCGTCTTGTTCTTTATACTATCTCTATAAAAACAGTCTTAAAGTTCATCCAATCCGCATCAAGTTTTCTTCTTATCTCTATAACTCATCTGCATTCCTTCAACATTCTCGCTTTAAGTTTTCAATTCCTTTCTCAATGGCTCATTCTTCTACATCTCAACCTCCTGTCCTTTCTGCAGCTGCCATTGGTGCTATGTTGCAGCAAGAAAATAATAGTATGGCAAATAAGTCAGACTCCGATGCTATCTACGACTTGGTGAGTCTCGGGACTCGCTACTCATCCTCTATTGTTGCTTTTTCCCAGCGGGTTCAAGCAAAAAACCATGAGGTTGAAAAGCTTAAGGAACAAATTGTTGTACTTCAACGAATTGTTCAAGAGTCTCACACAAGGGAAGGAATCCTTCGGCAGAAGAATAAAAAGTTGAAATCTCTATTGGATTCTTCATTCCGCTTGCCAGTTCCCATGAATAGGGATGACATGATATTGTATGAAGAGAATGAGCGTCTCAAACATGAGGCTAAGAACCTCAAGTTTATGTAAAAGTATTTAAGAAAAATCTATCTATTTTTATGAACTTTGATCTGTCTTTTAAGAGATATTCATAATATGCATCATACCTATTTCTCTTCTAATCATAGATAATCTATCTTCTGGTAAAGGTTTTGTGAATATATCTGCTAACTGATCGTGTGTGTTTGTGAACTCTAGTACTATATCGCCTTTCTGCACATGATCTCGAAGAAAATGATATCTTATTTCAATATGCTTAGTTCTAGAATGTTGTATTGGGTTTTTTGAAAGATTTATAGCACTTGTATTATCACATTTGATTGGAATGTGATTATACATGAGTTTAAAATCTTCAAGTTGTTGCTTCATGTAAAGAACTTGAGCACAACAACTACCCGCAGCAACATATTCTGCCTCAGCAGTAGATAGTGCAACAGAATTTTGTTTTTTACTAAACCAGGAAACTAATGCATGACCTAAGAAGTGACATGCTCCACTAGTGCTTTTTCGATCTATTTTACAACCAGCATAATCTGCATCTGTGTAGCTGATTAGATCGAAAGATGTGTGTTTAGGGTACCATAACCCTAGGTTAATTGTACCACTAAGATATCTAAGAATGCGCTTAACTGCAATTAAATGAGATTCTTTTGGAGATGATTGAAAACGTGCACATAAACACACACTGAACATAATATCTGGTCTACTGGCTGTCAAATATAATAAGCTACCAATCATACCTCGATATACTTTCGAGTCAACTGTCTTACCGGATTCATCTTTATCAAGTTTAGTAGATGGGCTCATTGGTGTTCCAGTTTCCTTAGCACCTTCCATCCCAAACTTCTTCAGCAATTCCTTAATATATTTTGATTGATTGATGAATGTCCCACTTTTTACTTGCTTAATTTGCAATCCGAGAAAGAATGTAAGTTCTCCCATCATGCTCATTTCAAATTCATCCTGCATAGTCTTAGCAAAAACTTGACACATATTTTCATTAGTAGCACCGAATATTATATCATCAACATAAATCTGAACCAAAAGAATATCATCATTTTCGTATTTAATGAAAAGAGTTGTGTCGATTTTTCCTCTTGAGAAACCTTTTTTAATCAAGAAACCACTGAGTCTCTCGTACCACGCTCTAGGAGCTTGTTTGAGTCCATATAGTGCTTTTGTGAGTTTGAAAACATGATTTGGAGAAATATGATTTTCAAAACCTGGAGGTTGCTCAACATATACCTCTTCATTTATAAAACCATTTAAGAAAGCACTTTTAACATCCATTTGAAAAAGTTTGAAATCTTTATAACAAGCATATGCAAGTAGCATTCGAATAGCTTCTAATCTTGCGACTGGTGCATATGTCTCATCATAATCAATTCCTTCTTCTTGATTGTAACCTTGGGCTACAAGTCGAGCCTTATTTCTAGTAATGACTCCGGACTCATCTTTCTTGTTTCTAAAAACCCATTTTGTTCCAATAATAGTATGATTTTTGGGTTTAGGAACAAGTGTCCAAACATCATTTCTTTCAAATTGATTAAGCTCTTCTTGCATAGCTAGAATCCAAGATTCATCAAGAAGTGCTTCATCAATATTTTTAGGTTCAATCTGAGATAAAAAAGCAGTATGATTGCAAATATTTCTAAGAGATGATCGAGTGCTTACACCTTGTGAAGGTTCTCCCAGAATTTGTTCCACTGGATGATCTTTCACAAATTTCCACTGTTTGGTTGCATCTCGTATTAAATTTTGATGATCTTTCCTGATGTCTCCATGTTGGACTTCCTCTATTGTGTTCTCTTTGTTGAGATTGAGACTTTCTGTATTATTTATACCTCCTGTTTCTTCATCAATGGATTTCTTGGAGAGTAGAGAATTAGATTCATCAAATACTACATGCATAGATTCTTGTACAGTTAAAGTCTTTTTATTGAATACTCTATAAGCTTTACTATTTGTAGAATACCCGAGAAAAATACCTTCATCCGATTTTGCATCAAATTTGCCTAAATTATCCCTGTCATTCAAAATAAAACATTTGCATCCAAATACATGAAAGTAACCAATGTTGGGCTTTTTCTCATTCCAAAGCTCATAGGGGGTTTTATCTAATTTAGACCTTAACATAACTCTATTTATAACATAACATGCAGTACTTACCGCTTCGGCCCAAAAATAACTAGGCAAGTTGTTCTCATTAAGCATTGTTCTTGCCATCTCTTGAAGAGATCTATTTTTCCTCTCTACTACCCCATTTTGTTGAGGAGTTCGAGGAGCAGAAAAATTATGCACAAAACCATTTTCATCACAAAATGTTTCAATATTTTTATTAACAAACTCTTTTCCCCTATCACTTCGGATACTTGAAATAGTATAGCCCTTTTCATTTTGAATTCTCTTGCATAACTTGGTAAAAGCATTATGTGCCTCATCTTTATGAGCAAGAAAGATGACCCAAGTATATCTAGAGAAATCATCAACAATAACAAAAGCATAATATTTTCCTCCTAGACTTGCAACTCTATTTGGTCCAAAAAGATCCATGTGTATCAGTTGCAGTGGTCTAGTAGTGGAAATATATTTCTTGGTTTTAAAAGAAGTTTTTGTTTGTTTACCAAATTGGCATGCATCACAAATTTTGTCTTTAAGAAAATTTGCCTTTGGTAAACCTCTCACAAGATCATTTTTTGAAAGTTTGGAAATAAGTTCCATGTTGGCATGACCTAGTCTTCTATGCCATAACCAATTAGTTTCATTTTGTACTGAAAAACAAATAGCATCTTGTGAGGTAATTTCTTCAAAATCGATTGTATAAACATTATTACTTCTAAAGGCAGTAAAACAAATGTTATAATCATGATCATTCAAAATAATGCACTTATCCATTTTGAAAGTAACTGTAAATCCTTTATCACATAATTGACTTATACTCAAAAGATTATGTTTTAGACCTTCAACAAGTAGAACATCTTCAATTATGAGAGAAGATTTATTACCAATTTTACCTATTCCCACGATCTTCCCTTTCGAGTTGTCTCCAAATGTCACGTGTCCTTCTTCTTTAGATCTAAGATCAAAGAACTTAGTCTTGTCTCCCGTCATGTGTCTTGAACATCCACTATCTAAAAACCATTTGTTTTTGCTTGTAGAGGACTTCATGCATACCTATAAAAACAATTAAAATGATTTTTCTTGGTACCCAAGTTCTTTGGGTCCTTTATTTATTAGTATTAGAAGAAACAAGATTTTTAGGTACCCATATGGCCCTAATAGTCATTGTATGTTTTCTTCTAATAGGACAAGTATGATAATTATGACCATTTCTATTACAAAAATTACAAATAGCATGTGACATATATGAAAATCTTGAATGATTATAATAGTATCCTTTTTTGACAAACTTATTATGAAAAGAATTTTGAATATTAGACTTTGATGTAGAAGGATTATCAAAGAAGTTTTTATAAGGTTTGAACTTTTGTTTTGGCATATATCCCAAGCCTGCCTTGTCAAAAACACATCTTTGACTACCAAGAAGTTTTTCAAAATTTCTTTTTCCATTCGTAAAGTTTTCAACAATATTTTCTAAATCAGTTTTCTTTTTCTTCAACTCAAGATTTTCGTCTTTCAAAACAATATTTTCTTTTCTTAAAATATCAATTTCGTTTGTTAAAGAAGAATTTTTCTTTTTCAAAGCAGTATATTTGATACCCAATTTTTCAAATTCTTCATATACCTCTTCTAAAACATTTTGCAATTCTTCATATGAAGGATTTTCAATATTATCAAAATTTGTTACCTCAATATCATCTTTAGCCATAAGACAGAGATTTGCTGATTCTTCATTGCTTGCTTCACTATCTGAGCTACTTGAATCATCATCCCATGTAGCTTTCATTGCTTTCTTGCCTTTGTTTCGATCTTTCTTTAGCAGGGGACAATCTGGCTTGATATGACCAGGCTTATTGCATTTATAACAAATTAAAGTATCATTTTTACCTGAATCTTTCTTGGAAAACTTTTTGAATGATTTCCTCGGAGGAGTTTTATTTTTCTTTAAGAATCTCTGAATTCTTCTTGTTATCATCGCAACTTCTTCATCTTTATCGTCATTTTCCTCATCTTCATCACTTTCACTTTCATGAGGAACAGCTTTAAGTGCCAAGCTCTTCTTTGGCTTTCCTTCTTCTTCTCCTCTTTTCAATGTGTACTCATGGGTGATAAGTGACCCGATGAGTTCATTCACTTCGAGCTTCTTGAGGTCTCTAGCTTCAAGAATCGCTGTCACTTTTGATTCCCAACGTTTTGGTAGAGAGTTGAGAATTTTTCTTACCATTTCCACTTTGGAATAAACTTTACCAAGAGCTGTCAAGCTGTTTATGATGTTAGTAAAACGAGTGTGCATGCTAGAAATAGATTCATCATCATTCATCTTAAACATTTCATATTCATGAGTAAGAATATAAATTTTTGATTCCTTAACTTGAGAAGTTCCTTCATAAGTAACTTCCAAGTTATCCCAAATTTCTTTTGCCGTAGCACAAGTCATTACTCTATTAAACTCATTACCATTGAGAGCATTATATAATAAATTCATAGCAGTTAAATTCAAAGTATAAAGTCTATCGTCTTCACGATTAAACTCTTCTTCTTCCTTTTTGACCTTTACTCCATCAACCACTTTTGTTGGAATATAAGGTCCATTTACAATGCATTTCCAGATTTCTCGACCTTGAGCCTGAAGGAATATTCTCATTCTAACTTTCCAGAATGAGTAATTGTCTCCACAAAAGAGTGGAGGCCGACTGCTAGATTGACCTTCACCAAATGAAGCTGCAATGTTAGCCATAAGATCTTAACTCAAAAGATAGTTAATCTTATAATAGAGCTTTAGCTCTGATACCAATTGTTGCCCAGATGACTAACACAAGAGGGGGGGTGAATTGAGTTGTATTTAAAAAAAATAACAATTATAAATCAAATATACAATATAAAATATAAACAAAATATGAAACAGCAATAAATATAAAGAGTAAGGGTAAGAGAGAAGCAAACTCAGTATGTTAACGAGGTTCGGCCCCACTGCCTACGTCCTCGCCTCAAGCTACCCCTTGAGGATCCCCGAATTCACTATTCAATCTCCTTCAGGTGGAGATAGAAACCTATTACACCTTTGAACAACACCGCTACAAAGGATCCGTGTAGAACACCCTCTACACTTGCAATCACCTTACACGTGGTGATTCAACGATTCCCTGTGTAGAACACTTTCTACACGCACAAGGGTTGTACACACCCTTTTACTGATACAAGAATTGATAGTGGGTAGGATATCAGAAAACACTCCTCAATGAGTGAAATAAGAACAATACAAGCACAAACTATATCTCTCAAAATGAACAAGGGTTAAGGCTCAATGCTTAGAGAAGAGAGAATGAAAGCTTTGAATGAGAGTTGTATGCTCTTGGTGTTGTGAATGTGAAGCTCTCAAATGATCTATTTATAGGCATATGAGACTTCATATTCAAATTTAAAAAGATTCACATGTCAAAAACATCATCATTCATTTTTCAAAAATTTCAAACCTAATCTTTTTACTTTTTGCATATGACAAAAGGAGCACACTTTGCTTTTCAAAAATTTCAAACCTAATTTTTTACTTTTCGCATATGACAAAAGGAGCACACTTTACTTTTCAAAATATTCAAACAAAGGCATCTTCCTTTTGCATAAGTCAAGAAAAGCATCAATCACTTTTGAAAATATTCAAATAAAACATGCACATGTGAAAGATAACAATCAATCATCTTTAATATTTTCAAAGTTCAAACATTTAATCATAGCATGCACATGTGAAAGATGACAATCAATTATCTTTCAAAATTTTCAAATTTAATTTTCAAAAAATTCATGCACATGTGAAAAATGTATTTTAATGTTTTATGATAAAATATTAATTTTTGAGCCTTAATCCTAATTTCGAATTTTAAGAGATTTACAACATTACTCTATGACTTTAATGTGAGCTTGTTCCCTTCTTGCTCATGCTTGGTTTCTTGATGTGCTTGACTCCATTGTGTAGATAACTTGAGCTTGAGACTCCTTTATTCTTTGAATTCATTTGTTATCATCAAAATCCATGTGTAAATATATAATTACACAAAATTTGAAATCTTAGATTCAACAGTACCAATTAAGATCGGTTGATGCCCAAAAGACTGAGTAAAGCGATGAGTCCTTCTCTCTTTTTGGGTGGGAGAGGTGTGGCCATTTGGAGGTCTCTTTATTAAGATTGGCTACCTTTTGGTTTTTTTTGTTCTCATTTTTCCAGTGCTGTGTCATTGAATTCATATGGCTTAAGTCATACTTTACTAATCTTCTTCTTGTTTAACTTTTTATTTTTTGAATGGCCAATAGGTAAGCATAATGAACAATGTAAATACCTCTATTGGTAGCACTTCAGTTGGGGAGGAAGAATACACTTTGTATGGAAAATCTACCATCACAGAGATCTTAAGGGGGCTTACGTTTCAAATATCAGCTAACTCTTTCTTCCAGACAAACACTCGGCAGGTATGCCTACTGAAATTGATACATTACCCAGTCCATTCTTGCTTTCATACTATTTTACTACAAGTTCTTGCTCAATTTTCCCAGTTTGCTTTGTTGATAATTCATAAGTACACGTGTTTTTACTGCTTAGGCAGAGGTATTGTATAAGCTCATAGAAGATTGTGCTGGTCTTAGAGGGGATGGATCAGAAGTTGTTCTTGACCTGTTTTGCGGGACTGGCACCATTGGTCTGACTCTTGCCCAAAGGTAAACCTCTCTTTCTCATGCCTCATTTTTTTCCTGAAGTATTGTGAATCTGACTCATTTTGTTTCATTTTCTTAATTTGTCAGGGTGAGACATATTTATGGATATGAAGTAGTTGCTCAAGCTGTTGCAGATGCTCGCTTGAATGCCAAGCTGAATGGAATCCACAATGCCACATTTGTCCAGGGGGATCTGAATAAAATTGATGAAAGCTTTGGCAACAATTTTCCTAAGCCCGACATTGTCATTTCAGGTTATTCTGATGCCTCCTCCAATATAGATTCATCTCATTTTGCATAATTTTAGTGTCAGAGCAGAAAGGTTCTACAATAGTACAATTAGCCTTGACATACATCAATAAGTTCTAAAATGAAAATAAAGCTTCACTGTCTGTTTAGCTGGTGGCTACAGACTTCAATTATTTCCGTAAAACGTACCCTTTTTTATAAGCATAAAACATGTAACGCTACTGGTCACCTTTTGGTTCCAAATACATGATATAGAAACACGTTTAAGTTGCATGTAAACTTGGTGATATTGATTATGATCCATCGACTTGCAATTCCATCTTGCACCTTTGATGTTTTAGCTTCATATTGACTGAATTTGCCCCATAGTCATTAAATCCGCAGAACCAATTTTCGTGGAGCATTAGAAGTCAAAACACTGTACCTATTTTGTCTGAAGGGAATCATCTTGCATCATTATGTGTCAGCATTATCCTCGTTTACTTATATGGTGCACCTTTGATGCCTTTTGTTACATTTTCTGGTATTCACTTTTGATGAGCATGCACAGCATTGTTTTGCTTTGTTTTGATGTATGAAATCATGCAGATCCAAACCGTCCAGGAATGCACATGAAGTTGATTAAATTTCTACTAAAGCTGAAGGCACCACGCATAGTCTATGTTTCGTGTAATCCTGCCACATGTGCACGTGACCTCGATTATCTATGTCACGGCGTGGTATGCATCAGTTCTTTTAACTCCTCTTTTTGTTGGTTTCCAACTTTCCAATCATTTGATCGTTTGAAAATCTTTTGTTGTGCAGATAGAGAAAAATATAAAAGGTGGTTACAGGCTGAAGAGCCTACAGCCGGTGGACATGTTCCCGCATACTCCTCACTTTGAGTGCGTTTGCCTGTTGGAACTTTGCTGATTTATATTTGTAACAATAGTTCTCATCAACTTGTAGGCACCAAATCGGGCTTGTGTAATCTGATTCTTTCCTTACAATTTTGCTGTTGGAAATAGATTTAGCTCAGGTGGAGAAGAAGTGGAGCTGGAAATCAGTGGGGTGGAATTCTTTTGTGCCCCTTTTTAGTATACTCTCCCTCTCTTCTTCTTTTTCTTTGGTTTTGATGTTTAATTAAATGGACAATTTTTGGTGTCCTAGATGGCCTCTCACAATTTATTCATTTAATTATCCATTTAACCCATCAATTTCTCAAAAAATATTCTCCTGCAATGTGGTTTTTTTAACCTTTTTTTTTTAATTTTTGAGATCAATGCGGAGTCATATATGATGATGTGAAGAAGTAAGCCGAACCCTTTCATCGGATGCATGAGACAATTTGAGCAAAAACCACTTCTAGTTCTACTTGCTTGTTATCTGCTGCTGGTTCTGCCCCCTTACAACTCTGTGGTGAAACAAAGATACATTCTCGTGTTCCTCTCTGTTTTATTGCTATTTATGAAAATAAAAATTTCATATATACTCACTTTTGCATATTCTTTTATGCACTCCACTGATATGATTGGTTGAGTATTAAAAATAATTAATGCAGCCAATTACATCAATGAAGTGCGCAAAAAGTACACTAAATTAACTATATGTAGCATTACTCAATTTAAAAAAATGGATTTTATAGGAGTTTGTGGAAGTTGTGAGATCCTCTATTCCTCTTCAAAAATATTTGGATTGTAAAGTTTTTTAAATGTGCTATTACCGGAGTTTGAAAATATTTGGACATATTGGAAGGAAACTTCTGTTGAGTCTTTTTTTTTTTTTTTTTAAGTTTTGTGAAAATTGTTGTGAATTTTCTTTGTTTTGGAAAGTGGTGTGCTTGCAATTTTACCTACTATTTTATTCATAGTATCAAAAATTTTATATGCAGTTACTTTTGCATACTTATTATGCACTATATTAATAAGATTTGAAAATAAAAACCAATAAAGCCAAAAGCCTGTAGTTTGATTAGCATAACTCCCAAGCTTTCACTCAAAACTGCGCATGTGCCCTCAATGCTCTCAATGTTGGGAACCACCCTAGAGCCCTCAAACTCACCAACCAATATTCCCTTTCCCTCCACCCTGACTCCGCCATTCTCCAATCCATTTGAGGCACCATTCTCCACAAAATCGCTTTGCTCACCCACGACTCCACAGCCAAGCTCAAACTTCTATGGAAAGCCCGCAATTCCCCCTACAACTGTCCCGAACTCGGTCACCTATGCCTTATTCTTGCTGTTTTTGAGTATTTGCTCCTGCTACACATCCAATGACAGAAACGACCCTTTTCCCCCATATGCACCATAGTTCCCTCCCACCTATCTGATTTACTAGTTCTTGCATTAGTTTGACCATGATAAGGCACTCATCACAACTGGTAGTACCCAAGCTTTGAAGGCAGCAGACAACACCAAAATTGCTACAGAAATACACGGCATAAACGCATGCAAAGACTCTGCAACAGTACACGGCACAACAGGCCAAGGAAGACTCTGCAGCAGTACACAGCACAAAAGCATATAGTAGCAACAGGGGACTCTACAGCAGTACACGGCACAACAGGCCAATGAATTCTCAGAACCATATCAGCGAATATGCTTGTATAGGAAATTGGTTGTTATGTAATGAGCACTATAAATATTGTACATAGATGGACAGGAAAGTAGAGAGGAAATTACAATCTTATAGGACTGGACTTTTGTTTAAATTTTGGCGATCATATGTACCAGTGAGCAAGTTAGGTCTTGCTCAAAGAAGGTGCCATTCAAGACTATTAATTCTTACAGGGTGATTGTCAATATCCGGTTTTTCTGCTCATGTTGGGAACAAAAATACATTTTCTATGGGCTGATATGATAGGATTACTTGGGGTGGGAAAATTTTGAGATCATAAGAAGATTTTAGGTGGTCTATTAGAGTAAGAAGAAACCGATGCACTCTAAGTTTTCACTGAAATGCCTCTTTGGGCTGAATGAATATTTGAATAATGGATGATATATCCGGCGTTTTGATTAAGAAACACTGTCAACTGCCAAAATAACCATGCACATGCTTTTGCGCATGTATAAGGCTTTACAAATTCATTGCAAAGCATGCACAGAACATTATTGGATAAAGTTGCATTTATTCTCTCCGTAACCATAGAAAATTTTGACAGGCAACAAGGCCCACCATCATGTTATACAAGGAATGCTATTCATCTTCGATAGGTCCCAGTCCAGCAAGTAAAAACGACTTTCCTTCTCTAGAATATTTATCTGGGTCGATCTTGCATTCTTGTATTGTATGCGGGCAAGATCTTCGACAGGTGTGTCGATTAATTTCGAGGATTTAAGAAGTTTAAATTTGATTGTTGTCATTTTGCCTTTACAAATTCAATCTGAAAAAGATCTCCCCTATCAACTTGGAACCAAAATATAGTGTTCGATCTGCAAACATCATGATTCCCAGTCTTTAGCTGATGCTGCAAACGGAATCTTATACTTCCCAGAAAGGATGTCCCACTTGTTCTCTATATTTGGCATCACCAAAATATATTATACGCATAATCCCTCACAATTAAATATTAACTTTTATTAAATGTTAAAGATATTTTTCTTTGAGAAATGTAGTTAGATATTTATGTATATTGACTATTGAGTCGTTGGACACACTTGCACATATAAAATGACACATGTCTCTTTCTTTCCTAACCATTACACCTCACCATTGTCTAGATTGACCGCATACCCTTCATTCACATACGACACTTCTTCCAATACAACCATTCACATTTCTAGGCAATGCTAATCGTTTCTCTTGTACAAATTCGTACCCTTTCTTAGGCTAATTAAAAGTCCTACTTATCTTGTTGGAGAAGTGTTAGAATGCTCTGGAACCATCTCCCAACCCTGGCCTACATATACCCTAGGCCAGTTTCCAAGCAATTCATTCCCTCATATCCCACCAAATATTCCCAAACAAAGAGTAAGTGATATCTAGTTTTGCTCAACTTTCCTCTATCTTGTTCAAGTGTTGTCTTACCCAAATTATTTTCTATATTGATGTATTGTTTCTATCAATAAGAATTCATTTTCCCTCTAGCTTGATCTTTCTTCTGTCTTCCAGTTGTGAGTCCATGGGCTAGTGTAATTTTGTTACCCTAATTGAGAATTGGCTGTTTCTATATATTGGAAACCATATTTCTCTTCACCTACCACACACAGCCACCATCAGTCTCCCATAGCATCTCTCTGGTGTTCTGTTAAGCTCTACAGTCAGCATCTCCTTGTTCCAGTCATATCAAATTAATTCCTATGGTAAGAATCAAATTTTCTGTAGTTTTAAATTCAATAACTTCTTTCAATCTTTGATTATTTTTGCTTTATGTTTCTCTCCTTTTGGGTTAATTTTGATTAACGTGAGTTCCAGCAACAAGTGTAGTCTGTTCCTTCTATTTTTCAAAAAGCTGTGTTCTTTCATAGATTTTTGTAAATCTTGAACATGTGAATTCTCGATGAGAAAAAATGGTTTTTTTTTTTTTATGTTTTTTTTTTTAGGAAAGTGGCACTGAACGGACGGCACGTGGGAGTGGGAAAAAGAAGAGCATACTATCGCTGGGACCATGGGGAGGAAATGGTGGGGCCAGCTGGGACGATGGGATCTACGATGGAGTGAGAGAAATCACTCTTTTTTATGGCCTTTGCATCGATTCCATTCGTGTGGTCTATGATAACAACGGTAAGCCCGTCTATGCAGAAAAGCATGGAGGCGGAGGAGGTTATAAAACGGTTGAGGTTAGTATTTTTCTTTTACTAAAAGACTCTAATTCAGATTTTATTATTATTAAAATAATTTTATTTAAAAGCTTTTAAACTACATATCATCTTTGTGATATAATTTAATTTAAAAAATAAATTTTAAAATTTAAATATTACAAATCATAATCCGTCATATATATGATGTGTAGTGTAAATACTTTCAAATAATATTACTTTTATTAATTGGGATTGTCTGTCTTAACTCTTAAATGGAAAGAATAATATCACATACACTCGTACAAGTCCAGTATATTCTTTTTAAGATAAAAGTCCGATTTACTATTAAAAAAAATAATTTTTTTAATACATATTAAATTTATCTATATTTTTCAAATAAAGTGTGCATACCTTACATCCTAAAACTACAAACAAGTGGAAAAGAAAAAAAGAAAAACAAAAGTGTAGAATTTTTCTCAATTTTTGCGATTTTCAATGGAAAACCTTAATTTCCATGAACATTCAAAAGCAATATCTATTACCAATCAGTTTTGCATGCATTCAATGCAGATAAAGCTGCAATACCCAGAGGAGTTTCTAGTGAGTGTGAGCGGGCACTACTCTGTGTTTAATGGGAGCCAAGTGATCCGATCTCTGTCGTTCAAAAGCAACAGAAGAAACTTTGGGCCATTTGGAGTGGAAGATGGGACGCCATTTACATTCTCCATGGACGGAGGACGGATCGTGGGTTTCAATGGCAGGAGCGGTTGGTACATAGATTCCATAGGGTTCCGGGTGTCACATGTCCAATCTGGAAAGCTCTTCCAAAGGATTCAGAAGGGCCTTCAAAGGCTCACCAATACTGTTTCAAGGCCTTATGCCCCCAGAGATAATGAAATCTAAGCTCATCGCCACACTCCATTAACGCCCTCCCATCCACTTTTGGTGCTTACAATAATCTGTATTACACTTGTTGAAGCTCCTACATTACAATTTAACAAGTGGGAAATGCTTAGTGTTAACAACTAAATGTATAAAGCTATACCTATCGAAATGTCAGAGTCTACGTTGAAACTTGAAGGTCCTTATGTTTGTGGGGCCATGGGCCATCTTATGCTTAATATTTATTTTCATTACTCGTGGAGCTCTTTTTGTTTTAATTGGATTTTAGTGGTAGTGGGTTAATGGGTTTGACCCCTTAGAGAAGTGTGCTTTTTAGTCTATATGAAGTGTGCCCATATGGGGTCAACCTTGGTGAAGTCTCCAGACTATATGTAGGAGCTAGGTTACTGAACTTCATCTGGAGTGATATAAAATTTTGTGTTTCTCTTTCTCATTATCTCTCTCATTTTCTTGGAGGAGCTTCCCTCCAAGAGGGCAAATCAATGTTATCTTGTTTTAATCCCTTAGGTGTGTTACACGAAACTTGTCCGATCATGTTCTTCCTTTAGATGGATTCATGGCAGTATGTATTTGTAGGAATTTTGAGAAGAACCATGCTATCCATTCATTCGTAGAACCTTCTGAGACGAAAGAATAACTTCGGACGTGCATATAAAGCCCCGGGTCCTGGAGTGCAAGGATAGCACCAAAAATTGTACGAAGTTGATCTTGCAATACCATCCCACCAAAAAGAGAGATGATGCTATAGTTTGCCACCTAGCATGCATCAAACCTGAGCTCTCTGCCAACGGCAAAGGAGGAGAAATTTAGCTACCTGGATTTAAACCATGAATACAAACAAAACTATAACATACTTGATAAGATAATTCAAACAAGACTTTGTTTTAGTACCATGGAAAAGAGGTACTTGATGGGTCCAAATTTCTTCAACATTATTTCATCACACAACAATGGCAAGATTCAAGCAACTAAAAAACAAACCATCCAGGTCCTGGATTAAAAACTTATCTCTCAATTCTACCTCGAGGAACCACAAACAGTTTTCACAATTGAGCAAAGGTTCTCAAACACTGCAGAAGAGGATCCAGGCAGGAAAGTGACCGGAAAAGTTTAGAGGAAACATTACCGAGTTAATATCATTACACATCCAATGGAAGAGAAGCAAAATAAACTCTGAAGCAGTGAAATCACAGAGTGTATTTTCGAGTCTCGCAGGCAGCTGCAGCAGCAAAGATAATTGTACCTGGTGCAAACTTTCACAACATCCTCCAACAAGTGCAGTAAACCACAGGCGATTGACACTTAATCCGAATCCTCGTATACTTCTCCATCATCAGATAACTCATCAAAGGATCTCATATCAAGCTGGTAACGAAGTATACCCCCGATCCCACCAAACCCTCTGCAAAATTGTGATCCCTCTTGAGATTTGTTGGTAACAAATTCAAGTGTGCAGCCAAACCGCTTATACTCATTGGCAAACCACTCAAGTAAGGACATCTTCTCCTGAACTTCCAAATCCGCAGAGGTAGCTGGATCCCGAAAGTTGCTCTGATCAGCCTCTTGTTCCTTATTCAGGTGCTTTATTATTATCTCACCAGTGGTGCTGTGTTTCAGGACATACCTATTAATGTCCAAATTTTCCCAAACAATAAGTGTTTCTACAGCACCCATTTCTAGAGCTTTCAATGTGTCCTCTACACCAAAGACATATTTCCCAGTATCCTGGCTGATCTCGTCAAAATATTTCCCAATAAGGCGTTTCTCTTGTATAAACTTCACATTTGACAGGATTTCTGATGAAAGCTCAATAGCTTGATTGAAACCATTTTCGCCTCCATAAGAAACATCAACCACATTCAATATCTTTGCCTGCAATCGAGGATCAAACATATCTGACTGACTCAGCTCAGTTTTGAAGTCGGCAGAACCTGCAAGTATTAGCCCAGAAACATTAGGCTGACTCGTTGCAGGATTAATGAAGAATTGTGTGGCAAGTTCTGCAGTTTTTCTCACATAGTTGTGCCGCTTTTCCATCCGAAGACGAGCAAACCGCAGAGCTGACTGCCCTCCTCTTCCATGCTTCTTTGGTAGATCAACTGTGAATTTATGAAGAACCTCTCGCGTGTTTCCACTCAATGTCCCAAAAAGTGTGCCATTTCCATCCATGACAATAAAACCAAACTTGTCATCAGACTCTAAGAGTTCATTTAGGGCTTCTGTGTGAAACTTATTATCACAGAGGTAAAGTGATGCATTTATAGGCTTAAAAGGCTCGAAGTCAAACGTGACCTTCTTTTCCTTCCCATCCTCAGTAACAATTGTTCCAGTATAAAGGACAAGCCCATTGGGAGGAACCTTATTATAAAGCTTCAGCCTCTGTTGAGCAGAAGTAATGGCGGCCAAAACCGACTGACGGTTGACTCTGCTTTTGATGTTTGAAGCAGTTCCAAATTCATCACCCAACATCTTAGTCACACGAGATATTTGATCACGTGGAGGCATTATGAGAGATATCATGCTGGTACCATTTCCTCTTGCAGATTCCAGGGCTTTGATCAACTTCTTGATTTTCCATATCTCGATATTCTTATCCGTTTCATGACCATCTGCCATTGTTTGCTATGATAGACACAGCAATACCAGCCTAGAAATATGTGTAAGTGAGAAAACCAACATATTTAATGCCAAAAAAGGTACTAATATATATATATATATTTTTTTTTTAGGTAAAGAGATTAATAACGCCCACCGTGGGGCTCCTTTTTTTATTTTTTAAAATGTTTTTTTTCCAATAGAGTAACTAGTTTTGGCCGGGGTCCTCTAACTTTTCCAGGCTTGACTTGACACGGTCAACGGTACTGGGTCCCGGTAAAAGAGAGGCTTGTTGTGGCTTCCACTAGTCACTCTACCGGGAAAACCACATTTTAAAAGTAATAAGAAGTTTTATTGAATCAAGTAAATAGGCATAGCCCAAGTACACAGAGGAAGTGTACACGAGAAAATGCCTAAATACAAGAAAAAAGGTACTAATATCAAAGATCCAAGGGCTTTAAAACCTACAAATTATAAGAGCAGAAAGAGCACAAAAGCACACTTTGTGCACTACGGTCATAATAAGTTCACTCATATTATGAATGATACTAACAGTACTTCACATCCGAAAAAAAAAGGTGCAAAGACCATTCACAGATATCAGTTTTCTTTTTTCTTTTTTTATTTGCCCTATCTTCTATGATTTTCATCCAATTCTCCGGCAACATAAGACTATTCTGTGACAATATATTATTAATAGAAAGCCTATTTAAATCAAAATGAATATTTCAACAAACTTGAAATTCCTCTTTTTTCTTTTTGATTTAAATCATTTTCTTATTCATGTTCCCACAAACTTCAACACTATTTATAGCCATCTTTCAGTATGGATTTTACATGTATGCATCTATGTAAGATATTAAGCAGAATATGTTACAGATATGAATAGACAAGAAGCTGGCCATTAAGTTTTCAAGATTATTTAACAATTCACAACAACTAAGAGACAAGTTGATGGTAGGATAACAATCATACAATCGAGATGAGATTTCCTGATGAGATTTTACATAATATAAGAGACGACTTCTAATCCAAATTTCCTGATGAGATTTTACATAATCGTACTATCGTATCTTTTTACATGGTTTTGGAAGTTGATGGTAGGATAACATGAAAGAAAACCAGATCGACGATAGACCATATACATGAAGAAAAGAAAGAACCAAATCCTAATAGCACCCAAATAATAAAGAAACGGTTACAAGTTTATACCTCAACGGTAACCACGAACTGGAAGAAGAGCAGTCTCAGCTTCCGTGGAAGCTCTCCCTCTCCCTCTCCCTGTCCCTCTCAAAGTTGTTTAGTTGCTCTTGCTGGGAGCTAGGGTTCTCTTCTCTTCTCAAATCTCTCTCTATTTTGAATTTTTTATGTTTTGTGGTAGATTATTGATGATATTGGGGGCCCAATCCAAACTTTACGACCCAATTAATGCTTTATTCTCCCCAAACCAATAAATCTGAGCTCGACTCGCTTATTTAAAATTGAAGACTGGCCTATGACGGGCTTTTGGCAGATAATCTGTCTCTCTCTCGATAAAGGAACGTGATTCTTCAGCATTTTATTATCCAAGTCACGTAGAGTTATGACGTATGTTTTTAATGAGAAAGGATGTTTACAGTTTGTATTAAATATCGTCTACTATTTTAAAATAAATAAATATGAAATTTTTAGAAAAATTAATTTTTTAACTATAAATCTCACTCTTTTCAAAAAAATGCAATGCACTTACCCAACTATATCTAGTAAATTTTAAATATATAAAACCTTAAAATATATTACACTTAATAGAAGTGACTGAAAAAAATTAAAATTTAAGACAAAATAACATTATTTTTCTTGATATCTTAACATTTGGATTAATATATCTTTCATTTCTTCCGAGATTTTTTTTTTTTTTTTAAATAAAGTTTAACAAAGTTTTGTAAAGCATTTTTTGTAAGCCTATCCTGATCCTCCGGTGGCTTTTCTGTTTCTGAAATCTCCATGACAGAGACGCAAAGATCACTGCATCCACGCTTTGCGACGTCATTCTTCACGGCCTCTCCGTTGTTTAGAGATAGCGAGACAGACTTCTTTACCAACATGGTCTGTTTTGGAGCTTCTTGGACTGCTGATCGTTGCAGCTAAATGCCCAGAGAACCATGTACTGCTGCATTAGTTGCTGAGAAACATTTGCACGAACTTATGAGGCTAGAGAACGAACCAAACAAAGCACCCAAGGCGCGAGACAAACCCACTCCCAATTGAGTTTCGACAATCCATGGCCAGATTCATTTTAGAAAAGTTGGTAAATTGCTCTTTTATGTACAGATGAAATGGTCTAAAATTCCTAGAACAAAAACTATATGGAATAGCTTGGCCGATAACATGCTACATTATAATGACGGTTTGAGGTTTTGAAAGATCTTCAGCCTTTACCAATCTAGTCCGGTTATCACGGCAGACTTGAGATAATAGCACATTGGTAAAGATTGCTAAGACACCAAAACTACGGCTAATTTTGTACTCACCATCAGCAAATACGAGGAATGCACTCATTTACTCGTTTTACTAGTAAACTTCAGAATTCAACTGCCCAAAAAAGAAAGCATCAGTCTATTAAACAAAAAAAAAAAACATCTCAAGAATAAGAAGGAAATTATGTTGAGGAGAATCAAAACCACGGAGGAAGCACACTACAATTTATGAAAACCCCTGGCTCATTTCCTACCGGAAATTCTCACAGCCTGCCTGTTCCTCTTCTTGACACCAGATTTGGAAACTTTGAGGCTCCTGTGCACGGCACTCAACCTAGCAAGGGCGGCTTTCTTTAGATCAGGCCTGTAGTAGTTATCTGCAACCTGTAACAAGTGAATATACACGATCTTAGAATATAACTTGGCCTTAATTGTCACAGCATTGTAAGATTGAGAACCAAACACTACGAGGAATATAAAAGTGCACGGGCAAACAAAGCATGCAAACGATTAGAAAATAACATGGTAATCAAATGACCTTGATGTCCTAATACATACACGAATGAGATAGTGCAGCTAAAAGTTTTTTGAAGACTGAAGCTCAGAAGCCAAGCGTAAAGTACATTTCAGCGAGAAAACCATATTATATCGTTTCTTCCTGCATGTTAGTGGCTCATCACACCGTAAAGAAGAAATTGGGGGCCAAAAATAGATCAAGATTTCGAGGGGAGATAAGCTTCCAGTGTGTCTCACCTCAACATCTCTGAAGAGACAAAGTACTCATATATGTAAAGATCCTCCCCACCCCCTCTCCCAAATATATAAGGACCTAGCTTCTGAAATTACCTGGTTGGCCACTGCATTTGCCATCCTGCGGAACTCCTTTTTCATCAGAGACTTATGAAGCAAAGCAGCAGGCTTGTTCTGTTTCTTGGTCTTGGTTGTAGCAAGCAACACCGATCTATCTTTGCCCTCAGGTTGAATGGTAACTGTTTTCTTGTTTGCCAAACCTGATACATCCCAATAAAAAGGCACATTCATGAAACATGCATAAAGATCCTTGACTACTCCTACGCACCAAATATAGCTCAAGTATTATTTAAAAAAAAATCAGCTATGCTTCAAGAAAATCAGAACCATACGATATTTTAACTTGGGTTCTAAAACCTAAGTTCCGGCCACTTGTTCCACAAATTCCTTAAGACTTCCAATATAAGCAACAAAATTTAAATGAAGAAGGATTCGCCCGAGTTCTCATTGCATATTTCAATAATACAGATCAAGTGTGTTGCTCTTCTAGGAACAAAATATTTTCAGATCTATTGGAAAGGTCCATGAATTCACGAAATAATCTTCTTTCTATATAGTAGACTGCTAGAAAGGATGTAAAAACTTCAATTTGGTTAATATCCCACCGCCCTTCCACACCCAAATCAAACAGAAACTCTTACATTAAACTTGAACTAAATTTATTTGAAGTACATAGAACTTGAACTATCTGTGGAAACCCGCTGCAACTCACATTTCTACAAAACCTAAATAATTCTCAAAAATGAAACTTTTCAAACTTTTTAACCGTAAAATCCTCTACTCCACATACTCGGAAATAAAACAGGCATAAAATTCATTATTCATAATCTTCTCCAACAATTTAATTTCTGATGCAGTTTGTTAAAATATAAAAATTAATAAATCAATATTTAATTGTCTCTGAAACCAAAAAATACAGAATTTTTTTTGCTCTTCCGTCTCATAAAAAAATATCTCTAAAGTACACAAAAATCATAAATTAAAAGCTTTCCTATCCTTTTCCTTCCCACAGCGCAAAACAAAAATATAAAAACGCGGAGTTTGCCTTCATTATCTCTGAAACCAAAGAGACAACGAAATGACCACGGTGACCCTACTAATGACGACAATAAATCTGACACTTCACAAATAAACAAAAACAACAACGTAAGTAAAATCAACACAAGAAGAAACCATCCTATTTTTTTTTATAAGTGAGAATCTATCGTATATTTTTCTAAAACTAAACATAAAACCAGCGAATAATCTAACCAGAGTGCTTGTAGGAGTTGAGGTTGTAGAGGTTGTTGCTCTCCTTGCTGAACTGCACGCTGGCCGTTCCATTCCCAAACTCCTTCACCAGGAACGAGTTGTTCTTCTTCACCATCTCCCATATCAACTGCCCGGGTACTGTCGCCATCTCCTTCCCTGCACCTAGCTATACCAGATAGAAATTCAGAAAATAACGCTAGGTCCAAATACACATCCCCAAATATATATAACGAGAGAGATAGGGGACCTGTTTGGTTCTGTTTATGAATCCGGGGCGGGGGGAATTTGGAGGGCGGAAGCGAGGGAAGGGTTTATGTTGCTCTTTATATTGGAGACCTAATTTTCTGCACTATTTTGTTGGGACTGGGTGGGCACGGATCGTTTAACTATATTACGCCCATGTCCTCGGAAACTCATGACTTGGGAAGGAAGAATTTGTTTATACGACAATTTGTCAGGGGTATAATTAGTCCGGTTCGATCCGGTTTTAGATAAAATTTAAGATCAATCGGTATGTACTGGTTTTACATTTTCTAAAACCGATTACGCACCTGTTATCCTCCTAAACCGGTACTCCGATTTTACCGATTTCCGGTCTGGTTCGATCCGGTTTTACCGGTTTTAATATACTATATTATATAATATAGTATATTATAGTATATAATACTATCGTGATAATATATTGTAGTATATTATAATATATATTATAATTATATTTTAGACTATAATGATATATTATAGTATATTATAATATATAGTAATATAGTATTAATATAACTATTAATACAATAAGCAAAATGATATAAGATTTTAAAATTTAATGCTATATTAATTAGTAATTTATTATATAATACAAAACTATTTTATATATAGTTATATATTATATATAAATATTATATACAATATAAAAAATTAATATATATATATATATATAAATCGGTCCGGTCCGGTTTTAGAAAAAGAAAAATTGAAACTGGACTGATTTTGACCGGTTTTAAGAAAACTAAAACCGATACCGGACCGAACCAACCTTGAGACCGGACTGATGCCACCGGTTTGGTCCGATCCGGTCCGGTTTACCGGTTTATCGATTTTTTTTTACACCCCTACAATTTGTATAGAAATGATAAGGCTATGGCCAAAAAAAAACATCAATGATGGTATAGTCTCAAATATAGAGTTAGATGAAAAAATCTAGTTGCAAGTATAATTGCGTATTAATATGTGTATCAATCTAATGTGATTGGTTAAAAAGTAGATTTTATTGAAAACAGTGCTAATTTAAATTTTAAATATGAAAAAATCAATATTGGTACGGAGATTAGTATGTGACTTTACTTGTATATAGCAAAACTCTATGAAATTAATTTTTTTTACAAAGCCTTGTGAACTTTTGTCAATTTAAGACTTTTATAAATCATTCCTCAAATTTATTTACTTTATTAAATAGAGTAAAAAATAAGGATGGACCTACTATTGGACCAAGGTCTTTCATGGAGTAAAAGGACTTCCAACAACAAATAGCCTTTAGACATGATTTAATGTTGCCCAACTCAATAAAAATATATTTAATACTCATCATCTCATACACCACACCACACTTATATTAGCTAATAAATGTATGGGCTCATCCTTATAGACTCGACCCAGCTTTTGATCTCTGTCTACAAATTGTTGGAATCCATATTAATGTTTTAAATTATGTTCCGATAATCATAAGTTTAAGTATTGGAACAAAATATTTTGGTATTGGTGCATTTCGGTGTATCGTTTCAAGATTAATTATATATTATATATAAATATTTATATGTCTATATAAACTAACAACTAATAGAATAAATACATATAGCACAATGGCTTGATGGCATATAATTCGATTCTCTAAATGGGAACTTGAAATTGAACCCCCCACCCGTCTTATAAAAAAAAATAGAATAAATAAATATACGATTTGTGTGTGTAAGCATGTATCATGTATGTGTATATATAGAAGAATTGAAAATTTATAAAATGAATATTCATTGGGAAAAAAATCATAAACTTGAGTTTTGAGACAAAAGAAAAAAAATAGAGAAATTATTAAAAATAATGATATTTAAAAATAAGAATAAAAAAAGAAAAAAGAATGAGCGGCATATTTAAAGTTACAAAAAATTAAAATTATATAAATATATTTTATATTTAAGAATTAATTAAATAGCATCTATATTTTAAATTTACAAAAATGTCATTCAAACACAATAAAATTACAAAAATAATCAAGAATGGAATAGGATCCAAAATGCCAATTCCAGAGGGAATAGTCGGAATTTGACCAAAATAGTTAAAAAAGACTAGAATGAGCCAAAATTTCCAACGAAACAAAATAATGAGATAGTGTACAGATACTAGACCGAAATAAGAAATTTTGGCCAAAATGAAACGGAATTTAAAACTTTAATCCTTATAACTAAGAGGATTTCCTTGTTCTACTGAAATCTCCATGGAGGAGAGAAGCAACGACCAAAGCTACATTCTTCACGGCCTCCCCGTTTGTTAGAAATGGAGATGCTTGTTACAGCTAAATGCCTAGAAACTATATGGTGCACTAGTTCCTTTCTCGCTTCTCTTTTGAGACATGGTGCACCGTTGCTATGAAAACATTTGCACGAATTCTCAGGGTTCGGGAACTAAACAAGGAAACAGGCGTGTGACAAACCCATTTCCAATGACACGACTTTTGAACAATCCATGGTCAGATTCCTTTTAGACAAGTATGTCAAGATTTTAGCATAATATCATGCCCCATAATTATGGTCCGAGGTATTAAATGATCTTTCACATCGTTCTTCAAAAGATCAATCTAGCCGGAATTCAACTAGCCCAAAATAAGCATATCATGACGCTAAAATAATTAGGTAAAAAGCGACTACATCTCTGTCTATTAAACAAACAAACAAAAAAACATCCCGAGAACAAGTCACCACAATGAAGATGGAAACAAAAAGGGAATCCAGAATACTGCGGAGAATCAGGACATCGGAGGAAGAAGCACAATACAAATATATCATACCCCTAACTCATTTCCTACCGTAAACTCTCACAGCCTGCCTATTCCTCTTCTTGGCACCAGATTTGGCAACTTTGAGGCTCCTGTACACAACACTCAACCTGGCAAGGGCAGCTTTCTTTAGATCTGGCCTGTAGTAGTTATCTGCAACCTGTAATTAGTGAATCACGCACGATTTTAGAATATAATCTGGCATTAATTGTTGCAGCATGGATAATTGAGAACCAAAGACCATTCTGAATAGAAGGTCCAAGGACAAACAATGCATATACACGATTAACAATGAATGTTATAAGGAACAAGGTAATCAATCGAGTTTAATGTGCCAATACATACAATATGAGATACAGTGCAGTGAAAAACTGTTTGATCACTTGAAGCTCAGAAGCCAAGCGTAACAAGTACATTTCATAGAGAAAACCATATTATATGGTTTCTTCTTACATGTTAGAGGCTCATCACCGCATAGAGTTGAAATTTGGGGGAAAAACTGGATAAAGATTTTGAGAGGAGGTAAATTTCTAGTATGTCTTATGCACAAATCTCTGAAGAGACATAGTACTCAAACATGTAAAGTACTCAATCAAATTTTGCTGAGGGCCTGTGCACCCATTGCCAATAAAAAAAAATTATGTAAAGAAAAACTGTTTGAACAGCGGAAGCTCAGAAGCCAAGCGTAACAAGCACATTTCATTGAGAAAACCATATCATACGGTTTCTTCTTACATGTTAGTGGTTCATCACCGCAGAGAGTTGAAATTTGGGAGAAAAAACCAGATAAAGATTTTGAGTGGAGGTAAGTTTCAACGAAGAGATAAAGTAAAGTGCTCAAATATGTAAAGGAAAAAACTAAATGAACACTGGAAGCTCAGAAGCCAAGCGTAACAAGCACATTTCATCGAGAAAACCATATTATACGGTTTCTTCTTACATGTTAGTGGCTCATCACCGCAGAGTGTTGAGATTTGTGGCCAAAAACAGGATTACAATTCACTGAAGAGATAAAGTGCTCAAATATGTGGAGAACCCACAAAAAAAAAAAAAAATTTCTCTAAAAGGAACCAGCTTATGACATTACCTGGTTTGCCACAGCATTTGCCATCCTGCGGTACTCCTTTTTCATCACAGACTTGTGAAGCAAAGCAGCAGGCTTGTTCTGCTTCTTGGTCTTGGTTGTAGCGAGCAACACCGATCGGTCTTTGCCTTCAGGTTGAATAGTAACTGTTTTCTTGTTTGCCAGACCTGATACATCCCAATACACAAGCACATTTCATAACACTTTTTTCACAAGTACCTTTTCATAACACACATAATAGACCCTGAATTACTCCTACCAACAAAATGGATTGTTCAAGTCCTGCTTTCTCTTCTTTTTCATAAGAAATAGTTCAAGCCATGCTAAGAAACATGAGAAAATAAAAAGTAAATCAGAACCTTGAGACATTTTAACTTCCGTGCTAAAACTCTGCCAAGAATTTTAATACAGAGCAACAAAAATTTAAATAAAGAGAAACTGCTGCGATTTCTCTCTGCATTTTTCTAGCACATCATTAAAACAAGACACTTTAAGAGAGGACATGCAAAAAATGCATCTTCAATTCTCTCCAAAGACCCAAAAATGTGTCTTTTTGGACTCCAGGAACAAAAATATTCCCAGATAGCAGGTATCAGACAGGTCCAAGGTTTAGCAAAATAATCTTCTTTGTATATAGTAGACAGCTTGGAAGATAAAACTCAATTTCCTTATGTCCCAAAACCCTTCCCTGCCATCAAACGGAAACTAGTACATTAAACTTGAACTAGTGAGCCAAACTTAAAAAGAGATCTGAGTAATCCTGCTGCAACTCCCACTTCCACAAACCCTAAATCATTCTGAAATATGTAACTTTTTAAACATTTTCTGACAAGTAAAAAAAGTTTCAAACTTTTAAGAGCTCCTTTCATTCCAAATAGTCGGAAAAAACACAAACATTAAATTCAGAATTCAGAATCTTTTCCAACAAATTAATTTCTTTAAATAGTAATAAAAAACTTCAAAAAGAATTCCAGCCCCAACAAAAAGGGGGAAATGTAATCAAAATTATTCTCTCGAAAACCAAACCAAACCAAAACAAATTTTCGATTCCTTTTTCATGACCCAATTGCTACAGACAAAATACAAAACCTTATTTGTTTTTCCGTCCGGGAAAATCATCTATAAAGTACGCAAAAAACCAGAATAAGTTTGCCTTTCCCTTTCCTTCTCACAGACCAAAACAAGAAAAAAAAATGCAGGGTTTGCTATCATTTTCTCTGAAATAAAAGAGACAGCAAGACAATCACGATGACTCCACTCATGAAAGACAATCCAACACTACCAAAATATACATACTCAAGATTAAAAAAAAAAAAAAGTAAAATCAACACAATCAGAATCCATCTTATTTTTTACTAAACAGAAAGGTAGCGAATAATCTAACCAGAGTGCTTGTAGGAGTTGAGGTTGTAGAGATTGTTGCTCTCCTTGCTGAACTGCACGCTCGCCGTTCCTCTCCCGAACTCCTTCACCAGGAACGAGTTGTTCTTCTTTACCATCTCCCATATCAACGGCCCCGGTACTGTCGCCATCTCCTTCCCTACACCTCTCTACACCAGATCCAATCTCTTAGATAAAACATGGTAACCAGAAACCCATCAGACATGTATATACAAACAATAGAGAAAGACGGAGAGAGAAAGCACCTGTCTGGTTCTGTTTATGAATCTATAGTGGGGAGATTTGGAGAGTGATGGAGGGAAGGGGCTGATGTTGTTATTTATATCGGAACCCTAATATTCAGCACTATTTTGTTGGACTGGGTGGGTATCGTCATTTCACAATATTACGTCCATGTCCTCGGAACGTTTCTGTGGCCCCTAACCCTATACCCTAGTTTGGGAAGGAAATTTCGTTTTGATTACACGACAGTTCGTATAAGCTGAAAAGGATCAACGATGGCAATGTTTTTGTCGTTGTGTCAAGTAAATCTTTCTTAATTACTTGAGGCTAGGATCAATTACATGAGGCTCATTCTTAATTTTATAATTACTTAATTATTATATATTATGATGATTTAGCACTTTCAATTCTTATATATGACAAAATATATATTGATCCTGCACACTGGGAATTTAACGCCAGCTCGATCGAGTGTTTGTTCTAAACAGCTCATTACGAACGTACTACTACCAAGTTAATTTTCTTAAATACACTTAATTAAATTTTGTATATAATCGTGTGTGTGATTGATTTCGTTTTCATTTTTTACTTTACCATTTGTTCTCATAGTTCCTACCACGTACTGTTGTGAAAAACACACAAACGATGGCAAACAATTTAAAATCAATGGTCAAGCAATCACACAATACACACAATTTACGTGGTTCGGTAGCATGCCTAAATTGTAAATATTTCTATTAATTTAATTAGAAGAGATTACAATCACACAATCTCAACTCACTCACTTTAGAGCTTTTTCTCTCTCACAATATGCACTCACACTTTGCCTCTCTTTATTATATATTAGAATAAACACTTGCAGATGAAATTTTTCTCACAACAAACTCGAGAAAATTAGTCGTCCGCATCAAAAGCCCAAAATCATCTCAGCAAACTCTAACTTTTTGATCGGAGGCGATCTACGAGCATCATCCATGGCTTCGAAGCAGATCTTAAAGGAGTTCAAGGAACTCCAGATGAAAGACCCTCCTACCTCTTGCAGTGCTGGTATTTTTTTTTTGTCAGAAAAATCTCCGATTATTTTTCCTTTATTTTCTCAGTTTTGTTTTTTTTTTTAAATTTTATTTTATGGTTTTCTTCGATTTTCATGGTTACCAGCTTCTTTCCAAGCTCAATCTGTGATGTTTCTATTATTTTTTTTGAAGTTAATCTGTGATGTTTCTAGTTTCTGAGAATCTAGGCTTTGATCTGTGATGGAGTTTCCGGATAAATAAAGAAAAAATACGAGGGAAAGAGAGAGGGTCTGTTAGATGGAAAATAATAAAATAGTCATTTGATCCTTCTACAGCAACTCGCCGCCCGGGGACTAATTTACTGTAGCACAAGTTCAAGATAGCGTGAGTTTAGCTAGTCCAATGTGGGAGTTTTTTGACAAATATAGTCAAATTATAAACTTGCATTGGCGTATAACTACTCGTGCTCTAATCTGTCTAAGTTAACATTGCCTGTGGCTGTGGTAACGTTGGCTATACTCTTGCTTGGGTCCAAGTCTTGCCTGACTCAAAAGCAAATGTGTACTAAATGCACTGGGCCATGCTCATCACTAATTCAAGAGAATGGCGTGTTCAATGAGGCCCATCCAAGAGGACCAAGACCCTTGCGAAGGTACAGGGACACACAGAGCAACGGCTACGTTAAAGAATTTTAATTGCATTAAATACAGAAGTACGAGAGGGGTGAAAAATTGAAATGCCTGGAACAAACTCCCAATTACATACATTAAAGATGCTGCAACTCAGAATAAATTATCATCACTTTTTTATTGAGACCGAATCAAACTGACAAGAGATGCCCAACACCAACTTCATTCTTGAGGTTCAAAACTGAAGACAAGATATCTGGATTCAAAGGAATGAAGCTGTAAATAAGAAGGCTGATTGCAGTAAATTTCAAAACATGTCTAAAAACCGAGTACACTGTGGAATAAAGTTATTGCCTCCGAATCAACCTGAACCCAAAAAATAATTACCTAATATCAGGTCAACAATACCCAATACCAGATCTTTACATAATGTTACACTATGTACAGAGCCAAAAGCAGCTTCCATTAATTTTACTCCTACAGGTTCTACAAGGGACCGTCATGAAAGTGTACAGAAGGATGCCCACCTTACCAGTAGAATATACGGTGCCGCAGACTGAGCATGGTTAAATAAAACAGTAACGTGGCTGCTGAACTGAAAGGAAAAAATAAAAATACCTAAGACACCAAACCAAAGTCACAGGTAGAATCCAGCAACTCCTCCTCCAGAACCAACTTTATGGGATGCTCGATGTCAACACACGGTGTGTTGGCCTTGCCAATCCATTCACTGCTTCGTTTATTCTACTGAATACTACTTTTAGTGGGATACAGGCTACAACAGGACCTTTAGGCTTATCTACCACTGGTTTCTGCTCTTCTTCGGACTGCTTGTGACCAGTCAAGGAAGAAAGTTTCCGTATCTTTTTAGACAATAACCCAGATTTCTTTATTTTTGGTAATTTAACAGGTGAAAAACGGGGTTGCAATGCCAAGAGCTTGGCAGGAACTCTTCCGGATACTGAATTTGGCCTGGCAGCATTACGCCTTTCACCAACTTTGAGATTACACTCCATGCTTCTCAACAGATAATCACAATGGCCATCATCCAAAACCTCGACTGTGAGTGGGTGACCAACAATAGCTTTACCATTCAACTTACTCATGAGGGAAACCAATGGCACATGCTGTGGCCGATAGCTTGCTTTCACTTCAATCTTAACATCATACAGTGAAGCATCAGTGGAAATATTTCTGACAGGAAAATCCGATATCTGATATCTGGAGTGAACTGTAAAGCGGGACTGACGATACGGAAGTGACCTTTGGGGTGTCAAAGAGCCTTTGGGTGATAGATTCACTTCAGCTATTGGCACTCTTGTATGAGAATCCCTCTGAGACATTTGCTTGCCCCAGTCCCTGAAACCATTTACCAGGCCTTCGGCAACTGATTTGCACTTTGGTCGCAAGGTACAATTATATGATGTGAGGCATCCACCAACGCCAGTGCCATCAACTTTCTGATCTGAACCCTCCAAATGCTCTATACCTGCCAAATAAGCATTGGATTCATCATCCATGTCCACATATTTTCCGGAGCCCTGTTTTCTATTTTTACTTAAATGTCTTGAATTCCTCTTTCGTTTTAACTGCCACTTTGAAGTACCTTTCTCTATCCTCTGGCTAATATTATTAATATGAACAGTATCTGAACTGGTAGAACCAGATTCATTAAGTCCCTCATTTCTCAACAGTGCAGCTTCAGCTTGACTACCTTGACAATATTGCCTTCCCAAAGCGACAGACACGGGAATAGGCGAAAAACCTGGCAGACAGATCATATATCAGCACAAGGAAACATTTCTACTCTTCTTCACTAGTTCACAATCAGCTGAACAAATAAACAGAATGCTTCGTTACACTACTAGCTAGTTTGCATGAAAATAACTCCTAAGAAACTATATGGAACTTTTGACCATGAAAGTAGAACTTGAAACACTCAGCTGACTCATGGATGAATGGCATATGTCCTGTCACCTCTATTTTATTCCAATGTAAATTAACCATAAGAGGCAAAGGCAACATACAAATAACATATACAAGAACGTATACAAGAATACCTAATTACAAGTAGAAAATGAACGTGTTAACAGTCATAAATTAAAATCCAAAACAGAAAAAGAAATTCAAATGTCTCCGGACAAATGCTTGACACACAACATCCGCAGAGCCCAATCAGATATTTCAGGAGATTTTTTGCTTGTTCTTTTTTTTCTCTAGGTAGGAGGTTGATAGCTACAAACAAAAATCCATCGTCTATCAAGGCCTATACGTTCCATATTTTTTGGGGCTTCAAATTCACCTCTCTTCCAATGCCATCTAGATTGCCCTCCATCGTGTCACCATTAGGGCATCTAGATGGCATTGGAAAAAGTTAAGTCTTCATCTATTTAGCATTAATCCATCAATCTCTACCAAGAACATATCGCATCACCTAGTACCTTCCTCCGCATATCGCATCCCCCCTCCCGGGGACCCATGGGGACCAGCGGGGTGGGCGCACAGCATCATACACATAAATCTTACAAGTGCATATGAACCCAAACACATGTACCCATACAGTTTCATGCTCAAAGAATATGTATAAACACTTTTTTATGTGTATACATACATAAACCTTCTTTAGCCTAAAGAACAGGACTTAACAGATAAATTTTCCATTTTGGCTATCTGAGAAAATAATCCTGAGACCCAGGCTTAAGCCTGCTAATTGGGTGGCTAAGTATGTGAACAACCATTTTAATGTACTATTCCTATTCCTATCATCCTCTTTGGTGGATTTGTGGAATAGCTCATATTTTAAAGAGGTGGCTTTGCTTTCCTTCCTTTTCCCCCTTTCTCTTGTATATACCCACATACTATAAGGATGCACTTAGCATTTTTTTTTTCTTGCAATTTTTTTCTTTTCAGTTAACACCCATAATGTGAGAAATGAAAGGAGTATTATCTTAAACCAGAACAAATATGAAAACGGTAACAAATAACTTACACTGTTCTAAAGAATTTGGTTGTATATATGCAGCATACCTTTCTAACAGACCAAGTTGCAATCAACTAGAAATAATAAATATTTATCATCAATTTGAATGTCATCTGAGCAAGAATGAGAAAGATGAAAAGAAGATGCTATGCACACTTGATATTAATGAATTTTATCATTTTAACTCAAGAATACCTTCAGTGTGTTTTTCCTCCCCAACAAATGGCACATCAAATAACTTATCAGAAGAACCATTCTCAGCTAACCCAGCTGTGCTGGAAATTTCATTCTCCTTAGTCTTGTAAAGGATTTGGGAAGCATCACAGGCATGTTCTGAAGCATTTAAAGGGACTCCATTCTCACACGAAACTCCAGTGCTGTCAGAATTGTTGTTCACAATCACAGATTTCTTTGAGTCATTAGATTCCAGTCCTGAAACCCTGCTATCAGACATACCCTGAAGAGGTGAACCACTTGAACTGGGAAGTTGATCACAAATAACTGGAACAGAAACCATGGCTGTACACTCCAAAACCTTTGTCAATGGTCGGCGACGGTTTTTCCTTTTCAAAAATTCATGAACATTTGCCACTTGAGATCTCTTCCTTTTGAGTGAAGGCAAATAACCTTTGCCACCATTGACAGGACTCCCGTTAGATATCCAATTCCCGGCACTTGAATCACAGAGTGAAGCACTATCTTGTTGAACTAGATCGAGCATCCCTCCAGCTTTTCTTTTTGACACGACACCCATGCCCAGGTCCTCAAGTCCTCTCATACGCTTAACTCCTTCTGTTCCATCATCCTCTGAATCATTTGGGGTTCTTCTTCTTCTTCCCAGGACAGATTGCACCTTAGCAGGATTATTATGATTTGGCTCTTCAAAAGATAAACCAGATTGAGATAACTCTGGCGCTGAATTTGAATTGTCTTCAGAATCACTAGCATCGTCACCCCGATCCACGTTTTCTTCAACAGAACGAGACATGCTAGGTGACTCTCTGGCTGAACTACCAAGGTCGCCACCTGAATTATCCTGTTGAAAGAAATCCAAGCGATCTGTGCCAAGGCGAGCACTCTCAATCTCAAGAGCATGGATAATGGCATCTTCCCTCCGAGCGTATTTAACAGCTTTTTTATTGGAATTAGCTGCAGATACCTTTGCCTTTTCAATGCATTCATCATATTCCCCACACCGAAATGCCTTAACCCTCTTAGATTTTTCAAGATTATACCAATCCCTGTACCAACAAACAAAGAGGGATTCTGTCAACAAATCCATACATGTTAAAAATAAAAGAGAGCTGAACGCCACCATACATCATTACAACAGCAGGAGGGGGGAGAAATCAATCATCAAATTGATATTACAAATTATCTTAACTACTCCAACAAATACGTGTCACTAAAGAGATAAATTTGGTGCACGCATAAACAACTCAAAAGTCACATCTAACGAATAAAGAATGCCATCACAACCATATCAAGGCAAATGAAGCATGGAAAATGTGGAATTTTGAGGTCTCAAAAGATCAATAGCGGTAAGTCGAGGAGACTTTATTTATCAAAGTTTTTCAATACTTTACTCCATTGGTCGATTGTAATTGATTTCAATGGAATGAGTTTCCATGAATTTCTTGTATCGCTAAACTAGCACGCTAAGGTGATGCTCTTGTATATGTCCCGTATACCCAGGCTTTTGCCTATTGATCAATAATTACCAAAAAAAAAAAAAGTTATTTATCAGTACGAGAAATAGTCAAAAAGAAGCTGAGAGAAAGAAGATCAAGTTTGGCCATCATAACAAGGTAATTAATATTTATAAAAAATAAAATAAAAAAACAACAAGGTAATGAATAAAACATATCACAACTGATTGTTTTCGCTCTCCTAAAATTTGCATATTCTTTCAAATAGATATGGTTTTTGCACCATAACAGCAATGGCATAACTTTGGAAGGAGGGATGTCTCCTAACAAAGAGGGTCATCATGGTGGCAATAGCATGTATCTTATTTCATAAGCAAGTTTTCCTCCCTGTTTTTTCTTTTCTTTGGCTGGGCCCACTTCGTTAAAAATAATTTCAATTTTACATAACTCCCCTTCATTTGCAATCAAATTGTAAAATAGTTGTAAAGAGATGTAAGTTTATCATTTTCTTTTTCTATTTACCCAAAAGGCAAGAAAAAACCCTTCCGCTAATTATCAAAACATGGGAAACGAGAGAAAATAAGAAATCCAGAGAGACTGCATCCTGCTTCATAAACATTTTTTGTGTATGAATGCAATGCCGCTTACATTGCGTTCTTTTAATGCATAACAGAGATAAACTTCATAACAAAGAAAAGACTAACTAATGCCATTAACATTGACATCACACGCTTGTAAAGCAAATTAGTATCGCTGGCCATCGCCTGTTTCGAACAACTTTACTAACAATCATGTAAAGCATTACCAACAAAATAATGGCAAAAACCAGCACCTCAACAAAAGCATTACCAAAAGCTCATATCTGAAACCACGCAAACCAGATAATTACTAAGAAAAACGTAAAAAAATCAGAGACCCGACCAAGATAGGCAAGGAGGGAGAGCAAGTGTAAAACAAGAAAGAGCACTCACACACTTGCGTCCTCGCGGCCCAGAAGCTTAACGGGAGTCCCCGATCTCGGCGAAACCAAGGAACCCTCAGACAACTCGTCAAGGCCCATTATACGGCCCGGCCACCACGACCCGTTTCGGCGACGGACCCAAACCAATCCGCCCACCGACGCATCGATACCGTTGGATTTAGCCTCACCAGAACTACTCCCCATCTCAGGAGCAACAACAAAGAACAGTTCAAACAAGAAACCCAGTAAAAAGAAAAATACTATGATCTCAAGCAATCAATCTTGACCGTCTATTCTTTAGTCCCAAAATTGATCCAAAGCCTCGGTTTCATGACCATATGACTGAGCTTCTCAAACCTAACAACCAGAAGCAACAAAACCCAAAAAAATAAATATACAAAAAATCACAATATTACATGCAACACAAAACCCGGAAAATAAACCAAAAAAATAATCCAACCATAAACTACAAATATGCACAAGGGAAAAAGAAAAATAAAAACTCACAGAGAAGATGGAGATAAGGAACTTTGATTTGAGGATTTATGAAGAAAGGAGATCTGGCTGGAGAGGAAGAACAAAATATGCGTACGGTAATATCTTTAGAAAGAGAGGATCTGAATTTAAATTCTTTTTCTCTATTTTTCCATCAAGTTTTTTTAAAAAAAAACGATTTCTCGGCTATTTCTGCGATTCTCTCCGATCTTCTGGAAGTTGAGTTTTGTTTTTGATATTTTTTCAAGACCTCGCCTGCGGCTCTCAGAGCGTGCGGATTAGAGAGACAAGCGAGAGCGAGAGTGAGTGAACAGAGTTTTGTGGGGAGAGAGAGACAGCAAGCTTGGGTGTTTGGGTCGAACGTACCCTTTTGGTATCTTGAGAGAGAGAGAGAGAGAGCGGGAGTGCCATAGAAAATGAGTCTGTAAATAATTTTTAGCTCATTCTATTTTATTATTTTTTAATTATTATTTTTTAATCATCATTTTGGTGGTATTTAGGCAGTAAAGTCATATCAGATATTTTATAATTATGAATATAAAATAATAAATAATAGTAAAAATATTCTCAAAACACTCAATTACCTAAATTAACCTTTAAATACAAATATTTTTTCATATATAACTTTTTTAAATTAATTATTACAATTTTTTATATTTTTAAATAAAAAATAAAAAACAATTCAATTTTTTAAAATTTTAAAATAAAAAATAATATTAAATAACTATATTATAACAATATTTTAACTTTATAATATTTTTATTCAATTTTTTTTTCTCTTTTTATCAAAATTTAATTTAAATTATCTCACTATTTTTTATAAACAACCTTATTATTATTTTCAAAATTGATCTCTTTTCTCTAACATCAAAAGGAAAAAGGGGGCGTCATATACAGTTTTATTGAACGTTTTATTGAATAGATTTTAGAATCTTGAAAATAAAAATATTCGTGGTTGTCAAATAGGTATTAAATATATTTTTGGTAAATGAAATTGTATATTTACAATTCTAGTAACTACCACGTATTCTTTTTTAAAAAATAATGTGGGATCTATTGTATTTTAATAATAGATATCTTTTTTTTTTTTTAAATATATGCTAGACTTACTTATCCTATCCGGTATTACTCGTATTTTTTACGCCTATAACCTATTGAGAAACAGTAGTTACAGTCGTAAGTGTGCAAGCGTCGTATAATCACTTTGAAAATTTGAATAAATATGAGATCCATGTAAAACAAATAATAATAATTTTTTAATAATAAATCACACTTTTTCTTTTAAATAACTGCACATCACTTACACAGTCTATAACTATATACATATATATATATATATATGAGATTACTCTAATCTATTTATAACATACACGCACCACATTGTTTATTACCAAACATGTCCTTTTATCTTTTTATTCCTAATATTATTACCTTTTACAACACGTGTGCCACTTAAAATTATTAAATTCTCGATTTATTCTTCTCATTTATTAAGGAAATGTACATAATTCTTCCGATTACCATCCAATTTACAATCAACTCTTTGATTTATCATACACCCATCACACATGATCGTCCGAATCTCACTAGACGATAAGCTTTACCCTGCATTTAAAAGATTGTCACAGATGAGTTATGATACATAAAGTCATTTTTACGTATTTTTTATGCATTATATTAATATGATTAATTAAAATAGTTATTTTATATTAAAAAAAGTGACGCAGCCAATCATATTAGTAAATCACATAAATAATACACAATAATAACTACACATAAAATTTTTAATCACGAATATCACACCAAGGACATCATTTGAACATTCCAAGACTCCAAGTCAAGGAAAACTGAGGTCTATGGGAGTACTGAAACACCTAATGGATGCCTCCAACATTGAAAGTATTATCGTATTTGAAACACCTAATGGATGCCTCCAACATTGAAAGTATTATCGTATTTTCTATTTTTTGTCACAGTGAGAGAGTAGTGTTATTTAAAAAATTTTACACCATACACAATTCATGCGGTATAGTTTAATGTATAAGATTTAAATTTAAAAATTTATCTTAAAAAACAAACGAGCTTTACTGCTCATCATCCCTGTACACCACATTTTTATTATTATTTTTATTATTTTTTGTTTTATTATTATGAAACTTATTAAATTCTCATACTCATAATCTATATACTACATATTTACTAAGAGAAATAAAAATAAATAATAAATAAGTGTATTGTGCCGGGTGTGAGGATAATTAATAGACTTTTTCATATAGTATGTTTAGAAATAATCTCATTCCAAAATTCTTAATATCATCTCATCTCCTTCCCAAACATAATTTAAATACAAAATTTTCAAACTAATTATTTCAACTTTTTCAAACTAATCATTACATTTTTTCCCGGCTTTCAAACAAAAAATAAAAAATAATTCAATTTTTTCAAATTTTAAAAGAAAAATAATATTATAACATTATATTATAACAAGATTTTAATCTTATAATATTTTTTATTCAACTTTTTCTCTTTCCTTTTTTCAAAACCTATAAAATACTCAATTCAAACTATCTCATTACTATTTATAAATTATCTTACAACTATTCATAAAATTATTATCTCATCTCACTCTTCAAACAAGTTTTTAGATTCACAAAGATATTTAATAAAAGTAAAACTCATGATGTGATTAAATGTTATATATGCATGTTCAAAAAAAATGTTCTATCTACTTTACTAAAAACCTACACATAAAATATACGATGTAATATTCTATATAGTTCACAAATAAATTTTATAAAAATAAAAAATAATAATAAATTTATTAAAAAAATGATAAAAATAAAGCTCTTAAATTAATATGATTAAATGCTAAAAATATATATATTGCATTAAATGCTAATATATTATATCTACTTTTATAATAAAAACAATTTATAATATGATATATTACAAATTGAATGTCCGCATGAACCAAACATTTATTAATGAATATATATATGTAGATATGATAAGTGTTTTGATATGGGACGGACAGGAGCTATATATTAATTATCTACACTTGTATCGCATGCATCCTGCCCCCGTCGTTCCGTTTTGTACGGTTACGAGGATGCGTGGTGTAGGGATGTAAAAACAAGATCTGAAATGGACGGCTCTAGTTATATTTATCTTGGCTATTTTCTATCAAGCCCCTCCCCTTTTTGTTTTTCTTTTCTTTTCTTTTTTCACTCGTCATTACTTGAAACTCAACAAGAAAATACACTCAAGGAAAATTGTATTTCATCCCCATGTTAAAAAATATCTCTTAATGTGACTTCTAAATTAGGCTTTAGCAATTGAAAGTTGTTGGCTCGGCTTATCCGTACAACTCGATCAATAAAAGTGAGTTGAACTAACTTGCGGGTCAAATCTGTTTACTGTTAGTTTCGATTAGACTAAAACGTTTTAACAGACAACAGCTCCCTAAATCTCAAACCGTATGTCATCTCTCCTTAAATCTCAAACCCTAGCCAGATGCGTATGCTAGAGTTAGATAATAACAATAGGAGATAGGAGTCACAAGAACGTGACAGTTACCAAGACAATACTTTTGCAAAGATGTTGAATGATGGGTGCGACGAGGGCGTCTCTTCATGATTCGAGGGACTAATCATTATAATCGTAAAAGACATTTTTAAAAGAGAAGTCATTGACGCTGTTAGCACATAGAATGGAGGAAAGGCTTGCTTGGGTGTCACATATAGCATGGGAGAAGGGAAGATGAGCGAGGAGGGAAGATGCAGAGAGTAGATGCAAGCTTGGGTATCGCACATAGCGTGGTCAGTGAGGAGGGAGGATGCTGAGAGGTCATGGGATAAGAAAGAGAGCTCAAAGAGGTATTGCAGAGCTAGGCATAAAAGCAAATCCACATATTTCAAGATCTATTTTTTTTGTCTCCTTTTATTTCCTTTTCTTCTTCCCATACATATCACATAAATATAATTTCCTGCATAAGCAATTTAACCCAACTGTTATTATTATTATTATTATTTTTTTTAAAAGGAGAAAAAGAAGGGAAAAGTAAATCCTACTGTCTTTAATCATATCAAATGAGGTGAGTTAGATATAAAAGGAATGACAAAATGCAAAATGAGAAAAAACAATATCAATTTTTATTTATAATTCAAAACACAAAGTATAGTTGCCATCTTATTATGTATGTTTACATGACAGAACTTTTTTTTTTTTAAAAAAAATAAAATTGTAAACTTCTTTTTTGCGGACATGTATTTTAAGTTGGCCATATTGCATGGCTCGTCTGATGAGAGCTCGCAATGCATGAAAATAAAGCCGATACCACCAGCAACTAGAAGACACCAAATAGCAATACTTCTGAATCCGAGCAATACTCCAAGAAAGTAACGAGTTGAAAACAGCAACATATCATTTTGATTTTATTTCCTATCTAATTAATCAAATATTTGTTCACAATACGGTAACAGTCATCGAGGCATCTCACGTGGGCCAAGCCGCCAAAGAACAACTGCTTTACCATTAAATTGCCAGCCCCTTAATTTCTATTCTACCCACTAGATCTGATCTACCACACATTTTTCTTGCATCAAGTGTCTCAATTGTTCTGCACAAATTACCCTTTTCCAAGTCCTCACCTATTACATTACAAATATGTTACAAAAAAATATCTCATGCTTTTAATGATTTCCTGTCATCAACTCCTAAGATGGATCTTGAAATCCGCATGGTATCTATCATAAATATGATCTTCAGCTTGCCACCCATAATGAGATGCACATCTCCATGACATTAATAGGGGCAGATGACATAAATCAAATTTGGGAAGCACGGGCATTATTGTAAAGAGTATTCTTCTTTTCTATACACATCCTTGATCAGTCATGGCTTGGGCAATACCCAGAAAGGCAGAGATGACTGCTCCATGTACCAAAGCTCTGTTAGACCGGCAAGAAGAGAATAAGAAAAACTGACTTCAACAATTAAATCATTGGACAATGACAATACATTAATACAACTCATCAGCCAATTTTATTTATTTTTTATTATTATTATTTTTTTCTGCCTTGAAACATGGAAGGCCATCTGGGATGGAAAACCGAAGAAATGCTAAACGCTACATAGATTCATTTGGTCCTAAAAACAGTACGTTAGAAGCTCAAAACAATTTAAAAAGGTATTACAATCTGGACATGCTTTTAACAATCACAGATTCACAGGGAACCATAGATGTGGTTCTCCAACACAACCCTATCAAAACCCTTTAATATTCACTGCAAGGCAGTCTAACTGAGAAACCAGTCATAAATGGAGACCACTTCCCTAGTAGTTAAATTATATTTTTGTCCCCAGAAGGAGGGCAGAGGAAATAACTTTGTTCAAGGTCTTAATATCATCATCAATATTAGTATAACTCACAAGAGATGGGCCATGGGGGAGATTCTTTATTAGGCCAAAGAGTAATGTTATATACAGTTGTGGAGTGTGCAAGTGCCACACAATTGTTTTGAAAAAGTGAGGTCCACTATTAAAAAATTAGTTTTTTTATGTGAATCCCGTATTTACTCACTTTTTTCAAAAGCATTGCGCAGCGCTTGCACACTGCACGATTGCAAATATCATTTCTTTAGGCCAAATACCAAGCTAACTCAATTACAATGGAATTTTCACAAAGAAGATACTTGCAATATGCAGAAAAGGACAACATAAGCACAACTAACTATTATACAAACGTAAACAGACAATAACTTCATGACCTGATGCGATGTGAACAAGGACTTACTCAGGACACTCCTTTTGATAACCAAAATCAGCTGCTGCTTTAAGGGCTCTCTGGTAAGTCTGTTTTATTGCTTCCTGCAGAGAAAATTGCACAAAGGAGATCAGAAAATTGTTGAAGAAGACAAAAAAGGAAAATCACCAAATCAGATCAAGCTCTAAAACAACAAAAGGCAACAATCTTCAAAATGGAGCCACAACAAATTTCACACCAAGTTTTTGCCCATAGAGGTTAAATGAGCAGCACAAGTCCTTCTCCTTCTCCCATTACTCTCTAAACCTCCCTTCTCCCTTGTCACCTTTTCCCACTTTTGGATAAAGAAACGCATTTAGTTATTACCACACAAGATCCCGTTTGGAGTTCAATTGAGTTTTACCTGTTTTGATTTTCAATTTTGACCATGCTTTTAGCATCCAGGGTGACTAAAGTGGTTCATTGTCATTGCATTCGCTAGTGAAAACCAAGATATAGAGAAACAAGAATATGCAATGATGATGCTTGTGAAAATCTCATGGTGTTTTTAAAAATTTATGCTGTGGTAATACGGACATTTTCTAGATGAATCTCCACTGACACAGCCGATTACCAATGCGTATTTGATCCCAACCAGTTGCATTTTCTTAATAACCACTATGGGCATCTGTTGGTGTAAAATATGCACAGACAACTTTACCTGCATTACGGAATATGTCATACTAAAGGATCTCAAGGCTTAGAAGTCCTAACCTATCTGTACAACTTCACGAACATGCATGCTTCCAGTGACCTTCTAATCCAAATTTTAGCAGTGAAATATAAAATGACACTTCCACAAAACATTGCCTTCCCCTTTCGCTTAAAACATACGTGTTAATTTCAATCCAAATGTGCTGCAACAATATAAAATGGGACCGCTTTTCATCAAATTGGATTGAATGATTCTGGAGTTATTTTTCTGTAAAGAATGAGTAATTGGATTCTGAAAAAATTAAGTTAATAGACTTTGTTGGTTTGGTCAAACTGCTCCAACCCATAAGAAATGGGCACTGCTGCTCGGAGTTTGTGAACTCCTGCAACTATTTCAGTTCAATACTGCCGATGACAAATACATAGCACCTCACCTGCAATTTTGACTCAAAATCCTCTGGTGACCAATGCATCAAATTACACTCATGATTTAATTCAAGTTCTCCAGCAACAACCTGCAACCGTGTAGATTACAAATTTAGCATATAAAAGTGCACATAGAGTGGGTGAGAATAATAACCAAGGCCCTTACACGGAATTGCAACTAAACATTCAGCTTAGCCATCCCCCTTGCTAAGCTTAGGAAATAATAGTTGTTAAAGCAAACTTATCTCACTACAATGGTGAAATACTGGACTACTGCTCTTGTTTCACTACATCTACGGCAGTTCTAAATAGAATTGCACTTAGATATATGTAAGGTACACCAAATACTTCAATATGAATCCCTGAACTCCATATATTAATGGATGAAAAAAGAATTGCTTTTATTTAGTTTAAATTTATTGAAAATGAAAGCACATTTCTGAGTATTCTAAGAGATTTGATCATAGCATTATTCTAGTACATGCTAAAAAGGCAGTATATGCATGGTTTGGAAAAAGTGTAGTGGCATCGCACCCCCCCAGCACCAGCAGCCATTGCAGGAGCAATGAGAATATTTGCTTTTCGTAGAACATCAACCGCCTCAGGAGTACAAGGCATGTTCGAACCTAGAACACAAAACATTGATTCACTGATGTCATCATAATTAAAGAATTGGGGAAAATACACACAACAACCTCAAGCTATCCCCCCCCCCCCAAACACACACACGCACACACACCACAAAAAAAAAACTATCAAAACTTTAAATGTACCGATATTTCCTTTTAAAGAGTCAAAATTACCCCTGAAAAATTTGTAGGGTTAATTTTCAAAAAGACACTATAACCTATTAAATTTAAAAAAAGTGACCCATGAAATCAAACACATGACGGCAGCTGGTACAATGCATTTTTTGGTAGTTTGGGGGTTGATTGTGAATTGGGTGGTAGTTTGAGGGAGTTATGCGTATTTTTCCCTAAATAATTAAAATATTATAAACTAAAAGCTGTAATGCATCATATTACTACCTTCTACTAGTACACGACAACCTGAATTGACCAGACTGATGGCATCAGCCTGATCAATTTCATTTTGGGAAGCACAAGGAAATGCAACATCACACCTTTCATTCCAAGGTTTTGCTTCATCATAGTACTTAGATCGAGCATAAGTCTTGGAATAGTCTCTGCCGATGCCACATTTAAAAAAACGTGCAGCTTAAAGTTATTAGAGATAACAATTTGGTAAATAGACTTGAATAGAGGTTGAAACACACAAACCTCAAACTTCTCTGTTGAGCTTTGATATCTCTCAAAAATGTTATTTTCACGTAATCAAATCCATCCTCATCCACCAAATACCCCTTTGCATCTGTTAATTATTTTGGCAGAAAAGTCATACTTTATAAGACTGCTTATCAGCAATACATAATCATTGTAAAAGCTCACCACAGTCCTAATTCCAAAAACACAATGGAAGTTATATTGAAGATTTATCAAATTTGAAAGAAAACGCTACCGGATACTGTGATGGGAAGAGCACCATATGCAATAAGCTTCTCCAGAACATGCATTGCTATCTTACCAGAACCGCTTACAACACATCTGGGGAAAAAAAATCATAGAATAATAGTTAAAAATAATGAACTTGCACAAACTTGAATTACTTCCCATATTCACAAACTTTCAAAAGATGTTAGCATAAATCATTCAAATTCGTATGAACATAAAAAACCTGAAAGATTTGTATCTCAAGCAGAAGGCTAAGGGCATGTTTGGATAATGAGATGAGAATTCTGTGAATGGTAGAGAAATGGTTTGAGTTAATATGTTTTATTGGGTTTTGGGAAAGGAAAGAGAAAAAGTTGAATAAAAATATAATAAAGTTAAAAAATTATCTGAAGATTATTTTTGTTTTGAAATTTGAAAAAGTTGTATTGTTTTTTGTGTTTTGTTTGAAAGTTTGGGAAAATTGTAATGATTCGTTGAAAAAATTGAGGATTTGAAATTGAAAAGTGTTTTGTGTTTGAGTGATGTTTGGGAAGGAAATTATGAGAAGATAAGATAATCTAACTTCCCAAACAATCCCTATACCTTCATAACGCTGTCTAAATAGTGAAAAAAATGCAGTATTCAACAGTCAATGAAGTAGAAAATTCCTAGACTATGGATTGCAAGTATCTTTAAAAAGTTCACAAAGTTGAGCGAGAACCTTAATCCTTTGAGTTCTTTGTTCACATCTGCAAGCATGAGCTGTGCAAAGAAAACCTGCAGAAGCATGAGAACTTTGTTAACGGGGGAACTTATTGCACCCACTAGAGAGACAGATACTGAGTGTGGGAGGGAATTTAACACTTATGGATGTGCATAGTCAGCCAGACATGCACACGCCATCAAATTATCCACCACCCACCCACACAATGAAAGCTTCAGAGCGTTGTAATAGAAAGTACCAGGCCATAGCCAGTAGCTTCAGTCCGAAGGCTAGAGCCAGACCAAAATATCCTTGGCCCTGTAAAACTTCCCTGCATAAGTAGGGCATACATATGAAAGCATGAACATAAGAACTTAGTTTTCTTCCCGTGGTGAATAAGTAGTAATCCCAACAATTAATGATCATGATAAATCAGTCAGATATGTTACACATGCATGTATGTATATATGCTTGTGCTTACATATTTATATAAAGAAGAAATTACTAGAAGAGTGACACATAAATCAAGAACAATCATAGTAGAGGTTGGTTCAGTTAAATTATTTGAATTGTTTTCTAAGGTGACAAAAACACAACAAGAAAGAAGACATGGCAGATTTCAGAAAATAGCTTAACACGGGTTTCTTAAGTACCTGAAAATGACCAGCTAGACGTCTATATTGTCCAAACAGATACCCCATTTCTCGAGTACCAACACCCATCTCCTCTGATGGAAGGTCCTAAAATGTAGAGGACATACCATGTACATTAAGCATTGAGCATTCACCCGAAGAAAAAAGCAGAAAGAGAATGGAACCTGATTCTAATTACCTTGTCAGGACCCAGGTAGCGATATATCTCATTCATGAAACTTTGGCAAAAGCGCATAATCTGCCAGCTTGTGAGAAGTATTTCAGAAATTCCACAAAAGGTTGAAAATTTTAAAATATAAGACCATCAATTAATGGAGTGAAGCATTTACCTCATTATCACTTTTTCCTTTTGGATCAAAATCGCTTCCACCTGCCGCACCTCCAAGTTTGTATGGAGATAATGCATTCTTTAAAGTCTGTGGAAGGAAAAACTAAAGGATTATAGACCAGCCACAAGACGTTAGTTACTTCCCAATATAAAATTTGCATCCCTTTTGAGATAGGATGATCCATTTTTTGACTTCTATCATAATGGTACTTATTTTTGCTCAGCAAGATTGAAACTAGGAACACCAATGTGAGAGAGTCAACCAGTAGCAGCAATTGTAGAGTCTTTAAGGTTTCAAATATGCAAATCAACTTAAAAGAAGGTTGGAGAAACTTTTGACAAAGTCTTAACAAGAATTTAGCACATTGAATTACAGGATAAGTCAAATAACACGAGCACCAGAAATACTCCAATACCTGTTCAAAACCAAGGAACTTGGCAATACTTAAGGTCATTGATGGATGAAAACGAATACCACCCCTACATGGACCCAATGCTTGGTTAAATTGAACCCGAAAACCTCGGTTGACATGCGTTTCACCTCTATCATCAACCCATGGCACTCGGAAAATAAAAATACGCTCAGGTTCTAACAACCGCTCCATAATGTTGACATAACTGAAACATATCACATCACATCATAAGCCTTGCCATAAACTTTACTGCATACACCCTTTGCACTAGACGGTGAAGCACAAATGAAATTACACTTCATTTTAAAGCACTCACTGAGAATTCTTTGCAATCACTCTTTCTAAAGCATGAACCGCTTCTTGGATTGATTGTATGAATTCAACCTCATAAGGATCCCTTTTCAGTACCGCTTCAACAATAGATCCAGCAGTTTTTGACATAAGAGCTTCATTTCAGGAGAATCACCAAAACAGGCCAAAGGGAAAAAGTCGACAAAAAATAGAGAGAAAAAAATAAGTTCATGATTATGTCATGCAATTATGTGGGAAGTACAATATATGTATGCAAACATCTGATTTTGTTGTGATAACTTCAAATAAAATCTTGCGTCTAAGTCTTGCCGTAGAGGAACAAAAGGGATCGATGGTCTCTATAGAAGAAATCAATTGAAAAGCTCCAATACCTTAATCTAAACTTTCTCACCCCATTCATTATAGAAAAATTTAAAGGTGCTCTTCTTTCATACTACTGGGAGACAGAAATAAAAGGCACCTATGCATGTAGGAGAATCAGTAGGTATGTAAAACTAGAAAGATGTATAAACTGTCCTTGCAATTACCGTCATTCTATACATTTTATCTTTCTGAGACAATAATCTAACCATCATATGGGAAATAAAGATGTCCTATGTGAGAGCATATGCACCCCCTCCCCAACACAGACACGTGTGTGAGTGAGAGAAGACAAAATATTGTAATAGGATCATCTTGGAGCAGCGATGCTTCTCAATTTCTCTTAAGACCCAACACTTTTCTACACTCGGAAAGTACTAACACTGGTCCAATCAACCAAGGCTCATGCTGTCCTTGGATCAAAAAATTACAAACGTCTTTTATTGTTTTTTTTTTTTTTTTGGGGGGGGGGGGGGGGGGGGGGGGGGGGGGGGGGGGGGGGGGTGGGGAGATGCCTTCTTGTTAGGCCTTCACTTCACAGTGAACCTTCTCCAGGTCAAACTGGCATAAGTTCAAGGATAATCCGCGTAATCACAACCATCCTTCATATTGTGATCTATATATTTTAAAGCTCTATAGCCCTGTATCCTTATTCAAAGGAACTTAGAAGACTTTTATTTTATAAGTAATGGAGCTCTGAAGCTGGAACTCAAAGTTAGCAATTAGAGATAACATTGTGCATTTTTTTATATGAGTTTGTATACTGGACAGTGTGGTTGGGGGCCTGGATTGGATGGCCTTTCTTTTGACTGCCAATGAGGATGACATGAATTGGTATAGGGAAATTTTTAGGAAAATGAGATTTATGAGGTGTTGGGATCAGGCACAGGACCCTAATGCTTTCTCTTTGGATATTTTCCACACTTGTTGGGAGGTAGTGAAAGAAGATATTATGAAGGTAGTTCCGAATTTCCATGCCAAAGGAAAATTTTTAAGGAGCCTTAATGCAATTTTATTGATATAATTTTAAAGGGTTTATGGATATTAAGGACTTTCGGCCTATTGGTCCTGTTAGATAAGTTTATGGAATCATAGCCAAAGTGCTTGCCAATTGGATGAAGATGGTCTTGGAGAAGATTCTGTCCAAATCACAGAACACTTTTATTAGGGGGTGGTGAATCTTGGATCCAGTACTCAAGCTAATGAATGCCTTGGTTCGAGAATACAATCATAGTTGCCTGTTGTGAATGCCTAGTTTCAATGCAGCCCAGAAAAATTAGAAAATAAGATCCCTAACCTTTCACATAGATTGGCTTGTCAACAATAATCTTATCCTTAGAGGCCATCTGGAGACGAAGAGCTTCTTTGTGAAGCAAGCTGTTGTTGTGTTCTTCCAGTGCACTCATCTGCATATTCCGACTACCTTCATTCCCGTAAGGATTTCTTCTATGCTTCCTACCATACTCTCTACATACAGAGCAAAATATTCTTGCCGTACCCTCCTTCACATCAACATAAGCCCATTTGTAGGTATCAGCCCATTCCTCTCTCCATCTTTTCACAACCTTCTTCTTCCTTTTCGCCTGTTGCATCTTTGACATATCTTGATCATCACTGGGAAGCTGAGAAACCATCACCATCTGCTTTGTCTCATCATGCTCTTCTGAAGAAGGTTCTTGAGGGGGGCCGACAATGAGAGGGGTGTTAGCAAATGAAGGATCATCATCCCCAGGGCCAATTTCTAAATCTATCTCTTCTCCTAGCTCCCTAGCCACTAAATGATGCCTCTGTGCCTGCTGAATCAGGTTCATATCATCCATTGTGGAATTCATCCCTACTCCACTTACTGGTCGCAACATGCAGCATGACAATCTGACCAACACCTTAAAATCCTCCAATCTGTTAACAGAAAGACAACGCATCACTCACATGACTAAAACTGTACCATTCAACTAATTAAGATACAAATCAATTTCAAAAAAGAAAAAGAGTTAAAGGTTTTAAGAAAAAATTAACTGGGATCAATACTAAACTGAACCTAATAATATCTATAATCTTTAGTTGGTCACACTTCAAATGCAACGAACAAAGCTGTAACTATCCATCCAACTGATCAATAGTCGAATATCACATTAATTAAGTGCAATAAGATACATAGTCAACTGGTCTGTATCCAAATTCAAAGTAAATGTGGCACCTTAAATCAGAAAACTTCTTGAAGCTTCCCAGTTATCTCTAGCACCAATACTCAGTTTTCCCCATCTTTTTGGAGTTATTCCTCCGATAAAACCCTTTTGATTTTCACAAACAAGCTAAGAAAAGAACTTCATAAATCCTATCTCTTTTATGTTTTGACAAGTAAAATTCAAAACTCATTTTCAATGTTTTCATGGCCCTTTTCATAAATCATATATCTGCATCTCTTTGGCGAAAAAAAAAAAAAAAAAAATCCGCAAGTGAGCCTAGCACATCAATTAGATATGTTTTAGGAAAATTTTTGGGAAGGAGGGCAACAAAAACCAGGAAACCCAATTACATACTGCTCAATTTTCATAGTATCCAAACTAGAGTCCTCAAAAAGCACTCTAAAATCCAAATTGAATCAATCACCTAAACCAAGGGAACAGTCAATTACAACACCCAAAACTAAAAACACTAACAAAAAATCTACAATTATTCAAAACCCACGAACTCACAGACAAGAATTATGAATTCGGAACTAAACCTGCAATCATCGTTGATTCTCCACTACTAATAACTTATTTTCCAATCTTAAGGTATACCCAGAAGTTTAAAAGAAAGAATATCCTCAATTACCTTAATTATACTACATAAAATATGAACTCTGACCCTCCCAAGTTGTACTCTCAGGCTGGTCCTTGAGCACTGTTTTTTAAGTTTCTTCTCCAAAACACGTTCTTTTACAGTTGTAAATTTCTCAAACGACGAAAACTTGAGAGTGAGATCGTGCTCTTCCTGACTCAGATTCTTCCTCCTATATTCACTGGTTACGGAGAGATTTGTGGAAGTAGAAGATAAAAGGGTGAAGATTTTTATGTGAGTTTTCTTGGTCTACTCACTACATAACCGCAATTATTTATTGTTAATTGTTGCCCTTTCTTTTCTTTTTTCTTTCCCGTGCAAATTCTGGGGTGAGAGTCGAGACGACAGGGCGAAACTAAAAAATAAAAACTTTATCGCCTCATAGTTTTAGACGCATTTAATAATGTAGTATATTCTTAATAGTTTTATGTATTAAATATTTATATAAAAAGTATTTAATATATTAAGTAGAAAACAATTCTATAACTGATATAGATTTTGTAAATTAAAAACTAGATGTATCAGTCTAAATATCCTTTCAACTTAATATTTAATATATTATATTATATTATATTATATATAACAAACATTATTAAAATAAAAATAATATTTCAGCCGATTACACAGTTTAGATAAATTAGATAGATTAGATATTTTGTTAATATTTGAATAAAATATTATTATAATATTAATTTTAAATATTAATTTTATTTTAAAAATTAAAAAAATAAACTATTTATTATATTTTTTAGAAAAAATTATAATAATTATATAAAATAAAATAAGATACTTTAATTTTATATATCTAAATCATCAGCATTAAAATACGGATTCATTATTTTTTTAATAGAATAATTATTCTCATTTTATTTTTATTACATTAAATAATATATAAAGACACCTGAGCCTTTTGCTGCAACTTCCGAGGCTCACAGGCTAATACGGAGGTGGAGGCCGTTCATTGCTTGCCATCACTTTAAGCGCAGACCTCTTCAGTCAGAAATGGTCCTCCCTAGTACGACAGCATTAAACTACCTACTGCAATTGCCACCCGCAGAATTCTACCCGAACATAATATGAGCAATGATCGAGGGAAAAATTTAGTTGCAATCATGGATTATTGTGTATTAATTTAATATAATTGATTAAAAAATAAATTTTATTAAAAATAATATTAATTTAAATTTTAAATATGACGAAATTAATATTAATATGTAAATTAGTACGTAATTTTACTTATATGTAATAAAACTCATGATAGAGATATAGTCATTATCATTTTGTTTATAATTTAACAAAAAAAATATTTTTTAAAAATTCGAAGAAATCAAATTAAAATAAATATTTTTGAAAAATATAATAAATTCTATTATATATAATCACTTTTACATACTCATTATACATTCTACTGATATGATCCACTAAAATAATTATTTTATATTAAAAATAAATAATGCAGTCAATTATATCAATGGAATACGTGAATAATATATAAAAATAAAAATACATAAAGTTTTTCTTTTTATTATCAAAAATTTTATGTTTAATCATTTTTACGTACTCTCTTATGCACTCCATTGATATGATTGATTGTGTATTAAAAAAATTGATATAACCAATCATATCAGTGAAATGCACAAAAAATATATAAAAATGACTGGATATAACATTATTATTCTATTATTCTTCCCTACTATTTTATTATTTTTTTTATAATTTTTTTTACCATTACTGACAAATCATGTAAAATCATCTCACTATCCCTGAACCAGCTGCTGGGAGACGTGGGAAGAAGAAATGATTGAGAAACAGCCTCAATGGGTATTTTTGGTTTCCCTCAGTTTTGTCACAACTGATTGGCACCATAAAATAATGAAATCACAACTGCTTTCCCTCAGTTTTAAGGAACAGGAAACCTTTTCAAAATAAAAAAAGGAGCAGGAAACATCAAAGATGAATTTTTTTCGCATCTCCCTGTCTTCCTTTTTTTCCCCCTCACACGGGAAAATGGGAGAACTTTATAACGATTAGCAAAATGTACAAAAACATTAAAGTTATGTAAACAAGTCCAAAATCCCAGCCCCAGAAAAAGGAGGCCAAACAAAAACAAAAGGCCAGTCTTGAGTACAAGGGGAATGTACAGAGGGAACTATGTGCAGATACATGGGTTATGGGGTATGAACAAAACTTGTGGACATCCAATCTAACTGGAGCTCCTCTTTGTAGCAAAATTGGCATTCTGATATGGTTCCTTAATCATCAAGGTCATCACAAGAAAATGTTCTGCCTTGAACATCAAAACATAACTTCCTTTCTGGTGTTCTTCCACAATCATCCCCCGGATAACCTTCATTTCCTAAATGAAAAGATTTTACCTTCTTGTATACAAGAGTGCGTAAGATTTTCTTCTCAATCTTTTTCAAACGAGACTGCAAAGTCTTTAATCCTTTGCTTGAGGTCCTGTAACATGCATGAATGTTCAGACAAAAGGTGCTTTTTGGTTTTTTGCCGTGACGTTTTAAAAAAATGACCACAAAGAAAAATATAACTCAAAATTGAAAGCTTTTTGGAAGAATCACCTTTAATTCTTCATGAAGCACGTTAAATATTTTCTTCAGCCTTTTATGTTTCTGCAAGGTCAAAACAGGATCAGCAAAAAATAAGACAAATAAAAAGAAAGCTGCATGTATTCATTCTGATAGCAAGCACTTAGAGATTCGGAAGATATGTTTACTAAATCCCTCGAAATACAAAATCTTAGAAACCTAAACACATTCAAGTGGGTTTATTAATTGCAGAGCTTCAAATAAGAACGTTTACTTGCCAATAAAACTACAGCTAATTCAAGTGGCTATACTCATGATATTCAGGATGAAAAGATAAAAAGCAATCAGAGAGTTGAGAAAGAGCAATAGAGCAGCTGAGATGAAAGCACAATCGCAAACACAAGTTGATTTCTTTAATGCATCTCAATCGTCCGTGTGTATCAAGTTTTACCATTTTCTAAAATTCTTATAAGGTTCAAGAGTATACATAACCATCAAAGTTTCAAGAATAATGATAAAACTGCAAAAGAGGTAAGATCTAACGAAATATAATGCAGTCACAAGCAAGTTTCAACTGAGCACTATCATATCATCTACCAAGTATTCAGAAACTACTACCAATTTTCTTGTTCAAGTTCAAGTCAGATGCTTCATGCCAGCATTTTTTAGCACGATGCCCAATTCTAAAAAATTAATTTTATTACTTGCACGTAACATGAGTTGGGTGCTTTGGAATTCACCATCTACTGTATTGAATATAAAATGGCGATTATGTAATTGTAACTACCCAGTGCCGGTCGACACTTGAGTGGAGTCACAAGACAATGCCCCCTAAAATCAGTTATATAATACAAGCAACTCCCCACAACGAGGCCAAAGTATAAAGGTCTATCAATGGGTTAAGCAAAGGGCGTTCTGAAAAAGAAAAGTACAAAAGAATACTGTTGAAATAATGCATCCAACCAAGAGAACAGAGTGACCAATCTTTTTAATGGACTAGATTTTATCCACCAAACATTGAATACATGTTACAAATGCAAAATATACCATAAATGTAGAAAAAGGCATACCGTTCCACATTGACGATAGGAATCCATCAACTGCAACTTGAGGTCATTGTATCTCTCCATATCCCTGCCTTTGGCAAAGTTAAGGTCTTTTTCCAGTTTCTGGAAAGCATTCCTACATATAACAGGTATTAAATAGTTTTAAGTGGCACGATTTCAGATCACAAAGCCATATAAATCCTTGTCAAACAAGTAACAAAAGATCAAAGGCAATCACATCTTCAAACATGAGTAAAAGGAGTTCTACACTACCTGTAACTCTCCAGAATCTTGTTCAAGGAAGAATAACTATCATACTTATCACGAAAATCTTGCACATATTCATTATACCTGACATTAGAGAAACATTATTTGAATCAGTACCAGAAAATTACAAGAAACAATCCTTAACATTAGTGGCATGTTAAATGGCCATTAAAGACATAAAATTCACGTCTACTTACTGAGAAAAATCCTTTATTGGTCCCTTCAGCTCTGGCTCATCCTTTTCATACTTGGAATAAGAACAACTATTCTCATCAGAAGAAGAATCCCTCCTCTTACGATCACTATTATTTCCCTCAGCCCAAATGGAATCCTTTCTTCCATCAGTCAAATCTACCATTGTATTAGATGTTTGTTTTTTGGTTTCCTTTATGGAGTGAGAAACTAGCACTCGTTTAGAGTCATGCTGTTGAGGAGCGCTTACTGGTGTTTTCTTATTGCTTTCACTGTAGCTTTCCAGACCAAACCCTTGGCTAGCTTTTACTTCATTCTGTCTAGATTTATTACTCCCATCTGCCAATTTGTTAAACTGTGGCACAACTTCAGCATGATCAACCTTTGAAAGGGGTTGCAGCTGAGATTGCACAACCCGTTGGTGAGAACTCCATAGATCTTCAGCCTGATCTTCTGTGTTCCTTTTTTTATTTGAGCCTTCTATGTTGCTACAAAGCCCAGAATTTAGATTGGGCGGGGATGGCTTTCCTGATTCTGAAGTTTTCTTTCCAACAGGTTTTCCTTTACTTGAATCTGAATTCCAGTTATCTGAAGAGCACGGTTTACTATCTGACTGTTTAAAAGAGTTTTTGCTTTCAAGTTTCTTTTTAACTGGTGTTTCCTCAGGCCAGGGCTCGCGAAGTTCACCCAACTCCAAGTCTGAAAGCTCTCTCTGAAGTATGCTGCCTTTCCCATTAAACACAGGTGATACATTCACTCCTGTTGTAATGTTATCCCTTGGCGAAGATCCCATGAGCGAGCCCAAAAACTGTCCACCTTCAACATGTTTCCGGTAATGTGAGTCAAATGGCACTGATTGTTTGCCACCAGAACCACCTTCTTTGAAATTTTTTGAAACCTTTTTCTCATTGGCATAGCCATCATTTGGCATATCTTTATAAAGTTTATCTTTTTGCACAGAGAAACTTTGAACATTCCTTTCAGAGTATTTACGGCCACTCTCAGCACGCTCATCAGGTTTCTCTGCTGTATCAGGAGCCTTTGCCCTCGTGCTTTGATCAAAGGACCTTCGACCAGATTGTTGGAAATCTGAACTAGATTTTCCAGGAAACTGGTTGTATCCTTTTTGTAAGACAATATCAGGATTCCCATCCCTAACAGCTCTATTTGTTGCTAGAATGGGAGGACCCTTATAAGGGTTTCCTCCGAATCTATCAGGGGATAAATTGTGAGAGCTCTCAGAGAATTGAGCATCCCGAACCCCAGAAATAGAAGGTTGGACATCTGCTTTTAACCTTTTTGCGCCATCAGATTTCTCTTTGAAGTGCTTCACATCAGAACCCCTTTTGTGTTTCCCTTTCAATGTTCTTTCAGAGCTGTCAGACTGCTCATGTTTGAAGCTGTCCTTGACTGTATTTTCCCTTTCCGTAAATGAACTTACTGCATAATTTGGGTGCTCAGGGACATCATGATGATCAGGGGAAAATGGTTTGGTCTCTTCTATCCATTTTCCACCCTCTTTGTCAGGAATTGTGCTAGTTTCTACAGCCATTTCCGTCCCATGTTCAACATCAAGGAAGTCTTTTTCAATCTCAACTGCATCAGATCCTTGATCATCTTGCTTCTCAGCAATTCCACTCTGTACAGTCTTGCCACCAGTACTTTTCCACGGAATGGGTGAGGAGGAGAATCCAGGTTCAGAGGGCTGCAATTTACGTTGGGGTTCTTTCTCATCATCACTTGTCATTATATCTACATCCTCGTCAGAACCCTCCTTACTGTTGGAAGACGCATCACTTTCACTCTCACTGCTACTCCCACTCCCACTACCCACCGGGCTTCTGCTTCTGCTTTTACTATGGCTTCCACTGTCACTTGCACTATCACTGCTGCCACTTTCACTATCGCTATCGCTCCCACTATTGCTAGAGCTGCCAGCTTGTGCTTCACTATTATCAGAGCCCATCTTTTCACCAAACAGATCAGGTGAATGTTGTTGGACTTCCATGTTTGCCAAAGCAGCTGTTCCTCCACGTTTAGAGCCCATGTATCCCAGTTCTTCCAATTCATCAGGAGAGACTTTCTCTTCAAAGCTTGGTTCTGCAGCACGTGTCTGAGCATGTTTATCCTCAGCAGTAGGCATCTGGTGACTGTTATCTTCTGGAGAACTAGAAAGATCAAAGGATACATTATAACCACAAAAAAGAAATGCAAAGAAATTCATCCACTTCAACAGAGTGGGGGAAAACACACTCAATAATATGAGAACTCTTCGCAAACTTTTTGCTATAGCTCAACCATCATTTTTAATTAGCTTTTACAAACATGGAGTCCCAAAAAGTAGCGTATACAACAAGACTAGTAATGGCTCCCATTATTAGAAGGTAGAAGTACCAAAAACTAGTGGTGAAAGTAGCACACAAAGGAAGCATGGGTCAATATTGAATTATATGACATGAAAGATTCATTCACTTTAGTTATTGTCTTAGAAATAAAATTATTCCTCCAGCCAACACAATTTCTCAGTAACTAGTAATATGTGATATGCTCAGTGCTTAGCTGCTTATACTTTTAAAATCAATTCTTTGCCGATGGATGGTTAAGACTTGAGAACAACTGGGGTAATGAAGAGAAGACTCACGTGACACATAATCTCAAAATAAAAAACAGAGAATAAAAAGGGAAACTTCACTGCTAAAATGACCAGAACGACCAATCTATATCAGAAAACAACACTTACCTTCCGCTTTCGGACAAAGGTTTCTTGAGGGTTTCCAGTTCCACCCTGGGTTTCAAGAAGTATCTTCCCGGTGCTTGAAAATTTGCAATCTGAAGCTCAAGATTAATGATAAGACATCAGATCACTTAATATTCTTAAAATAAAAGCATCCAGATTTTTTATCAGCTTAATAACTTGCTTTTATTTATCAAAAAAAAAAAAGCATACTTATCAAAAAAATAAATAAAAGCATCCAGGATGTCTTCCCACTTACCTTTTTAATAATTGGCTCAATCTTCTTTACAGAGTTGGGAACTGTATCTCCAATAGCTTTCTCCAAGGCCTAAAAACAGGAGAGATGGAGAATCAGATCATGAGTTTGTTCCCAAACTGAAGCATATATCATGTTTAGCAATCAATAGACTCGCATTCATATGCGTACCTTTAAGCTCATACCCTTTGGATTCTCCGTGAGTAAATTAATCAACATGCTTTGCAAATCCATTGGTTTAGCTCCATCATTTCTTTTGCGTCCTGGTGTTTCCCGTACTACATTAGTAGTCTTGGTTGGGATTTCTTTCTCAGAGGTAGGAGCAGCTTTCACTTTACTGATGAGCTGAGAGGGCATTGGATCATCGATAGTCGCATGACTCTTAGATATATTTGCATTCTCCAGTGGAGCTGCTGGAAGACTTGATTGCTCTGGTGGAGATAGAAGAGATGGAGATGTCTGTCTGCTCTTTGCTGTAGTTGTCGAGGTTAATCCAGATGATTTGTAGGCAGATTTAGGGAGGCCACCAACTATGAATAGTAGACATTATAGTTCAATAAGAGGGGGAAATCAATAACATGCCATAGAGAAGAGTTCAAACAGTATAGAGAAATTGCATCTCATAGTTATTTAAACTTCTGAATATAAAGCAGATAGATACATTACGTTGAATACTAATATATTAGAAATAGTTATAGGCTCTACAAAGGCTTATGTCACCTTGAGGTGGTTCGACCTTGCGCTTTTTAAATGCAGGCTCTTTCTTTTGTTTGTAAGGCCTCCATGCATTAGCTGGAAACACAGGAAGATTACATAATTCAGACAGTTTGTGTTTCAGTTTTTTGGCAGAATATAAATCTGTACCAAATAAGCCTAATAGTGGCATACAATCCTATTGTTACTGCCTATAACAATCTTAGAATCATAACTATTGACATCGTTACTTCAAAAAGTCAGAAGAGACACTAAAGTAATTATATAGAGACTAAAAGAAAAAAAGAAAGAAATATGCTGCCAAGAATTAAAAAGAGAGCGAGAGAGAGAGAGAGAGAGAATTATACAATGTGTTCTGCAGCAATGCCTCTGTTGTTAGGTCTAAATGAAAACAGGAATAACAAACTTACTCTCAACAGCAGCTATTTCTTTTATCTGACTCTTCGAAGGTGGGTTCCCAGGGTCTAGGACAATGGCTCTGTTGTCAAGGGAAAAGGCAACCAGTGCTAAAAGACATAAGTGCAAGATTCAAACCAATCAGCTCAAGGGTATAACAGTAATTAAACCTTCCACGAATTTTATTCATATATATAAAATAAAATAAAAAAGCCTTCCACAAAAAGTCAAGATACTGAAATCTAGCGAGAGATAACTTTAGTTGTGCTTTCAACTTTGCAAAAAATATATGAATTCGTTGTCAACCAATAAAAAGTAGGTCATTGAAGGGTTTTGCCTCAACATTGTTTATCATTGTAAATTATCAGAACTCTTTCATATTTCCATTAACATCTGTAACAAATTTGAAATGGAGTCAATCCACAACAAGTCCATAGCGTGTTGACACAATCCACAACATCTGTAACGACAAGTTTATGCAGTAAAAAGAGATAATAAAACAGAAGCAAAAGATAGCTGCAAGTTACAAATAGAACTAAAGCACATAATCCCTATATATTGAACCCAAACATTAGAGAACCATCATTGATGATTATCAGAAGACTTACTTGCGTGCTTTGAGCTTGCGTTCAGCTTCCTCTGACATCATCTTAACATGTTTCGTTGTTGATTCATCCAATACACGCTTCACATTCAGCTTCCACCAGGCACACCCAGATTCAACAAGCAACCCATTTCCATCTTCACCACTTTGGCATTCCTCATAAATGTCACATAGGTCGCCAGTTTCTCGCGAGCATGTAAAGCTAAACTCCTTCCCACCCACATCAATAACCTGGCGCAATAACAGACAATTAAATATTGATACTGTTAAAGGCCACAACCATGTAAAAAAGTGCTGCAAACAGAGCATCAGAGAAGGTTAATGTGCACCTTTCCATGCCAAAATCTTTTTTAAGGTAGGGGTTGGAGTTTGAAAAGACACAGAGCAGCTAGGGCTGTTTAAAAAAAACAAGCTAAAAAGACTTCTTGCAAGCCACTAGGAAATGGCTTGGCCAACTCGAATCTGGCTCAGTTCATTTATTAAATGAGTTGTTCAAAAACACAAAATGATAAACGATAAACTTATGTAAAACTTGAATGGTCGTAACTTTTTTTTTTAATTTTTTTATAGAAAAATATAACTTTAAGGCAGGAATATTTTAAGTATTTAAAAATAAAAGAGGAAATCAAGTTCCTAATAGATGTTGTTTAAATTCTTGGGAATATAATCAGTGATATATATTTATAAAAACTCAAAGTTGGTTTGTCAAAATTTGTAACTAAAGCTATAAGATATGATATAAAGAATCTACTTTTGTTAAAATAAGTAGCTCATGAATACACTCGAACTTGTTCAACAAAGAATGAATTATTATTATTTTTTTTTATAAGAAGAACAAAGAATGAATTGTTTGTGAGCATAAAATATAGTTTAGCAATTAGCTCAAATTCGACTCTTGTTTGAATAAAACTTTAACAAGGGTTGACCACCCATTACTTTTTCATGAGTAAATGAAATTTTATTAATAAAATTGAGAATAGGTGAAGCCCAAGTACACAACACGTATACAAGAAGAGTCACCTAGTCAAGCACTAGAAATAGATGCAAGAAAATCTTGAATGCTCAGTCCGTTGAAGACTAAGGCCTCGTTTGGTTGTTGAGATGAGATGAAAAATCTATGAATAGTAGTAAAATGGTTTGAGTTAAGATATATTTTATGGAGTTTTGGAAAAGGAGAGAGAACAAGTTGAATAAATATATTATAAAGTTAAAATATTGTTAGAATATAATTTTTTTTAATATTATTTTTGTTTTGGGATTTGAAAAAAGTTGAATTATTTTTTGTGTTTTGTTTGAAAGTTTGGGAAAGTTGTAATGATTAGATGAAAAAGTTGAAGATTTGAAATTGAAAAATATTTATGTTTGGGTGATGTTTGGATGTTGAGATGAGACGAGTCTCAACATCCAAATGAGCCCTGAAGCAATTGCCCATGAAAATATAGCAGTTGCTCAAACTCACTCGTTGAAACCCCCAAAAAGGGCAGCATAAAATACATTCACAAATTTAACAAATAATACAGGTACAAAGGGAAAAAATAAAAGAAACAAAATATATATTTAAGGGGAAAAAACAAGCTCTGGATAGATCACAGTTTTCAGATGAGATTGCTGCCAAATGTTGAAAGCCAAAACAACATTAAAGATCATGCATGCAACAATATTAATAGAATAAAACATAGGAAATTGCTTTGTGTAAGGCTGACCCTTCCCTAGAAGGGGAGGTAAAGCCTTTGTTGCAATTCATAGGGAAGAAACAACCAGCAACGTACAATATACAATAGCATTAGAAGTGAGTAACAACCAAAGATACACCAAAAGATGGTCATATACATTCAAGGAGAATAAGCTAAAGGATATGGCCAGGGGCCCTAGAATCCATCTTCCCAGTCCAGAACCTATCCTCCCCATATCACGTTCATGGAACAATTAAAAGGTAACGATGCTGCTCTAGTGACTTTTAAGATAATTTAGCCCCTATAGTAGGTGGACAAACGGTTTAAATCTTGCAATACGAGCAATACAGAATACGACAATGCAATAGACATCTCCACCAATCCTTTGACGTATTCAATTCTCTCTCCATGACTGCTACCACTATTTGTTGGGAAGTCACCGCATTTGATTGATGTTATGATTAAGGAACACATTTAGACTATACAAGCAAATTCTTTTGTTTCCATCCATTTAATCTGAGTGACTTAAATGAGTGATGAATTCTCATGCATGCCGGTTCTACTCCAATTGATAGCACCAAAAAAAAAAAAAAAGGCTCTAGTTCAAGAAGGAGATGTCATTTAGGCGTCGTTTGGGAACCCATCTCATCTTATCTCATCTCCTTCCCAAACACTCATATACAAATACTTTTTAGTTTCAAATTTTCAACTTTTTTATCTAATCATTACAACTTTCCCAAACTTCCAAGCAAAAATATAAAAACAATTCAACTGTTTTAAATTTCAAAACAAAAATAATATTAAAAAATAGTATTTTATTAATAATTTAACTTTATAAATTTTTGTTTTTTGTTTTTATGATGGGGGGGAACCACCCAATGGCAGAGCCCTTAAGACCCACCAATGGAACCTAAACCCCCAGGGAAACTAGTACAGCAACCCACTACCATGACCTCCCACTTAAATTGCAGTTTGATCCTAGGGGGAATCAAACCTGTGACATGGGGCTCATGCACACAAGTTCTCCCTTACCTTTTTATTCAAAATTTTCTCCCTCCTTTCCCAAAATCCAATAAAATATCTTAACTCAAACCATTTTACTACTATTCACATATTTATCATCTCATATCATTCCCCAAACGAGCCCTTGGTCCAAAGACCAGAGAATACAAATTCAATAGAACTGCTAAAGAAACTCATGGAGCAATCAAATGTGAGTGTACGCATGCAAGAATGAATACAAATCAAGTTTTTCCTGGAATTGCTCCAATTTACCCATGTAGCGGGGAAAAAACAAAATTATTAGCTAAACCTAAATTTTGAGAAAAAAAAAACCCACGTTCTTACTGGGATAATTGGCATTGTGAATACAAATTGGAATAATATAAACAGATCAGAGTACAAGCTTAATCAGCAAACACATAGCATAGCTATAGACAAACTTTCTATATCTCACAACATTGACAAATACGAACTCTTCCAGAACTTCCTCACCAAACTCCCAATCCAACTATCACCATTCACATTCAAACAGAAATAACGAATTTAAACAATTCCCAACTGAAAAAAAAAATGCGAATGGAGAAAATCCCAGTTTTAGATGAATATTGGCATTTGATTTCAAACTGAATAATTTGACTGCCGCCCAATGGAAACCAAGAAGCCCATGGACTAAGTACAGATGTGTGTGTGTAAATATATAATAAAAATAATTTTTTCATAGAGTTGCTCAAATATACTCCCCATGTAGCAGAAAATTAACAAAATTTATCAGCTAAACCTAAATTTTGAGAAATAGCATACGTTCTTACTAGGATAATTGGAATTTTGAAGAAAAATAAGAACAATATAAACAGATCATGGTAAAAGATTAATCAACAAAAGTACAGCACAGTTTTAGCAAACTTTTTTACATCTCACACGTACATTGACAAAAAGGAAATCTTCCCGCTTCAAATTCATCACCAAACCCTCATTTCCACTATCAATATTTGAATCTAAAAAGAAATAACGAATTTAAACAATTCCCAACTAACAAAACAATCAATAGAGAAACTACCAGTTTCATACGAATATTGGCATTTGATTTCAAATTGAAGAACTTGACTGCTGCCCAGTGGAACAATACCAAGAAGCCCACAAACTAGTAGACATATATATATCTGTAGGTAACAAACAAAGCATAATCTATCCTATTAACTTAACGAAAAAGCCGTACCCAGCAGATATTCCATCCAAAACTTAGATTAACACGAGGAATTTTTTCATTTAAATGCAAGTTTGAGGAATTTAACCAATGCACGAGAGAAAATTAACAGAGAAAAACACGAGCTAAGTAAACCATAAGCAAAATTCGCAATTAGCATAACTAAATAAACGGAACCCAGTTGAAATTTCAATAAGAAACTTACATTCCCAGAAGAATTACTCGCAGTCACGTCGAATTTAATACGCGCAGTCCCAGCCTGAGCCTCCAGGCGCTTGATCTCATCGACCAAGTCCGGCGCAAGCCGTATGATCATAGCGAAGGCGGGCGGGTTGTTCCCCGAAACAAGGCTGAAGTTCTCTTCCACGGCTGCCGGCGCAGCGGATTGGATGGAGCCGCGGCTGCGAGGATTGGACGCCGAGCCGGAGACACGTCCGCCGATGGATAGGCGACCGGCTCCAGCTGGGCCTGACTGGCGGTGCGGTGGCGGTAGAGGGTGTGAGGAGTGGGGCCTCTTGGCTCCGATTCCACGGGCCGCACCGCCACCGCCGTTGCGGCCGAGCTTCGACGAGCCTCCGTACATTGAAACAGAATAGACTTGGAGGCGATCGTACAAGTTTTGAGTCTCAGGAGGTAGCACGCAGAATAAAAGTGGGCCTTTTTTTTTCTTTTTTTTTTCAAATTTCTTTGAAGTTGGGCTCTCCGCCTTTCTTTTGAAGATCGAACGGCCGAGGCCTGGCATGGTCAATTTTATTTTTTCGTCCTATTCAATTTTATCTTTTTTTTATACTGAATGTATTCGATTTTATTTGTTAAATGATTTAAATTGACACATTCAGCAACGAGAGAAGATGAATTAACAAATCAGTTTTTCCTGAATGTATTCGATGGTAGCATACGGATTATAAATTTGTTAAAGGACTTTTATAGTCGCAAAGAGATTATATAAAAGAAATTTTATAAATTGATATGATTTCATCAAATTTATTAAATCTATTTTATAATAAAATTAATTTTATAATTAGACGAATCACATAAAATCTAAAATCACGTTAATTTATAATATTATTTTTATATAATTTATTTGTAATTAAAATATTTCCCATTTGTAAATTATGAAAACTGAAAGCCTATGAAGCTTTATAAAAAGAATAAATATTTAGAATTGATTTTGCCATTAATTGTTTTAAATATACCACTTCCTGGAGCTTGCATTTAGTGACCAACTTCAAGTATCACCCTTTTATTGAGACTTACCAATCTACATTATACACTTTATTCATTTAAAATTATGCCATATTAATAGTTTTTGTTTTTTATTTTATGGATGATAGGTTTCGAATTCAAATTTTTTATTTAGAGAATCAAGTCATATATAATAAGGCTATCACTCTTTTTATAATCTATATTATACAATTCATGTTCAAAAATTGGAAGATAATATCTCATAATTTATAGCTCTCACTTTATATCTGGACCATAATGTATAGAGAATAGAATAATAATAATAATAATAATAATTTCACCATTTTTTCGGTGTAAAACAAATTGGTTGTAACAGCAGGTTCGACTAAGTCGACCGACTTTTACTTCACAAATTCTAAAGAGAGAAGCTCCCACCACTCTCTAAGGAAAAGCCAGAGCCGTCCCAATAGGGAGTTGGGAGCCTTCCACCTCCCTTCCCATCCCTCTATTTTGTTCGTCTAGTTAGTTTATTTTTTTCTGATTTATCTGGTTTTTAGAATAAGGTTGCTCGGTGATGGACTGTGATGATGGCGTGATGCCGTTGCTCATACACATAGCCCAAGCTCCCGGTGGCTCATCTCTCTCTCTCTCTCTCTCTCTCTCTCTCTCTCTCTCTCTTTTCGGTCGAAAACATAGTTGAAATGTAGTTATGGCCACACACAATAAGTGGTCGGAGAAGTGGATGGAGAAAGAAAGGGGTGGATGTTCTCGATCGGTTGCTCCCAGTTGGTTGGTTATTGTAAATGATTTGGTTTCAGAGCATAAAACAGAGGATTAAGTCCTCTTGCATATGTGGATGGTTTGCCTAGTAGACGGCAACCCCACGGGGACGTTACCAAAAGGTAACGACGGCCTTTGGAGTGGCGGTATGCAGTGTAGGGTGGGATGGGTCCTCGGTCAGGGGGGGAGGGGGACATGCGTGCGGGATAGGTGCGAAAATGTTTGACTCGTGGATGTGCAGAAGCCGATGCTCTTGCCAAAGTGCAGCTCCAGTGAACCGCTTGCGGAAGCCGGTGCCTGTGCGTTGGTGAACTTGTTGAGGAAAGGGAGGTAGCGGCAGCATAAAGTTTATGATGAAACCTTAGCTCCCTCTTGCAATCAGACTTGGTCTATGGGTTTTGTTGTTTAATGGGCCATATATTTTTGTTTTCGACTGGATCATGTATTTTGTTTTTTAGGTACTTTGTTTGTTTTATTTTTATAAATAAAAAGAAATAGGTTATTGGACTCGAGGTCCATAGCAGTAGAGTCTCACTCCTCATTTGGAGGAAAGTGGGTGACTGTCTCACTCATCCGTTGGAGGAAGATGAGTGTTTGTACTTCTCCTCCCTGGGAGGGTGGAGCGTGGTAGTACCTCTCTTTTTAGAAGAGAGGTCGTTTCAACTTTGTTTTTTAACAGAGCACTTTCTCAATTGATTGTTCTCAAGAGAGTATATAGAAGTTAAGACAATGTCTACCATAAAGAAATTTATGGGCGGGGGAGCCCCTCACAGTTGAGCAGTTTGACTAGTAATCTAAATTTTTTTCTGTATTGATTAGTCACAGTTATAATTTCGGTTTCATTGAATGGAATGAAGTCTATTTAAAAAAAAACAAAAAACAAATTGGTTGTAAACGGGTTTGGTCATCCAAAACCGGCCCGATGATACACATGCAGGTCAATGAGGTCACGAGGCGACCCGTATTCGCACTGTAGGAACACCCAATTCACACTCGGAGTCAATTTAGGACAAGATCCGAATTCGTACTCGGACTCTATAAAAACCACGCAGAAACCCATAGAAACACGTTGTCTATTTGCCCCTCCTTCAAGCTAAGCACTGCAAAACACGAACTTTATCTCTCTCTCTCTCTCTCCCCTCCTCGATTCTTCAACGCCAAAGCTTTACAATATGATTACAGGTCGGAAACCCTCTTAAGCTCGATTTTCATCGGGATATATCTCATTGACCGAGCTCAACATTACTGTTTGTGCATGTTGTTTTGAGTATCCCTGTTCGTTCATCTGCCGTTTATGGAACAATTAGAGCTTTATTAATGAGTTTCCTATGATGTTTAGGATTTATGAGATTTCGTAATTTAAGATTAATGATGTGGGTTTTAAGCAGTTTGTCTGTTCCTGTTAACTCTGTAACATTTCGAGGTTATGGATATTTCTGAATATTAGGATTTGGGATTTTAGCGGATTGCGACCTTTATGTATGTTTTAGGATTCGAAAAATTTTTTTTTTGACATATCGCTGGTATGCAATTCTCTGAGATTTGAACTAAGTTTCTAATAAGTGAGCATAAGTCGGTTTTATTGCTAGCCTTGTATCCTCTTTGTGCATCGGGTTTGAATTCTACGTCAGAAGAAGCCACAGTGGTCGAGTTTGAAACCAAAGATTTACGATGCACACCTATGCGTCTGAGCGTGCGGACTTTCATTAAACCCTTCTTATTGCGCGAGGGTGTTGTATTCCTCTTCTTTTCCTTCTTTTAATTTTATTCCTACCCCGATCTCTTGATTTTTCCCTCGTTAAGTCGGATTAAGTTCAAATGCTCATGTATTAAGGTTGCATTAGTTTTTGTTCACTTCGGACTTGTAGTTGATAATGAAATGCTTCTAGAAGTCCCATAAGTGTCAGATTCTTCCTTTATTTTTTTAAAAAACGACGGTTTTTCATTGGTCACTTAGCTTAGGCATCAAATGTTGATGCTTTATCTAAATCCCGACTCTCTTTTTGGGTTTTCCTTTTAGTCTTCTTTTGATCCTGGTGCTCTCATTAATTGTTTTATTTCCCTGTTTCTGAAAATTGCAATATGTATATCTTTACAGTGAGTGTAAAGTGGCAAAAGGAGCTGTTTAAAGATGTGGAAATCGATACCACACAGCCTCCTTATGTCTTCAAGTGCCAGCTCTATGATCTAACTGGGGTTCCTCCTGAAAGGCAGAAGATTATGGTTAAGGGTGGTTTACTCAAAGTAAGTGTATGCCTTTGTAAAGGATGCTAAAATCTGATCCATATCTTGATTCGTTCAAATCACTTGATCATACGGTAAATCCGTGATAAACTTCACAATTGATCAGATTTTTTGCAAATTTATTTATTTTTTGTTCGTTACTTAGGCTGGCACTTTGTTGGTCTTGAACTTGCAACCTCACCCTCCACCTCACACTTATATGGGGAGGAGGTGCAGCATGAGTGAGAGCTCATGGAAACTAGATTTAAGAAGCTTATAAATTCCCAACCACTTTCTTTTACTTTTATTTTCTCGGGATGATGCAGGATGATGCAGATTGGTCGACATTAGGAGTAAAAGAGGTGGTTTGACCTTCATATTGTACTTGCCGCTGATTTTGTTTGTTTTTCTATAATTTTTTCTTATGTGATGCATTGCATTTATTTTGTCTAGGGTCAAAAATTAATGATGATGGGAACTGCAGATGAGATTATTAAAGCTCCAGAGAAGGGACCTGTTTTTGTTGAAGATCTTCCAGAAGAAGAGCAAGCGGTTGCCATGGTAAGAATCAGATCTTCTGTTCTGAAGTCTGCACATATTTTTTTATAAGAAAAACTCTGCACATCTTTTGTTCTTACTTTATGCTATAATTACTATATGCTTTAATCTCGTGAGCTAGTTAGGAACTCAATTTTGCAAAGCCAATTGAAATGAGATGTAGATTGGGAAATGAATATGCGTTGGTAATGATTGACTTGGACCATGGATATTATGAATTTGAAAAAAAAAAAATCTCTTCCACATTTGAATATGTATTGGTGCAATATTCTTCTCTTTAAATTCATGGAATCAAACAAATTATAACATAAACAGTTTTTTTTTTCTTTTTTTGGTCACTTTTTCCTTGACAATCATGACCATGCTGTGCCTATTTTGGCATCTCCTCCACCCATGGATGATGAGATCACAGTTGATTTCCCTGTGGTTGTGTTGTATATTTAATTATGTATTTTTGTCCTTAGTTTAAAAATTAGGATTTTATATTTTTTTAACCTCATTTAGACCAAATTTGCTTTGAAAATATTTGAATCTAATTGTGTTATTTTTAGTCTTTTCCTCTGCCGTATGGATTTCTCACCCCATGCTGTTTCTCCTTCTAGGGTCATAGTGCTGGTCTATTTAATCTCGGAAACACCTGTTACATGAACTCCACAGTACAATGTTTGCATTCTGTTCCAGAGTTAAAGTCAGCTTTGGTCAAGTGAGTGTCTTCTTCATTCAATCAACAAGAATTGTTTCAGAATGTGTTCTCTGAATTGTTGTTTCCATAGTTAATTTGCAGCATTTAATGACTGAGATGCATCACCTGAAATTTGATTAGGTATTCACACTCTGGAAGAAGCAATGATGTGGATCAGTCTTCTCATATGTTGACTATAGCGACACGCGATTTATTTAATGAGCTTGATAAAAGTGTCAAGCCTGTGGCACCGATGCAATTTTGGATGGTTTGTTCTCTTGTTTTACCATTTGAGTTAATATTGCACCTCGTTTTTCTTTCCCTTGCAACCTGGGGTTACCTGTGGGATTTACCAGAAGTTTAATTATGGCATCAGGGACTTTGCAGTAAAATCTATAGCATAAATAAGAAATATATTGAACAGAACTTTTTTGTTAAAAAAAAAAGAAAGGTGGCATGCCCCTTCCACCTTCTCTACAATCTCTTGGCATATGTTGCCTCATTCTTGTGGGTTCTAAAACTGTTATTCAGTCCATGCTTTGTATTATTGCATTGCTAGAGTTTAAGCCACAGCTCATATAACACTTATAATGAATTAATTTTTGCTAGTTCCTGTATACTTGGGCTACGCCTGTAAATATCGTCAATGAAAATTATCTTTGCTGGTAAAAAAAGGTTTTCTTTGCTAGTTTCTATACATCCATCTGCCTGAGCCTCTTTATAGACACTATTTCTTACGTCGCAATCTCACTGATTAGTTTATATTGCATTTTTCTTACTTGTGGTGGAGGGAGACATCATGTTTTTTTGTTACTATGTTTGCAGGTGTTGCGTAAAAAGTATCCTCAATTTGGCCAGCTGCACAATGGTGTCTTCATGCAACAGGTTTTAAATAACCTTCTTCTTAACAATCTCACTGACTTAATTTGGTAGCAAGTATATCTGTTCAATTTTAAATGTGTAACAGGATGCTGAAGAATGTTGGACCCAGATTTTATATACACTTTCTCAGTCTCTTAAATCAACTGATTCTAGGTATTTTTCTTGTTACTTGGTAGGATGTGCATTTGTCATGGAATCAATGTTGGCTGCACGGAAGTTTATCTTGGATGATTAATCTTAACAAACTTCCCAATGCTCACCCTCCCTTTCCCCTTTTTTGAACTTCTGTTGCAGTTAATTTTTGTTAAAAGTACCATTGAGCAGTTTCTTCTGTACCGCTCTGGTCCTATTCTGTTTTGCCAGCACTTATAAGTTAATTGTTCTGGTTTTACTTTCCCACTAGTTTAACACCAATTCTGTACGACAATTCTTGCAGTGAAATTCCCCATACTGTAAAGGCCCTCTTTGGCATCGAACTTGTTAGCAGGTAGTTATACATGTCATTGTTTCATAATTATGTTTTGACTTAAAACAGTAGTATTAGTTTGGTTATTACTCCCTCCATCTCCCAATAGGTGAAAGTTTACAAATGATGCACATTTTAATGAAATGAACACTTCCAAAAATACCTTTAGATGGGTCAGGAAAGGTGGGTTCAAATTGGGAAAAAAAACGTGAATTCAAATTTAAGATAATATGAGAAGTTAAATGCATAGTATCTTCATGTTTTGAAGCTTACATCTATTTTGGGACAGTCCAAAAAAAGCAAATCGTCTATTGTGGGATGAAGGGACTATTGGTTTAGGGACTATTGGTTTTTGTAGGCTGAATTCCCTAGCTTGTTATACATTAATGGTACATTGGTGTCTTTTTATGATCCTTCTTTGTTTTTGTAAAACCAGAAAGTTTGTTTTTTTATTTTTTGGTATGAATGTGTTCTTTTGCTGGTGTGGGCCAGGGTGCATTGTCAAGAAAGTGGTGAAGAAAGTTCAGAGACAGAATCAGTGTATTCACTTAAATGCCACATATCACATGAGGTGAACCATTTGCATGAAGGACTAAAGCATGTAAGTGTTATCATCCAATTGTGAGCATCTAACTACCATGTCCATTGGAATTTGTGCTTGCTGTGCTCTGTATCTTGCTATCAAAACTTTGGGTGGAATATTTCTCATTTTGGGTTTGGTGATTCCAAAATCATAATCTGTATATTCTGTTGCTTTTAGTTAAAAGAGGACCCTCTATTTTGGAGCAGACATTTTTGGATGAGCTTGATAATCTTATTGTTAATTTTCACTTGTTTCTGTAGGGTTTAAAATCAGAATTGGAGAAGGCTTCCCCTTCCTTGGGACGTAGTGCAATTTACTTGAAAGAATCTCGTATCAATGGCCTGCCAAGGTAAAACTTGCTTCTAATTTTAAATTAATATTTTTCCTTTTATAGCTTAATGGGATGAATTTACTAACCCCCCAAAAGCCTCTTTTTAGCATCCCCTTATAGGCCTGAATTGTGTGGATCTTCCTATTTAACGTCTGAATTATCCTGATAAAAGCAACAAGAAATTCTTCTTTGGATGGTTCCCTTGTCATTTTGCCAGTTTATGTAAATTCTTATGACTGCTGTAACTTTTTTTCCTCAAGGTACTTGACCATTCAGTTTGTGCGTTTTTTCTGGAAGAGGGAGTCAAATCAGAAGGCCAAAATTTTGCGGGTAATGCCCGGTTTTTTCTCCTGTCATATTGTTACACTGTGGAGGTTGGATTTGTATCTTTGACATCATTGTGGAAATTGGAAAAAGTAAAAAAAATAAAGAAATTAAAAATTTTCATTTAAATGTTTACTCTGTGTGGTAGAGTTTGAATATGATAAGTCCACATGTTGTGTTTGTCTATTTCATTCATATTCAATGTTATTTAAAACTGGAAGTATCAATGTTAATTAAGATTGTTTACTTGTCTCAGAAAGTGGATTATCCTCTGGAGTTGGACGTTTACGATCTGTGTTCAGATGATCTCCGCAAAAAATTAGAAGCTCCTCGCAAGGTTTTCTGCTTGCATTTGGCTTCATTGGACTTCAAAATTACATCTCCATCTCAAATTTTTGATTGACACCTTTTTGTTGTGTTGGACATTTTCTTTTCTACAATATATATAATTTAGGTTTTGAGGGATGAGGAAGGTAAAAAACTTGGTTTGAAAGCTGGCAAGAATGCTGCTGATTCAAAAGGCGATGTCAAGATGTCTGATGCAGAGGTGACTACCCAACCTAGTTACATGCACGTACAAATGCGTTTCTATGTGATAGGGGAATTATATAATGTCTCTTGTTTGCATGCAGGGATCATCAAATGGAAGTGGTGAACCATCTATGACCGCATCCCAAGAAGGTACCGACCTATACTATGCATGTTAACCAAACTCGGTGGTCAATCATAGATTTCATTGGGGTTTTTGGAAATCTGGTGCATGTGGTTCCGTGTTTCCACTTGTTGACTGATTCTACACTACAGGGGGTCCGTCAGATAGTGAAACACATTTGACTGGAATTTATGATTTGGTTGCTGTGTTGACTCACAAGGGTAGGAGTGCTGATTCAGGGCATTATGTTGCCTGGGTCAAGCAAGAAAGTGGTGAGCTCTCTAGAATATACCGATTAATACTCTGTTTCACGAGCTTGTACTGAATATAAGTGTTCAACTGATGAATAACCACTGGTCTCAGGGAAATGGATTGAGTATGATGATGACAATCCAATCGCACAGCGGGAGGAAGACATCACTAAACTGTCTGGAGGAGGTAAGATTGCAGTTATGTTGACTCGCATAATGGCATTAAGTTGCCGTGGTACAATTGCAGCCATATAAAAGTTAACATAATAGGCATACGTTTTGTTAGGACTGACCCGACTCTTTACTTCCTTTTTTCTTCTTTTATATAGCTTTCTGTATAAATGCCAATGCAAATCACTCCATTACTATCATCCTGCATCAATGCTAAAGTTTCATCTTTGCTTGTCACAGGTGATTGGCACATGGCCTATATATGCATGTACAAGGCCAGAGTCGTCCCCATGTAATTTTTCTTTTAAGGTCTCTTAGCCCCATTGAAGTACCTCTTTTTCATATTTAAGAGGGACTATTATGGTAGATCAAGGATTGTAAAAGGAATTGGAGTTAACAAAATTGCCTGTATTGTACCTACCATTGGTGCTTTTTAAAAAAATGTGTGCTGCAGCCTTCAATTACACCCTCCAATTGGTACAAAAGTACAACAGTTGGTGGTTTTAGTGAACAGGTTATGATGGTCCATGTTCTCTGCGGCCACACCGAGCCAGGGTTCCTTTTCTCCTTACCTATAAAATAATTACTATCCTAATTGCGAATCTTCAATAACCCAAAAAAGCAGGCAGTTATTGTTGCTCCTCAACCCCACCTGCCATCCAATTATTGATTGTTCCACTGGGCTCATGCCTATTCAATTTCCTTTCATCTTGAAATTCAAATTAGCTTTGACCCACAAGAAAAAGGAAAAAACCGCACAAGACCCTTTCTTTATACATTTACTCTATTATGTATTGACCTAATCATTAATCTTGCATTCTTTTCTCCTCCTCTGCACCTCCCACGATGACTTACTCATTCATTGGCCATCATGTATCTTCACCTGAAAGAGGGAAAAAAAACCATGTTTTGTCGTAGTGGTTTTCCATTTTATCACCTTTCAATAATCGAGGGTTCAAGACACCAATCACTAGGAGACGACATACTGGCACAAATGTATTTTCATAGGATACCAAAAAAGTGGAAAATGGTGAATCTTGACTGTTAAGCTTACCAAATGCTTTTCAGCAATTAGACCGACAACTATCCTCAACTTATGCCCCAACATTACATCATTACATTTTAAGTGCTGTTTGGATGATAAATTGAAATGAGTTGAAATTAAAGTTAAATAAAATATTATTTTTTAATATTATTCTTGTTTTGATATTTAAAAAAATTAAATTATTTATTATATTTTATGTAAGAATTTAGAAAAGTTAGAATGACGAAATGAAATAAAATATTTAAACGATGAGGTGGGAACTTGGCCTTAGAATTTTGTCTTTTTCAAGCCATTCCAGTTTTAGCAGTAACTTATGTTTAATAATACATATAATGCAAGAATGGGATCCACAAAACAAATAGTAGTAACTTGGAAGGAAAGACAAGGTTCCCATCAGTACAATCGTAAACAAGAAAATTTTTAAATATAAGTCTACACACTATATATTTTTTATTTTATTAAATGTTTAGTTTGGTATATGGATAATGAGTAGAAGAATTCAATTAGTTTAAAAAAATTAAACCCAAAAATTATTTTTAAAAATTAAAAAAAAAAGTGTGATGTGTAATGTGAAAATAATGAGTAGCAATGTCATGTGAAGAAGGGTGACACTGGCAATACAAAAGAAAAAAAAAAGGATAGGGTATTTCCAGATAAATAAATTTTATGGAAATATTTATGGGAAAGATAACTCGAGCTCTGTACCAAAAACTGAGAAGCTTCATTGCATGCATATAAATCTTGATCTTTCCAATCCCAAGATTTCACATCTACGAGGAGGCAACCCAAGTGGACGGCATAGAATATGTGCATGGGTGCCACACTCTTATTGATAGGCAAAGGCTACATTTAATGGGGAGTAGGAAGCAAAGTCATACTCATGGTCTAGTGTTCATTTTGGTTGGCAACTTGGCAAACAAGTAGCGAGGCCAAGTCAAAGGTCTCGAAAACTCAATAAATGATTTGTCATTTACTACCCAAGAACGAAAACCGTTTAATGGTTCCACTTCTTCACAAAGGTTCTATTCAACAAGATGAAGCCATTAAATTTTGATGACTATGGTGAATCTCAGATGTCGTGCAAACGCAACATGTGTAATGAATTTGTTGTATAATCTATCTACCTCCCAAGTCTCAGGTAAATTATCGACTTTTCACTTATAAACGAGACTTTTAAAAATTTGTTAGATCGAAGATTCCAAATGGTGGAGTTAAAAAGATGTTAGATTATAAAGTAAATCTAACGTATCATATGAAAGCATATTTCACTTTTATTTTTTTTAATACATTTAAGTGATGGGATCGAATCCATGATCTCCATTTTGGAGACGTGGGTCATGAGTCATGCCGCATGTCCTTGGCATTGGCAAGACTTATCCAACTAGAGCCAACTGTAGATCAGTCATTATTAATTATGAGACCGCCTGCCCACATCAACATAGATACAATTTCTATAATGGGATATTAAAGTCCATACGGAGCTGCAAGCGTATTTTTATAGATCGAAATGGTAAAACTTTAGGTTGGTCCGATGGGTCGTGGCCCTTGATAGGCGGGAGAGAGAGAGAGAGAGAGAGTAATTGGCGATTCAAATTATTTGGTTGAATGTTATCACGTCAACTAAACGAAAATAATTGATTCCCACAACCAACCAAATCAATTTCAACAGAACTTCAACTGTTTTGAATGGTAATATTAATTAGATCCAACCATCGATCACTTGGGTATCGAAAGACTTCCATGCGTAACTTCTCAAAAACTTGGTCTCATACTTTTGTAATCTGTAGAAACTATAGAACTTTGGGCTCTGGATGAACGAAAAGATTCCAAATCTAAAATCCTGTGCAATTCAAGAATGCCACACACACACACGTACATGCAAAATTATACACATGCATTGATGTATCAAGATGGAACAATTTTTCATGAAGACAATGATTTCCGCGTAAATTAAACAAATGCAGCATCTCCAAAAGTTCAGACCACCCAAGAAATAATACGAAGTAGTTATCATTTTTTTTCTTGTCTTTTTTCACTCATACAAGGCATACAAACAAAAACCACACAGAAACAGCAAAAGGAACCATTTCCCTACAAAAGGATGCTAGTGTTGTATGTCACCCTCAATAGCATTAGAAAATGCTACAATAAGCCTGCCTTATTCACGCTCCTCTCTTTAACCATATCCCTAGTTTCTAAGTAGAAAAATAAATTAAATAAAAGACACTAAACTCTGTTTTCTCTACTGAAAACTTGAACCTGGTGTGTAAATGGCAAGATCGGGCCATCCATTACCACCAGTCCAACAGCTTGAATCGCCACTCTGCAAACCTACATAACTCTCTGAATTGCTATCCCTCTTCATGTCCATTCCCGGGTCTCGAACAGAACTCGTTTCCAACACATGGCCCGAATTCAAGTTCTCTGCAAAGTCACCCAATTGCAACATTTTCACACCGGACCCATTGGGGTTCAGACCCTCCAGAAGACTTCCAAACTGCCCATTTGATGTCAGAAGAGAACTAAAGCTCCCTGAGATATCCAGAATCCGACGGTCCTGATCCCCTACAGTAGCACCATAAAGCCGGTTTGGGTCATGCTCCGGACACGTGTTCTGCACCACCGAATTTGATGTTACTGATGATGAAGAGCGTTTTGGGTTTGATGCCCGCTTTGTGTTCTTGCGGGTTCCACCACCCACTGGGATGTTTCTCAGAGCACCGCCTTTGGTCCAGTACCTCCTACAGTTCTTGCAAAAGTGGCGTGGCTGTGAAAGGTTATAGTTGTTGTAGTAGCAGAACTTGGTGTTTGAGGAATCACAGCGTGGGCATTTGAGTTGCTCTTGCTCTGGGAAATGCGGTTTGGTGGGTTGGAATATTGCTGGGTCTTGCATTTTCAAATTGAGGCCAAATGAACCAGAGCTTCTAACCCTTTTTACGTTGCAAAACGTATAGGAAGGAGTAAACAAAAAGGATTGCTTTGAGGAACAAGGTTGTGGCTTTTTGGGGGATTTGGTGAAGTTGTGTTTTCGATCCGGAGGAGAATCCGATTGAGTTTTAGAGTGCGAATGAATTGAGCATTCAAGAATAGAAACAACAAAAAAGCGATTAAATTTAAGCTCAAAAGTTACGGACTTTCGAGGAATTGGTGAATCATGGTTTTGTAAGGAGATTTAAAACGTGTTGTAAGGGAGGAAAATAGATTCTGAGTTCTGAGACTTGAACTTGACTGGGATTTAGAGGATCTAAATTGGGATTATCAAACGATTGATTTTGAAGCTGCGAATTGGCAAGAAGGCAGAGTAAACATAGAGGTGAAAAAAAACAGGTGGGATATGCTTCGTACTCAGAAGTGGGTTTTCATGGAAGAGACCACACAACACATGACCGGCGGACCTGAAGGCGACGCAAAAAGTTCAGAGCTGTAAGCCTGTAACAGTAATGATGTTTTAGCTCGTGGAGGAGAAAGAAGAAACAACCGTGGGCAAACCACGAGAAATTTTTTTCTCTTTTTTGGCTTTGAAGTTTGAGCCTGTACTTCTGTGGAGGAAACTAAAAGGGAATCTAGCAATTTTCAAGTGGGATTTGGTTTCGTAGGATTAGCAATTCTGGAGCGCCCGCAGGATGTAGAACATCACAATAAAAAGGGTCTGAAAAATGTTGATGGAGATGACCTATTCCCGTGTCAGCTTGAAAATGACGAGCAGACCTCAAACATAGAGAAACCGAAACCGCACAGTCTCTCTCTCTCTCTCTCTCAAGTGTGGACTTTGTCACTGCCAATTGGCTAAGCTCTTACTGGAAAATGCCACTACCTCCACTAAATACCTTCTTACAATACTTAACTAAAAAAATTAATTCTCTCCTTACTTGAAGATTTCAAATAATACATGGTGACATATTTTGCATAAAAAAATTCTTATATATACAAAATGATTATACAAAAATAAATTTATAAATTGACGTAATTTTACATAATTCAGATATATTTTATAATAAAAATAATTTTATAATCTGACATACTGCATCAAATCATATCAATTTATGAATTTACTTTTATATAATTTTTTTATAATTAAAATATTTCTCAATGTATAAACCCTAAAAGTAAATAATATTCACCAACAAAATATGGTAATATTAAATTTGGAAGGCATGATATGACTTGTTACACTTCCACATGTATCTTTTAATCAGAAAACAAAAAAGGCATGTCTCCCTTCATGAACAGTGTTTTTTTATAAATTTTTTAATCAGCTTCATGAACGGCTTATAAGTGAGTGCATGCTGAGCATACATTCCCATAAGTTGACCTTCCAAAAGTAAAATTATATTATATTCTCTTTTAGTTTTGTGCAAAATTGCATTTCTGTTTGTTGAATTTTATAGCTTAAATCCCATGGACCAAGACCAAGGGCTTTTAAAAATACTTCTCATTTCAGGAAAAAAAAAAAGGGCATAACATAGAAACTTGACTAAAGTTTAGTCAATAAGTGACAATAAGTGAAATTATTTTATATTAAAAAAACGATATAATTGATTATATTAATAGAATGCAGAAAAAATACGTAACTTTAAATAAAATTTTTATTTTTTAAAATATTATTTCCAATCCCACATATGTTAGTGACATTAATAACAGAAAGAAAAAAAAGATAGTGAGCTGGAAGTTTGAGCCAAAGCTTAATTCTCGCTGATTACGCTTCTAATTATATGGCTCGTGTGAAGTCGCGAATGTATTTACCCAGCTCAAGCCAGAAGCTGTTAGCCGAAGCCGAAGCCGAAGCTGAAAAACAAGCTTGCGTGCAAACAAAGCATAAGGCAGCACCAGCATCATTTGGTTTTTTTCAGCAGCAAATCAAGACCGTGGAATTCTTAACTAGACAAATCGGAGACGCCAAAGTGTCACCCAGACGATTGACGAGTCGTCGCGTTAAGTTACCGTCAACACGTGGCAGAGCCCCACCACTGAGTGCTATAAGCACTACTGTGAGTGCTAGAGTGACAGCTACATCTATGAGATGGATCGTGAAATTATACGTGTCATCACCGACTGTGGATTCCACTGGTTTGTGTTAAGTGGACATGCAGTCCGTCTACTTTGCTTACGCCTTTGACTCGCTATCGTTTAAAGGCCCCACAACGCTGTAGATATATATATTAATAGACGGCTGGGATCATTTGATATAATATGAACGTCGATGATCAAATATATCATGCCTGGAAATTAACCGTCGGTAAATGCATTTAGCCTAATATCAGGTTTGGGTCATGGGAAGGGACGAGTCAAAATTTTTTTTATCTAATATCATTTTATTTTATTTTATCTTAATTTTAAACATAATTTAAATATAATATTTTTAAATTAATCATTACAATTTTTTCAAATTTTTAAATAAAAAATAATTATAACCTTTTCAAATTCTTAAATAAAAAAAATATTATAAAATTATATTCTTACAATATTAACTTTATAATATTTTTTTATTTAAATTTTTTTCTCTCATTTCTCAAAACTAAAAAAATACTCAACTCAAACTATTTTACTACTATTCATAAAATTTTTATCTCATCTCACTCTCTAAACCTGCTCCAAATGAAATAGACGACTGTGAGTACGGGAATATGATGTTCTAACAAAACCATTTATTTTAAAGAGAAATGATACATACGAGTTGAAATACACGAGTTTGTAAAACTTTTTATAAAAAAATATTCCACTGTAAAAAAGTGCAGAATTTTACTTTTTCTTTATGGGGTCTATACTTTTATAAAATATTTGTATAAAATTAGTTGATTTAAAACTTATACTTAACATTACTCTATTTTTAAAAAAATAAATAAATAGATTAAGTTTTGTAAACTACTCGTGGGATTCTATCTCATAAGGACGGTCATTTTTTTAACCTACATTGATCAACTCTATTTTATCCATTGTATTTTGAGCTATGTGATTGCATAAAAATTTGTAAAATTATCAAACATAGTATATTTTACCGCGAGAGAATCCATAGACGCTTTAATGCTGAATTATGTAAATATATGTGTTTATCTCTTTATTCATATTATATATGTTTTATTTATTATTTAACTCATGTATGAGCATCGTCAGATCATTGTTATATCAATGCTTACGCCATCATTGTGAGTCATTAGACTATGTTATTGGACTCCAACTATGTCGGGAAACTGCATCAATAGTACTCATTTTCTGGAATATTTCGAAATGATGAGAAGAGAGCCGGCCAATACATTTTTTTGTTTTTTTAAGGTAATATTAGCTTGAATCATGGACGTTGGCATAACGGAGATTAATTAAGGATGGAGGAGGAGGAGGAGGAGGAGGAAGGATGAAGTAGTGCGCACGGGAAGAGATCTAGAAAAGGAAAAAGGTACTCATGGAATGCATGTGGAGTGGAGAGACAGCACGAGGAGGCCGCATGATGGGAGGTTGGGATCAAGTGGCAAACGGTGGGATTAATTGGACCCACTTCCATGCACGAGTGTTGGATCTTTTTTGAAAAAGAATCAGAAAAACAAACAACGAACCTGCATATATGCATCCATGCTCATAAATTAAATTTTTTTAATGTCTATGAACAATATGAGCTATATTATATAGTACGTTTATCTCTCTAAATTATTAAAAGCCTCAGATATTTTTTTTTTTTAAATGTGTAAGGGTTTTTGTCCTCATAACGAGTTTAATTCAATACTGTCATACATGATTTGTCTTCAATGGGTACAAAGTCTAAATGAAATAAATTGAAATGCTACTACTAATTTTGTCTTCTTTTTTTTTTTTTTTTTTTTTCATTTTGGCAATAATTTCATCACTAATTCTATTAAAAACATATTCTTTAACATATGAAACAAAACATTTGGTAATCTAATCTGACGTTTCTTATATATATATATATATATAAATATACATGCAGCAACATCTCTTTCATTTTCTTTCATTTTTTAATGAACTCAGGACAGAGACGTTCATGGAAGGAAGGCTTGATATTTTCTGAATTAATATATACTCCACTCTAATTTAATCAAAAATAAAAAATTTGGTATCTGATCATGATCCCAGTGCGGCAGTGCTGGATCATATATATATAATTAAAGGTAGTATATGAACACAATTAATTATATAATTAGACTTCTAGTGGGGACGTATAAGAAACAGTCGTGTCTGTATCCTTTGATTCCCAGTTCGATCCCGCTTGCAACGTATAAACGCGGTGACTTTAGATGGCCTGCCCCAGCCCCGGCCCGGAATCTGGAATATTGACCGCCTCAGCCGCCCACGATCTGATCTATTTGCTTTTGGTACGTACGTGTCTGCACTCTGCATGCATGGTCGACCCTGGCCAGGAACTGCATATAGCTTACATCAATTTAAACCGCTATTAATTAGTTTCACACTCCTCCTTGCCGACATTAACATATATATATATATATATATATATATATATATATATATATATATATATATATNTGACATTTTGGTGATATCTGAATCCTTTTCTTTTTTCTGCAACCATTGTTTTTGGTTGCAAATGGAGAATAATTTGAAGAAAAGAGCGTCCACTAAGTTATATACGATCTATTGTAAATCTTGACCAACTCATGCATGTTCCCTATCAAAGAGTACGTGTACGCTTGATGTATATCACTTGAAAAAAAAAAAAAAAAAAAAATTCTCGTGCAAATGCTACAGGCCGGCCAATTTGCATTTGAAATTCCGTAATGGCCATTGTCTAAAACCAACTAAGAATATATCAGAAATTAAAAATGCTAAACGTACTGCAGGTTGGTTCTTCGATCTTCAGTAGCACTGGGTTCATGTTGAAAATTGAAGAATATGACAAGATGTCGATGTGAGATACTAAGGAAGGTTCGCATTCTTGTCCTCTCTTATTATGCGTTGCTTCGAACATCAGCATCTCATGTATTCTTGACGCAAATTCCATTAATTCGCTAGCTTCAGTACTAGTTTCAACCAATTAAGTCAATGCTTTCACATGCATAAACGGGTAACTAATGATTGTGATGTTTTTGCAAAGGAAAACACTACGTACTTGCCGCCCAAGTTGACCGCTCATTAATAAATAAATAAATAAATAATAATAATTAAGGAAATGATTTTTAGTGGATTGATGTATTTTTTTTTTAAAATATTTTTAAATGATAAAAAAATGTAAATTAAAAAAATTGAAAAAAAATGAGAAGTTGATTTTAGCCTAACAGAAAGGAAGAGCAGTGCTACTCAACTTTTACAAATGACGAGTTAGATTATAAGTTTGGAGGTAAGGGTGAGAATATGTGACACGACCTGTAAATCCAACACAAACANAATAGAAACAACAAAAAAGCGATTAAATTTAAGCTCAAAAGTTACGGACTTTCGAGGAATTGGTGAATCATGGTTTTGTAAGGAGATTTAAAACGTGTTGTAAGGGAGGAAAATAGATTCTGAGTTCTGAGACTTGAACTTGACTGGGATTTAGAGGATCTAAATTGGGATTATCAAACGATTGATTTTGAAGCTGCGAATTGGCAAGAAGGCAGAGTAAACATAGAGGTGAAAAAAAACAGGTGGGATATGCTTCGTACTCAGAAGTGGGTTTTCATGGAAGAGACCACACAACACATGACCGGCGGACCTGAAGGCGACGCAAAAAGTTCAGAGCTGTAAGCCTGTAACAGTAATGATGTTTTAGCTCGTGGAGGAGAAAGAAGAAACAACCGTGGGCAAACCACGAGAAATTTTTTTCTCTTTTTTGGCTTTGAAGTTTGAGCCTGTACTTCTGTGGAGGAAACTAAAAGGGAATCTAGCAATTTTCAAGTGGGATTTGGTTTCGTAGGATTAGCAATTCTGGAGCGCCCGCAGGATGTAGAACATCACAATAAAAAGGGTCTGAAAAATGTTGATGGAGATGACCTATTCCCGTGTCAGCTTGAAAATGACGAGCAGACCTCAAACATAGAGAAACCGAAACCGCACAGTCTCTCTCTCTCTCTCTCTCAAGTGTGGACTTTGTCACTGCCAATTGGCTAAGCTCTTACTGGAAAATGCCACTACCTCCACTAAATACCTTCTTACAATACTTAACTAAAAAAATTAATTCTCTCCTTACTTGAAGATTTCAAATAATACATGGTGACATATTTTGCATAAAAAAATTCTTATATATACAAAATGATTATACAAAAATAAATTTATAAATTGACGTAATTTTACATAATTCAGATATATTTTATAATAAAAATAATTTTATAATCTGACATACTGCATCAAATCATATCAATTTATGAATTTACTTTTATATAATTTTTTTATAATTAAAATATTTCTCAATGTATAAACCCTAAAAGTAAATAATATTCACCAACAAAATATGGTAATATTAAATTTGGAAGGCATGATATGACTTGTTACACTTCCACATGTATCTTTTAATCAGAAAACAAAAAAGGCATGTCTCCCTTCATGAACAGTGTTTTTTTATAAATTTTTTAATCAGCTTCATGAACGGCTTATAAGTGAGTGCATGCTGAGCATACATTCCCATAAGTTGACCTTCCAAAAGTAAAATTATATTATATTCTCTTTTAGTTTTGTGCAAAATTGCATTTCTGTTTGTTGAATTTTATAGCTTAAATCCCATGGACCAAGACCAAGGGCTTTTAAAAATACTTCTCATTTCAGGAAAAAAAAAAAGGGCATAACATAGAAACTTGACTAAAGTTTAGTCAATAAGTGACAATAAGTGAAATTATTTTATATTAAAAAAACTATACAATTGATTATATTAATAAAATGCAGAAAAAATACGTAAACATAACTTTAAATAAAATTTTTATTTTTTAAAATATTATTTCCAATCCCACATATGTTAGTGACATTAATAACAGAAAGAAAAAAAAGATAGTGAGCTGGAAGTTTGAGCCAAAGCTTAATTCTCGCTGATTACGCTTCTAATTATATGGCTCGTGTGAAGTCGCGAATGTATTTACCCAGCTCAAGCCAGAAGCTGTTAGCCGAAGCCGAAGCCGAAGCTGAAAAACAAGCTTGCGTGCAAACAAAGCATAAGGCAGCACCAGCATCATTTGGTTTTTTTCAGCAGCAAATCAAGACCGTGGAATTCTTAACTAGACAAATCGGAGACGCCAAAGTGTCACCCAGACGATTGACGAGTCGTCGCGTTAAGTTACCGTCAACACGTGGCAGAGCCCCACCACTGAGTGCTATAAGCACTACTGTGAGTGCTAGAGTGACAGCTACATCTATGAGATGGATCGTGAAATTATACGTGTCATCACCGACTGTGGATTCCACTGGTTTGTGTTAAGTGGACATGCAGTCCGTCTACTTTGCTTACGCCTTTGACTCGCTATCGTTTAAAGGCCCCACAACGCTGTAGATATATATATTAATAGACGGCTGGGATCATTTGATATAATATGAACGTCGATGATCAAATATATCATGCCTGGAAATTAACCGTCGGTAAATGCATTTAGCCTAATATCAGGTTTGGGTCATGGGAAGGGACGAGTCAAAATTTTTTTTATCTAATATCATTTTATTTTATTTTATCTTAATTTTAAACATAATTTAAATATAATATTTTTAAATTAATCATTACAATTTTTTCAAATTTTTAAATAAAAAATAATTATAACCTTTTCAAATTCTTAAATAAAAACAATATTATAAAATTATATTCTTACAATATTAACTTTATAATATTTTTTTATTTAAATTTTTTTCTCTCATTTCTCAAAACTAAAAAAATACTCAACTCAAACTATTTTACTACTATTCATAAAATTTTTATCTCATCTCACTCTCTAAACCTGCTCCAAATGAAATAGACGACTGTGAGTACGGGAATATGATGTTCTAACAAAACCATTTATTTTAAAGAGAAATGATACATACGAGTTGAAATACACGAGTTTGTAAAACTTTTTATAAAAAAATATTCCACTGTAAAAAAGTGCAGAATTTTACTTTTTCTTTATGGGGTCTATACTTTTATAAAATATTTGTATAAAATTAGTTGATTTAAAACTTATACTTAACATTACTCTATTTTTAAAAAAATAAATAAATAGATTAAGTTTTGTAAACTACTCGTGGGATTCTATCTCATAAGGACGGTCATTTTTTTAACCTACATTGATCAACTCTATTTTATCCATTGTATTTTGAGCTATGTGATTGCATAAAAATTTGTAAAATTATCAAACATAGTATATTTTACCGCGAGAGAATCCATAGACGCTTTAATGCTGAATTATGTAAATATATGTGTTTATCTCTTTATTCATATTATATATGTTTTATTTATTATTTAACTCATGTATGAGCATCGTCAGATCATTGTTATATCAATGCTTACGCCATCATTGTGAGTCATTAGACTATGTTATTGGACTCCAACTATGTCGGGAAACTGCATCAATAGTACTCATTTTCTGGAATATTTCGAAATGATGAGAAGAGAGCCGGCCAATACATTTTTTTGTTTTTTTAAGGTAATATTAGCTTGAATCATGGACGTTGGCATAACGGAGATTAATTAAGGATGGAGGAGGAGGAGGAGGAGGAGGAAGGATGAAGTAGTGCGCACGGGAAGAGATCTAGAAAAGGAAAAAGGTACTCATGGAATGCATGTGGAGTGGAGAGACAGCACGAGGAGGCCGCATGATGGGAGGTTGGGATCAAGTGGCAAACGGTGGGATTAATTGGACCCACTTCCATGCACGAGTGTTGGATCTTTTTTGAAAAAGAATCAGAAAAACAAACAACGAACCTGCATATATGCATCCATGCTCATAAATTAAATTTTTTTAATGTCTATGAACAATATGAGCTATATTATATAGTACGTTTATCTCTCTAAATTATTAAAAGCCTCAGATATTTTAAAAAAAAAAATGTGTAAGGGTTTTTGTTCTCATAACGAGTTTAATTCAATACTGTCATACATGATTTGTCTTCAATGGGTACGAAGTCTAAATGAAATAAATTGAAATGCTACTACTAATTTTTTCTTCCTTTTTTTTTTTTCATTTTGGCAATAATTTCATCACTAATTCTATTAAAAACATATTCTTTAACATATGAAACAAAACTATTTGGTAATCTAATCTGACGTTTCATATATATATATATATATATATATATAAATATACATGCAGCAACATCTCTTTCATTTTCTTTCATTTTTTAATGAACTCAGGACAGAGACGTTCATGGAAGGAAGGCTTGATATTTTCTGAATTAATATATACTCCACTCTAATTTAATCAAAAATAAAAAATTTGGTATCTGATCATGATCCCAGTGCGGCAGTGCTGGATCATATATATATAATTAAAGGTAGTATATGAACACAATTAATTATATAATTAGACTTCTAGTGGGGACGTATAAGAAACAGTCGTGTCTGTATCCTTTGATTCCCAGTTCGATCCCGCTTGCAACGTATAAACGCGGTGACTTTAGATGGCCTGCCCCAGCCCCGCCCGGAATCTGGAATATTGACCGCCTCAGCCGCCCACGATCTGATCTATTTGCTTTTGGTACGTACGTGTCTGCACTCTGCATGCATGGTCGACCCTGGCCAGGAACTGCATATAGCTTACATCAATTTAAACCGCTATTAATTAGTTTCACACTCCTCCTTGCCGACATTAACATATATATATATATATATATATATATATATATATATATATATATATATATATATTCATGACATTTTGGTGACATCTGAATCCTTTTCTTTTTTCTGCAACCATTGTTTTTGGTTGCAAATGGAGAATAATTTGAAGAAAAGAGCGTCCACTAAGTTATATACGATCTATTGTAAATCTTGACCAACTCATGCATGTTCCCTATCAAAGAGTACGTGTACGCTTGATGTATATCACTTGAGAAAAAAAAAAAAAAAAAATTCTCGTGCAAATGCTACAGGCCGGCCAATTTGCATTTGAAATTCCGTAATGGCCATTGTCTAAAACCAACTAAGAATATATCAGAAATTAAAAATGCTAAACGTACTGCAGGTTGGTTCTTCGATCTTCAGTAGCACTGGGTTCATGTTGAAAATTGAAGAATATGACAAGATGTCGATGTGAGATACTAAGGAAGGTTCGCATTCTTGTCCTCTCTTATTATGCGTTGCTTCGAACATCAGCATCTCATGTATTCTTGACGCAAATTCCATTAATTCGCTAGCTTCAGTACTAGTTTCAACCAATTAAGTCAATGCTTTCACATGCATAAACGGGTAACTAATGATTGTGATGTTTTTGCAAAGGAAAACACTACGTACTTGCCGCCCAAGTTGACCGCTCATTAATAAATAAATAATAATAATTAAAGAAATGGTTTTTAGTGGATTGATGTATTTTTTTTTTAAAATATTTTTAAATGATAAAAAAATGTAAATTAAAAAAATTGAAAAAAAATGAGAAGTTGATTTTAGCCTAGCTGAAAGGAAGAGCAGTGCTACTCAACTTTTACAAATAAGGGATGACAAGTTAGATTATAAGTTTGGAGGTAAGGGTAGGAATATGTGACACGACCTGTAAATCTAACACAAACATAATATGAAATTAACAGGTTTGAGTTTGATGCTAACGATTTCAGGTCAATAACGGGTTAACCTGCTTAATACGAAATCAACTCGTTTTGATTCGTTTGAAATTTATTTTAAAATTAAAATTTTATTATTGTTAAGTTATAATATTGGTATTTCTCAACATGCTTCTGTTTTTATTGTTGGAATTGTAATTTTAGATTATGTTCATATTTATTTTTGTATGGTTTGTAATATTGGTTTTATTAGATGTTAAAATTTGAAAAATATTGATATATATTTTTTAAGATATTGTGGTTATTAATAAATATAGATTTTAACTTTTATGTAAAATTAAGTTAATTAGGTCAAATGAGTTATGCGTTTTAGTTCAACCCATTTACATGAAACAAATATTTTTAAATGAGTCATGTCGTGTTAACATATCTTTAATTAATTATTAAACAGGTGATACAATACGATACATTATTTAAATAGGTTGGGTTGAGATTTGGAAATTTGACACGTTTAACTTAATGGGTTAAATTCGAGTTAACTTATATAATTAAATGTTCATGACTTGACATGACACAAAAACACGATTTAACTCTCCTATTTGGAGGTGCCGAGTAGTTTTAGGTCTAAAATATATAGTTGAATTGAGTTTTTTTACAAAAACCTTTAACAAAGTAATAAAAAATAATAAATAAATAAATTTTAAATTTATATTTTTAATGAATACTGATAATTTTACATCTAAACTTTTCATATTATATTGCAACTTAAAAGGTGAGATTGAACGATAAAAACAATCTATATACGAATTATTAAAAAGAGAGAGTATATATAAATATAAACTAGGTTTTATATTTAACTGAATAATAATGTATAGCAATTAAGTACCCCTTGTTCTCGGCCTCGTCATTGTTTACGACTCCCTCTTGTTTGTTTCCAGAGATGAGATAAGATAAAATAAAAACCTTTGAAATATGTGTTTATTTTCAGAGATAAGATGAAATATGTGTTTGTTTTTAGAGATGAGATGAGATTAGTTTGAATGGAGGATAGTTAGTAATATGATGGGACCTACAAGTACTTGCAGTACTTTTTACTCTATTTTATTTGTTTATTTATTTATCAATGGTGCATCCTTTTATTTTTGCTACTTCGTTTTTTTAACATAAAAACCTTTTGTCAAAACTTTTTTTGTTTTTTTTTTCGCTGCTTCCTTTATTTATTTATTTACCAATAGTGCAATTTTTTTTTTTGCTACTTCATTTTTTTTGGCAAAAACAAAAACACCATTTTGTCAAAATTTTTTTCTACTTTATTTATTTATTTACCAATGCTTCAAAGGAGCGAAGATCGAGCGACACATTCTGTCTGAGTTCGCTTGAGCTCAGTGTCGAGCGAGTATCGAGCGTTCCAATCTGTTTGAGTTCGCTCGAACTCAGTGTCGAGCGTTCAACTTTGGCTGAGTTCGCTCGAGCGCCATGTTGAGCGAGTGTCGAGCGAAGACATCTGTTTTGACCAATAATGAGCACACTTCAAGCCTTTTCACTTCAACACTTGTTACAACACTATTTTACACAGGTTTTTACAAGAATATACCAATCAACTCATTTTTCTCTCAACAAAGTGAAGCCTCAAATTGTAATGTACTATTTATTTTGAAATAATTGCAATGTACCATTTGGTCATATTTTTTTATTTCGCTGCTTCCTTTGTTTATTTATTTACCAATGGTGAATTTTTTTTTTTTTTTTTTAGTTTTCATCTCAAAAGATCTCAAGTTTCTTCTCAAGTTTTCATCTCATCTCATCTCACCTTATTTCAATATTATTTCCTCCAATAATATATTTTAAATAAACAGTATATTGACATGAATACACATTGCAAAAAAAGTAAAAGCTGTACCAAATGTGCAACAATTAAAATAAAAATATTTACACATAAGGTAAATAAATAAAGGAAGCAACAAAAAAAAAAAAAAAAATTCACCATTGGTAAATAAATAAACAAAGGAAGCAGCGAAATAAAAAAATATGACCAAATGGTACATTNTTTTTTTTGCTACTTCCTTTTTTTTGGCAAAAAAAAAAAAAAAAAAAAAAACACCATTTTGTCAAAAAATTTTTCTGCTTTATTTATTTATTTATTTACCAATGCTTCAAAGGTGCGAAGATCGAGCGACACATTCTGTATGAGTTCCCTCGACACTAAGCTTGAGCGAGTATCGAGCGTTCCAATTTGTCTGAGTTCGCTTAAGCTCAGTGTCGAGCGTTCAACTCTGGCTGAGTTCGCTCGAGCGCCATGTTGAGCGAGTGTCGAGCGAAGACATCTGTTTTGACCAATAATGAGCACACTTCAAGCCTTTTTACTTCAACACTTGTTACAACACTATTTTACACAGGTTTTCACAAGAATATGCCAATCAACTCATTTTTCTCTAAACAAAGTGAAGCCTCAAATTGCAATGTACTATTTATTTTGAAATAATTGCAATGTACCATTTGGTCATTTTTTTTTTATTTCGTTGCTTCCTTTGTTTATTTATTTACCAATGGTGTAATTTTTTTTTTGTTGCTTCCTTTATTTATTTACCTTATGTGTAAATATTTTTATTTGTTGCACATTTGGTACATTGTGTATTCATGTCAATATACTGTTTATTTAAAATATATTATTGGAGAAAATAATATTGAAATAAGGGGAGATGAGATGAGATAAAAACTTGAGAAAAAACTAAAGATCTTTTGAGATGAAAACTGGTAGATCAAAATATATGTTTATTTTTATAAAACCTCTTACAATACTAAAACTTTTGATTTTTAGTCTCGAAAACAAACGAGATAAACTGGACTCGGGAAGAGATATGGATCAATGAACGTACAAGCAGGTCCAGAAACTGTCTGGTAGCAGGTGGAAGTGTCTTAAGTGATGGTAGTCATACCATATGCTTTTTCTTTCCTATCATCATAGCCCACAAAGTCCCAGGCTTCAACAGTTCTAAGCATGCCTCACAAGCTCTCAAATTATATAGTTTTGCAATTTTATGGTGTGAGTGTGACACTTATTCATGACATTTTTTTTACCTTCTTACTGATAACTCAAATAAAAGTCCAATCTGGTGTCAAACCTACATACAATGTTTATTTTCTTTACTGATGATCAAATTGGAAACTACAAGAAATATTAGACTAAAACATCCTCGGTTAATGTAAACAACCATGACAAAGAATAAATAAAAGAAATTGATGCACTGCAAGTTTCAACATCTCCATCCCAGCGAGATTTCTGAGTAAAAAAGAAAAAAGAAAAAGCTACATTTTATCTTGAAACTAGTGGCATATATTGAACATCCTTCAGTGTTTCGTTGTAGAAGGGCTACAATCATCCTTTGTTTTCCCCGACTTCGACCCAACACAAATGTAGAACATAACTGCATCTTCCCTTTCAGAAAAAGATACGGAAACAAGCTAGGACAAAGAAAAGCAAAGAAATTTTGGTGGTTGTTAAGGGAGGTAAGGAAGTAAAATGAGCCGCTGCCCACCCGGGAACAAAATCAGGTTGCTTCCTCGTGGATGCGCCAGCAGCCACATCTGAACCTTGATACCAAAAGTACATGCAACAGATTTTAAGGGGCACCTGAAATGCGAGAATCTGATGTAGCCTCCTAGTCACTGGTAGGCTGCAAAGGCAGAAAAGCCTTCTCCCACAGCAAATACATTTCTTCCTGGATTTTCTTTATGCATAGTACATGTATAAGCTATTTGCAGCAGCACAGGCAATTGAGTGTTCAGTTGGGTGCCATGCTAGGTGCAGCAACTTCGTTGTAAAATCGAAAGAATTTCCATTTGCATCAACCCCAGGGCTTTCTGCTCCTGTTCCCCAACAGGGAAAATGACATATTTAAGTATTTTAACAATGAGGTTGAGAATACAAGAAACGCTTCTCAGGAAAAAATAAAAACTTAGTAAAAAATTAGAAAGGACGGGAATAAATAAACAGGCAGCAGCGGTGGAAACCTCGTCTAACAACTCGTGTTATACTACTGCTCAGGGATCTGGAAGGCCTTGAAGGGGTCTGAACTTGGCGCCTAAACATCAAAGTTGATATATACAGTTAGATAAACCATCCTTCAAGCCATTCTGGTCAATATCTTCATTTAAAATTACCTCATCGGGTTTTTGCTGGCTTCCAAAGTTGTTGCCTCGGTAGTTCCCGGTGCACAACCAAACACACGAAATAGATTGCTGGGATAACATTGATACATGAGATGCCTAAGTGAATAACAATGAGGTTACAAATGGAGATGTAGGATAAAAACACACACCTGTAAGAGCCTGTGGCGACTCGTAATCCATCACCACTCAGACAACACTCGAATTTATCAAAGATCGAATCATTTTCATATAAATCACAGAGCTGGATGCATTCAATAACGGGTTATCAGCATGAAGCAAACACAGCAGCAGAAATCTTAGGTTCAGTATAGTGAAAAAAGTGGGAACCTCACCTTCGGTCTTAAATATTCATGAACCTGGAAGGTCGAAACTGGACCTGAATCCATATTGATGTCCCATAACTGACAAATAAGTAGCACATACTTGAGTTATGAAACAGGGAGCAACATAAATATATAAAAAATCTTTTTTTTTTTTTTTAAGTATAAATATATAAAAAATATAAACATCAAATTCTATAGCAAAAATTATGCTAAAACTTCAAAGCAAATACTAATCACAATTTTTTTTTTTTTTGGGGGGGGGGGGGGGGGGGGGGGGGGGGGGAGAGAGGAGGAGAGAGAGGAAAAAAGAAGAGTAATGCTACTCATCATCCCAATTTTCATCATCTCATGGGTATTAGATGATTAGAGAGTATTTATTATATTTCACTTGTGAACCTACCATCTAATACCACATCATGGGATGATGAATAGATTTTTTCAAAAAAGAATAATCAATGGCAGGAAATAAAAGGCATGAGAATGAGCATTTAAGAAGTGTAAAGATAATCTTTTTGTATGAGCACCAATTGTCCGGGAACAGCATCCAGAATAATTCGGAGGTGCACAGGTCCTCGGCAAGGGTTTCCCGCAAGTGCACATTGGGTAATTCAAGGGAAAAATCCCCCAGTCTGATGGCTCCTAGAGATTGTTTGCACCCAAGGGGATTTGAACCTTAAACCTGGGGGGAACACACCCCCAGTCAGATGCTTTATGCTCTCATGAACAAAAACCCATCAGAAGTAGCCCTTATAAATTTGCAATGGCACCATTAACTATTGTAAATAATATAGGTTAGACTTAAGCCAGTTAGATGAAAATAATAATTCCAACTGTTTTCTCCTAGAAAGAATACTTTTGCAACTAATTCCAGAACCCATGTTTTCCTTCTGGGTGTATCTTTTTTGTTTGTTTTTGGCAGGGAGTCAACAGACCTAAAAGGCTAAAAGTGAGAAGACTCGAAGAAATTTCAGTTGTCTCTTCCTCCCTCTCTCAACATAGGTAACATGTTTTATGAGTAAGCTATGCACAGCATAACCCCTTTGCCCTTTTTGGTAAGAGTAACCACAATTTCTTCCTTATTCTTATAAAGGGAGGAATTCCATTTGAGCTAGAGAGCTCATTGGTGATGCTAAAATTAACAGGACAAGAATAGACATTAAGGGATGGTCAATATAAGTTGAGACTATTGACATCAACTCTTCTACTGGATGTATTTTGCATCCATTGCTTTCCCTAGAATGCAGAATTGTAATAAGATGACGCAACAAACCCATTAAATCAGGAAAACATATAATTCGATAGTTGTCGCATATAGAATTGCTAGCCTGATTATTCATCAACATGTATAATTTAACATGTCAAGTGCACTAGTCCTCATCTCTAACATAGCACCTTTATCTATGTTTTTGCCAAAACTGTTCGAAAACAAAGTGGATACTAAAGAAAGAGGAATAGAACCTCGTTACCATTCTAGGTGTTCGTGAGTTAAAAAATCATAGTGGTTGTGCTGAAATTGAAACAGATTTCTCTTATATTGTCAGTTAAAGTATAAGGTATGTTACCTAATTTCCTTTTTTTAACTGGTAAGTCATACACCCTGGGCATTGAACCCACAATCTCCACTGTCACTCCTTAGGTTGTACCTCCTCCAAAGCATCAACAAGCCAACCCTTTTGGCTCTGACAGATTCTGCCTGCCAAACGTACCCAATCTCTCTCTCTCTCTCTCTCTCTCATACACACACACACACAATCTTTTTTTTGATAGGTACACACACATCTTTAAAGCTTTAAATGTAGCATCTTTCTACATGCAGTCCGTAAATGTGTAACCTTGGACTTTGTTATGGTTCTCCTAAAGTGGGGAAATTCTTGGGACTGACATTTTTTTTTTTTTCAATAAGTAACAATACCATGCATTATTCAAAAAGTGCTAGAGGCACAATCCAAGTACACTGGGGGTACACAAAGGGGAACACCTAATTTAAGGAAGGTTAGGGAAGAAAGATCCCATTATATACATAGCAGGCAAGTATCAGGTCTTTGATACACCATGGCGTATATCTCTAAAGAATTTATGCTTTTTCGAGGATACAGAACATATTCATGGCAATCATATCCTTTCAGCACCTTATGGGACTTACAGATGGATGATTCTTTCACAGATCAAATGGAGCCACATAAACTTGTCATGGCATCCTTAAAAGAGCTTATACAGAATCACATATGGCACTCCTAAGAGTGATGATTCATATTACTTCAAAATTCCATACCATATATGAAACAAATTAAAAGGCCAGTATAGAAAACCAAACCTTAAGGGTCATGTAATCACGACTAAGTATATATCTGCCATCCTGTCCAAACTTAATATCTGAGATTGAAGCAATTATCTCTGTGAAAAATGATCTTGAACCAGGTGCCTCCTGTTCCTCAAACCTGTATCCGAAGGGCATCATGGGTGAGTCCATGAGGGTTTTGGAAGAATTTATTTTAATCTATATGCTGAGTCCCAAAAAAATGTTTTATTTATACCATTTCCCCATCTAACAATTTGCAAGCCAAACAAACTTACGTGGCAGCTGTACCATGACCAAAATAGTATAAAAACAAGTTAAACACTTACAATTTGGCATGAGAATCACATAAAGCTGATTGCCGCAAATCAATGAGGCGGATGGAGCCTTTTGAACTGCTATATGCTAATGTATTACAATGAGTAGGGTGGAATTCTGCTGATGTTATCACCTCTGAAAGAATAAATATAATCTTCAAAGCTGGACAAATTTTATCATCTAACAAGAGCTTACCACAAAAAGCAGAAAAACAAGCAATCAAAAGGGAAAATGTCATACAAGGAAAAACAATCCAAGTTTTCCCACAAATTTTCCCATTTTCCCTCCACTACCCAATCTAATGCAAGTTATCCCACAAATCTAACAGCCAGATTGAGCTTTAAAAACATGAGTGACCTTGTAATGCATGTTTGCACGCTTACACAAACATACGCATACATAATAGCTATTAGCCCAGGACCATGCATCAAAAAGAATACATGAAAATAAAACAGTATCTGCTAACAGTCCACAACTCAGTAACATAAACCAGCTTTAAAATTCTAAATACAACCCTAAATACTAGATAAGAAGCTTACCAGTCAGATCCTCCATATTTGCAGGCTTCACATCCACAATATTGAAACTCTGACTGCTGATTTCCAAGTTCCAAAGATTTATTCGAAGATCATCCGCAGATATAAAAGTTTCACCATCGCTGGAAAAAAGTGACGAGAGAGCAAAGTGATAGGTGAAAACTTTAATAAACCAAGTCGAAGATGAAGGCAAACAATAATAATTGAATGTGTAACATTTAAAGTTAAATATTTCATAACTTGATGATAAAAGAATGAAAGATGAAATGATTTACATAAACACTTATTACAGCATACTATCTATGAAAATATGGTGCTAAGTCCCAGAAATTCAACAGTTCAAAAACATAATGAAACAAAGGTTTTGGCAGAAATCATATTAAGAAATAAATGGAAGCAAAGGATAGCACTAAGCATGCTGACTCCAAAGAATGAATCAGTCGTGACCAAGATATTTGTCAAGTCTGATGACTGGAATGTCTTGCACCATCAAGGATTATGCCTCCAGCATAACCATCAGAGCCAATCAAATGCTAGCAAGAATTAAAACAGAATCTTTGCATGAAGAAGGACTATTTGACGTAAAAAAGGCAGAAACTGGGAAAGAAAACAAATCTTACATAAAGGTCCATCATACAAGGTCAGGAACTAAATCTCATTAGCACTAATAGCTCAATATTCTAAGGTATTCTCTGCAAACCAATTTACTCTTCTGTGCCCTATCCATAAATATTTTTTTTGATAATTAATAAGAGAAATTTTATTCCAAGTAAATAGGCATAGCCCAAGTACACAGGATGTATACAAATGAGAACACCTACTTACAAGCTAAAACAGAATACAACTAAGACAAAACATTACAATCATTCCCATCCTTACAAGATTCTTCATCCAAAAATTTAAAGTACTAAGGAAAAACTCCCTAAGTTCCCCTAGAGCATGTTCACAATTTTCAAAGCACCTCCCGTTCCTCTCCAACCATAAACACCAAAGCAAGCACAATGGGATCATCTTCAACACTGCAGTGCTATTACTTCTCCCCACAATACCTTGCCAGCATGCAAAGAAATCTACCACACGCATAGGCATCACCCAAAAAATGCCAACCCTCGCAAAAATCTCATTCCACAAAGAAGTCACCACCTCACAATGAAGGAAAAGATGATCAATTGATTCACCATCCTTCTTACACATAAAACACCAATCAACCACCGGTAAGCCTCTCTTCCTCAAGTTGTCTGTGGTTAAAAACTTAAAATTTTCCCAAGAGACACCAGTGAACAGAAGAAAGCAACCTTACTAGGCACCTTGGCTCTCCAAATACTTTTCCGGGGATAATCTTTGACCCCATAACAGGTTAACACCTTGAAAAAAGAACTCACTGAAAATCTGGAATTAACTGTATGCACCCACTGCAGACTATCCACCCTGCTCTGATCAAGCTTTATCTCGTATAATCTTCCAAATAAATCAGAAACTTCCCAATCCTGTGCATCTCTAGTGAATTCCACAGTCCAGTGAATCAAATCGTTAGAAAAGTGATAGGAATCAGCCACTGCAGCCCCTTTATCTCTAGCAATCCTAAAAAGATCAGGGCAAACATCCTTAAGAGGTGAATCCCCACACCAAATGCCATGCCAAAAATAGATCTTTGCCCCATCCCCCACCTTGAATTTAGTATTCTTGACAAGGCCCCCCAATCCCAGTCGAATAGACTTCCAAAAACCCACCCCAAACATCCCTCTTACTTCGTTCGTACACCAACTCCCCCACATCCTCCCACAATTTTTCTCCAAAATGCATTACTCTCATTATGATACCTCCAAAGCCATTTCCCAATAAGAGCTTTGTTGAAAAGTCTGTCTTATATATATATATAAAAGTCTTAAATTTTGCACTCCCAAACCTCCACAAGACACCATTAAATATAGAGAAGGTTTATCACTAGGGCATTGCAAAAGGTGTCTAGAGTTAATCCTTTATTTACCACAGATGAGCATGCACAGTTGACCATCGACAGCAATAAACGAGAGAAAACCAAACAGATGCATCAAATGGTTTTCAGATATTTGGTCTCAGCAAAACAAAACAACTGCAGTTCTCAACAGTGAAAACCCATGCCTTAAAATCAATGTATGATTTTATTTATTTATTATTATTTTTTTTGGGGGGGGTGGGGGTTTGCCCTTGTACCTTGCTAACCCAGTCCTCCTAAAGGGCTCAATCATTTATCTTATTGGAAAAACATCTCAGGTACACTTTTTTTTTATAGGTAATAAGTAAGCTTTATTAATATAAAGATGGGGCATAGCCCAGGTACACTGGAGGTATACATAAGCATACACCTACTTAAGAACTAGAAACAGAAACAAGAAAATCATGGAAGCTTAGGCCATTAAAATCTAATGCAATGGCCCACAGAAACAAAGTCTTCCAGAAGAAACTCCGAAACTCTTCCGAGGAACGTTCATGATCCTCGAAAAGTCTCCTGTTTCTTTCACTCCAGATACACCAACAAATATAGATTGGAGCCATCTTCCACAAAGCTGCAATTTGCGAAGTCCCAGTGATTCCTCTCCAGCTTGCTATAAACCCCACCACCCAGCCTGGCATTACCCATGCTATTCCCATTCTGTTGAAAAAGTAGTTCCATATCTCACTTGCGAACTTACAATGTAGGAGTATGTGGTCCACCGTCTCACCATTGTTTCTACACAAACAGCACCAGTCCACAATTATAAGGCCATGTCTTCTAAGATTGTCCATGGTCAAAATCTTCCCTAGTGCTGCTGTCCATACAAAGAATGCAGCCCTGGTGGGAGCTTTACTTCTCCAAATATTCTTCCACAGAAACTTAGGCCTTTGTTGCATGTTATTGACTTCGTAAAAGGAGCGTACTGAGAATTTTCCCTTTCTATTAGGACTCCATATCATCACATCTTCAGTTCTGGCAGCAATGGGCACACTACACAGTAGATTCATAAAATCCATCAAGTCATTCACTTCCCAATCGTTTGCATCCCTGATAAGGCTAATGTTCCACTCCTGTGTGTCTTGGTTAATCACCCTCAAATCAGCCACCATAGCTACTTTTTCCCGTGCAATAGCAAAAATTGTGGGATAAGCATCTTTTAAAACCATATCTCCCACCCACCTATCCATCCAAAAACTGATCCTACTACCATCCCCAAAACACAGCAGGGTATTACAATGGAATGAACCCCACCCCTTCCTTATAAACTTCCAAAGCCCCACTCCATAAGTCCCCCTACCCTCTTTTGAACACCAACCCCCACAATCGCTGCCATACTTTATGTCAATTAATCCTTTCCATTAAGCTTCCCTCTCAAAATTATACCGCCACAGCCATTTACCCAAAAGTTCCGTATTAAAAGCCCTCATATCTCGAACCCCCAACCCACCATCTCTCAACGGAGTACATATCTTATCCCATCCCACCAAATGAAACTTAAACTCGTCTCCTAGCCCACCCCATAGGAAATCACGTTGAAGTTTCTCCAGCCTCTGTGCAATGCTAACGGGGAGTGGAAATAAAGATAGGTAGTATATAGGAAGGTTAGATAGAGTACTTTTGATCAAAGTAATCTGCCCTCCTTTTGATAAGTATACCTTTTTCCACCCAGCCAGCCTACGTTCGAATTTCTCCAGCACCCCCTCCCAAATCGACTTTGCTTTGAACGAAGCCCCCAGCGGAAGACCTAGATATTCCAAAGGCAAAGGAGAAACCACACAACCCAAGATGTTAGCTAGCCCACTTATGTTATTTACTNCAAAATTATACCGCCACAGCCATTTACCCAAAAGTGCCGTATTAAAAGCCCTCATATCTCGAACCCCCAACCCACCATCTCTCAACGGAGTACATATCTTATCCCATCCCACCAAATGAAACTTAAACTCGTCTCCTAGCCCACCCCATAGGAAATCACGTTGAAGTTTCTCCAGCCTCTGTGCAATGCTAACGGGGAGTGGAAATAAAGATAGGTAGTATATAGGAAGGTTAGATAGAGTACTTTTGATCAAAGTAATCCGCCCTCCTTTTGATAAGTATACCTTTTTCCACCCAGCCAGCCTACGTTCGAATTTCTCCAGCACCCCCTCCCAAATCGACTTTGCTTTGAACGAAGCCCCCAGCGGAAGACCTAGATATTCCAAAGGCAAAGGAGAAACCACACAACCCAAGATGTTAGCTAGCCCACTTATGTTATTTACTTCCCCCACCGCAGCCATCTCCGTTTTAGCAAGATTGATCTTCAGCCCTGACACGGCTTCAAAACAAAGCAAAATAGCCTTCAGAGATTCGATATGACCAGCATCCGCCTCACAAAATAGTAAAGTATCATCTGCAAACAAAATGTGAGAGATAATGATAGAACCATGATGGCCCCCCACGGTAAAGCCTGAGAAAAATCCACCCCCTACTGCCGCCGAAACCATTCTACTTAATGCCTCCATAATCAAAACAAATAAGAGGGGGGATAGAGGATCTCCTTGCCGCAGCCCCCGTGAGCTATTAAAGAATCCCACTGGGTCTCCGTTTACCAAAACCAAGAATCGCACCGTTGAAACACAGTGCCTTATCCACATCCTCCATCTTGCCCCAAATCCGCATCTACTCAACATATAATTCAAGAATTCCCAATTCACATGGTCGTACGCCTTTTCCATATCAAGTTTACACAAAATACCTGGGATTCCCGACCTGATTCTGCTGTCCAGACATTCATTTTCTATAAGAACCGAGTCTAGAATTTGCCTCCCCTTCACAAAGGCATTTTGAGATTTAGAAATGATCGTTTCCATGACCGTACTCATCCTATTGGCAAGAACCTTTAAGAGCATCTTATACACACTGCCCACAAGACTAATTGGTCTAAAATCAGGGACCTCCATTGCCCCAACCTTTTTAGGGACTAGAGCAATAAAAGTTGCATTTAAGCTTTTTTCAAATTTGCCATGCGTAAAAAATTCATGAAAGACCAGCATTACTTCTTCTTTCACCATCTCCCAACAAGACTGAAAGAAAGCCATAGTGAAGCTAGCCGGACTGGGTGCTTTATCTTTGTTCATTTTCTTAATTACTAGGTGTACCTCTTCCTCTTCAAACGGTCTTTCCAACCAAGCCCTACTAGTTTGATCTATGGCCTCAAAAGCTAAGCCATCTAAAGTTGGCCTCCAATCATGCGGTTCCGATAGCAAATGTTGAAAATGTCCAACCACATGTTCCTTAATCACCTCTTGGTCTGAAATATTTTCACCATTAATGTTCATATTTTCACCAATATTTTCACCATTAGCCACTCGGTGGAAAAATTGTGTACACTTGTCCCCCTCCCTTAACCACAAAGCCCTTGACTTTTGCCGCCACGATATTTCCTCCATTAAAGTCAATCTTTCTAATTCAGCAATAACTTGAACTTTACGGCTATTCCCCTCCCCTACGCCCTCCAAGGTTTGTAACTCTTGAAACAAATTCTTTTTCTATAAGGTTACATCACCAAATACCTGTTCATTCCATATCTTCAAATCCTTCTTCAAGGCTTTCAGCTTTTCTACCAATATCTTGCTCGGATTGCCAACGAATGAATATGAACTCCACCATTGCCTAATCAAATCCACAAACCCCTCAACTTTTAACCACATATTCTCAAACTTAAATGGCCTTCTACCCCCTTGTATTCCACCACCGTCTAGCATTATGGGAAAATGATCCGAACATATCCTCGGTAATCTTTTCTGACTTAAATTGGGGTATTGTAATTCCCACGCATGGTTGTTGGAGCAAGTAAATTCCCCTCCCATTAGTGGTATATCCATAAGGTCCATCTCAGGTACACTTAAAGTTTGGCCCCTTTTTTATATGGGTGATTGGGGGAGTGTTTATTCCAGAAACCCCTTCAAGGCTATGTGCCACACAATGGGACGTAATCCTCCTCTTCCTTCCCTTGAACACTCCTCATCTAGAGGAGGTGGATTTAATAAGATCCCTCGTTCAATGACAAGAGACTTTCAGCAGCTGAACCGATTGACATCCGAAGGTTTACACATTATCACTTGAAATTTCGTACATTGGGGCAGTTAAACAGGGATAAGATATAAGTAAAGCATGGATAGAAAGACAAAATACCATCTTGTTTCTTAAGACCCTAAGACTAGTAGCAACTGAAGAAGCAAAAAAGTCAAAACATAACATCAAAAACACAAGTAAGAGTAGAAGAAATGGAAGCACCTGTTATTTGAAATAGAATTGATATGATAGTCATGAGCATGAGCATATACCCTTCGACATCTAGCCATGAGATTCGTTTCATGCGTAGTTACCTACATATTACATAACCTATGTATTAGTGCTGCATAAGATTAGGAACACAATTAATAAAACTTAACAAAATTTTCTGTTTCTGAAACCTCCCACCACCAAGCAACAATCAAGAGTGCACATGGACATGATGACAAGAAGAGATCCATACTTCAAAGCCTTAGGTACTCAAGTGCAAGGACCGATACATCCAATTACAATGAGAAACAAAGAGATTACACTTGCCAGAGTGTGTGTTGTTAACCGAAAAAACTTCAGAATCATGAACACATGCAAATATGTACATTAAAATAATTCAAATGGAGAAGACTAAAAATATTTACGGAAACAAGTTGAGAGAAGTTTGACCAATAACATCTATTTCTCCAAAGAGCTGTGCCCATAAAACAAGCATATTCAATTCTAGGAAATTTGCAGTTGCACTTAGATAATATGTGTGCTAAAGCCCAAATCTGAGAACCAGTTGAAATCATTGCAGCTTGGAGAGGCTTCAAGGTGTGCCTTGCTGCACAATATGTTCTTGTTCTTTGGTTCATCTTTCATATTGTTGGAAGTTTATTTAAGTTTTTTTTTTTATATATAGGTAATCAAGATATTATATTCATAGAAATAGCATAGCCCTGGTACACAGGTAGTATGCATGAGAAACACCTAGCTAGAGGTTACAAATTAGAAATATGCAAGCTTATTTAAGTTTATTTCCAAGTGAGTGGAAAAATGATTCATGATGATTCAATTTAGACCCATTTTAAGATTGTCCAAGTTCCACTTATCCAACAGAAACAAAAATTATAGAGTGCAAAAAACAAAATCAATAGATTGGCTCGAGTACAACTACCATAGGTAAACGTAGCGATGGAATGCCCCCTGGTGGGAATGAGAAGTCATTACTCGATCTGTCTGGGTATCCTCCATTTGCAAGATATGATTTAGAGCAAACCGAATTACTCGAACTAGCAACACTTCCATTTGCAACAGCTTTTAAAGGGTCCAAATTCATATCAGAAATTTTCTTGATCTTCTTTTCTTGGACCTGCGATGGCAAAACAAAACAGTGGTTGTCAAATATCCCATAGCTGTAGTCTTGATAGAAAATAATGAAAGTGAAATTATTTACAATTCTTTGATCATCATAAACATAAGAAAGAACAAGAATACAAGGAACTCACAGAAAGTGTGCTGGGAGCATAGTTCAATAAGAATTTTTTTTTTTTATTTTATAAGTACATAGTTCAATAAGATTGCTCTCGTTTCATAGACATAGGTAAAACAACTCAAGTACTTGATGCAATTGAACTCTTATGAGCTCACTATCCACCATTTACTTATGGGGAAAGGAGACACCATCTAGTCTAGATAGCATTGGCTTTATTTATACACTCTTACTCCATTATCTTTATGACATGTGGTGATAAGAAATCAGGCAATGGGAGCAACCTTCAGCAAGTAAATCATTGTAACCATCCAAGGTGTAAAGCATGTAATATTGCATTTATTTTTTGTTCCTTTTTATGAACAGAAGTTCAACATACACCCTTTTACGTGAAATTTCAGCACATGCATGTGGGATGCATTTCTAGACCAGGCAAGCACTAGAATACAGTCACTAACGACTGACTAGAGATTTAGGCCTGGTGTGGTTACAAATACTAAACTATCTCATCTCATCTAATCATTACAACTTTTCCAAATTCCTATACAAAATATAATAAACAATTCAACCTTTTGAAATTCCAAAACAAGGCTTACGCCTATCTTTATATCAATAAAATTTCTTATTACTTATAAAAAAAAATATTATAACATTATATTATAACAATATTTTATTTAACTTTCAGCAAAACATCTCATCTCTTCTTATCTGAATTGTAACCAAACGAAGCCTTAGTCATCGGACCTCTAATAAACGATATCACTGAAGGACTAAGGTTAGGTTTGGTAAGTGATAAGAGAATTTTTGGTTTTAGATTAAAGTTTAAAATATTATTTTTATTTTAGAATTTGAAAAAGTTGAATTAGAATTTGAAAAAATTGAATTGTTTATTATATTTTATGTGAAAATTTGAAAAAGTTATAATGATGAGATGAGAATTTTGTGCTTTATCTTACTTGCCAAACCTAACCTAAAAGATTTATCCTCATGGACTGTCCAAAAAGTCCACAGAAGTGCCAACCTTTTTATGTGAAAATTTGAAAAAGTTATAATGATGAGATGAGAATTTTGTGCTTTATCTTACTTGCCAAACCTAACCTAAAAGATTTATCCTCATGGACTGTCCAAAAAGTCCACAGAAGTGCCAACCTTTCGGCTTTCTGCACACAATCTCGCCAGCCAGGCCGCTTCCTTAGAGATAGTAGGAAGCATTCCCAATTCCCGCATTCCAAGACATGTATACACCCTCCCCTACCACGAACCCTCCATGATCCCCCTCCCCCCTTTCTTTCATTTTAGAATATGAAATTTGAACGCAAATGTGTCCTTTTTTTAGAAAAGTAAGAAGTATATTAATAAAAGAATAGAAAAAATGCCATGTTCATTACAAAGAATGTCCTAAACTACGTAGGAGCAATAGATCGCAAATGCGTCCTTTGCACCCAAGATTATGAATAAATGCAATAGAGAAAAAACAGATTATTAACAATTAATTACAAATTTTGATAGCTGGCAATCCTTCAACCAAATCCATGAATTTCACTTAAATTATATATATACACACACACACACACACACACACACACACAGAGTGCTTCACATCTTACACCATATATACCTAGAAAATAGACAAACAAGGGAGTTGAAAATTCCAGAAAATATTTTTTACTAAAGTAAGTAATATTGCGCCAACTAATTACCAAATGCTTTGATCAGTAACTAATTAAGAACTCGGAAAACTAAAAACACCATAAGCTCCTTTCTTACCTTCCAAAATTTAATTGTTTTGTCATTCGTAGAAAGAAGAAAGAGAGCACCATTGGCTGTTTGGCACCATCTAATTTTGTTGATTTTCTCCTCTATTTCCAAGCTCTTGAGATAATCAAACTGCCACAAAGAAATGAAGACATTGCTTTAAGCATAAACAGTTTACATTCCAGCATTCAATAACATAAAATGAAGCAGAAGTAACTGATGAAAAAAAAACACCTCTGGTTCATGGCTCTGAAACTCAGTCTTGTAACGGAACTCAGGATGCCTACCAATCGGATAATCCGTCCTCTCCAAATCTCTTCTGGAGCTTCCATGCTAAAAATTACCGTATACAAAGAAGTAAGATTGTCGCAGCAAACAAGAAATGTATTATAATATACCGATATTTAGTTTAGTAAGATCCAATGCGTGTAGAAAGAACATACATCTTTTGTATCAGTCCTCTCAAAGAGAACCACCCGACCCCCACGGTCACCAGTAGCAAGATGGTCACCAGTTCTGTCAAATTCGATTGCTGAAATGATATCAACTGCAGAAGGAAAAACAGAAACACAAATTAATAAACCCCATTCTACCCACATATGCTTGTGGAATTTTTTTTCCTGTAAGTAATCGAGAGTTCTATTGATGAAAACAAAAGGCATAGCCCATGTACAAAAGAGACGCCTAGACAGGATTATCAACAGATGCTTATGAACCTAAATATGCTACAACTAAATTTTCCAAAATTGCCTGAAACCCAAAAGTTAATATGCTTAACTGCTACCCCTCCTAATGTTATGACATATTTCTTTCTTAATAAGTAAACATTTCTCCAACGTTGATGATATAGAAACAGAACCTTGTGGGATTAATTTCAAAACAATACCAAACAATCAACAAGGACTACCTCAAAAATAAATCAGCCAACCCATAGTATATGGATGAATTGATCTAATGTGATAAAGCAGATGCACAGATTAAAAAAAAACAGATGCACAGATTACTTTCCCACAAGAAAAAACAGAGGGATTGGGTTTAAGTTTCTTATGCAATTGGCACTTGTTAGGAAAAAAAAAAAAAAGTGATTTTGCAATTGGCATCTGATGCCAATTTTGTCACTCTAATTCAAAGATCTCACACATGAGTTCTCACTATTTGTGTTATTACAATAATGCTGCACTTAATTTCAAAATTTTTTAAGTAGATCCAGATTCTTTGTTTTCAGCAATTTAATTTCAGACCAGAACAATGGATAAATTAAAGTACATACGAATGAGATAACCTTTCCTACATGATAAGAGCTAGGTTGTCTCATCAAAGCTTAATTCTACCAGTCCAATAAATCTTCAGTGACATTTTCTAATCCGACCCATTGATTGGAGCAATCCACTTTTCTCAGTCACCGAAAGCACAAAACCCTCATGAAAGTACAAATCTAACCACCAATCCTCCTGTTCTCCATTTGAGCTATACTCTCCAGTATTCTACATTGTGCTTGAGATACAAATACAAAGAGTTGCAATCTCCATGTAGCTTGATTCACACAATGTGTGCTTAATTATATGACGAATCTGAAAAATGTAGCTATCTTTCCCTTCTAAATCCAACTAAGGTTTATGAGACGACTATTATCTACACTGAAGTGAGGCAGAGCACCACAACAATCGCTTTGGACATGATTTTAACGTACAGGGTAAATATAGTCCAAACTTGCAATCACTGGAGGCCACATTTCATTTTTAATTTTAAGTGACAGAAGGATATTCATATAACACTAGTCAACGAATAAATAGAAAACTACGATATCAGCTATGGCAGATGGGAATCAACGCGTTTGCAACTATGAACTACAAATTATAACCCCAAAACAAGCGCATGCATCACAACCACCCGCCACTAACTCAACCAAGTTCAGTTCGACATCCTCAACTTCCTAATCTGATGAATACCCGATGCAAACTCAACTATCACATACCCATCCAAACCTCACGCGTACAACTCTCCCTCATATTCCACACCCAAAACCCACTCTTCCCACCAAATCAAGATCCCGACCCCACAACAATACGACATATCCTCCACGACCCACATCCCAAAACCACAGTTCCTCGACGGACCACGATCTAAAACGGATCGAAAGGCAAAAATAAAACCTAATCCCAAAACTTTACAGAAAACATCAATTTGGATCCAAAGGGGCAATATATAATTTCTAAATACCATGATTGATATCATCAGTGTTATTATACCTTCCTGGACTTCTTCACCGGCCGTGCGTTCCCCGAATACCTGAGAGAATTTCCACTCTAGAGGCTGAGGCGGGCCCACCGGAGCTGCGACGACCTCATCGCCACCGTTCATTGCACCCAGAAACCAAAATCGGCGTATCCAATCGAATCCCACTAATCCAATCAGTGCATCGAAGATCGCTTTTCTGAGTTCACAAGGATCCTAGCTTCAAAATTACATCGAACAAATCAAAAGTTCCCATAAAATGTTTGGTTTTTAATTCAACCATTGAAGCACACAAACAAAGCCAAATTTTCTCTCTCACGAAATTTTTTTTTCCTTTTAACTTTTCTTCCTCTCTATCTCTCTCTAGAAGGAGAAAATTGGGATTTTCGCGATAAATGTGACTGAGCAAACAGTTCCTTGGGTTTCTGAGGAACAAAAACACGAACACAATCACACATTGCACTTCTCTCTGTTCCCCTGTGTCTTGTTTGCTCCCAATAATGGGCTTGTAATTTTCTTTTTAATAATTTTCTGAGCTCTCATAAAATTACCAAAGAAAGCGAAAGGTGGACACGTCAAAGGGCCTTTGTGTTGGAGGAGATGCAGTGAGAAAGGAGGAGTTTGATTGGTTGGTGAGGAATGCCTTAGTTCGACCTGGTGATTCTAATATTGAATAAATGATTGGAAACCAAAAATTCTATTTTTAAATCATGTCTAAATTACATATAGTAAAATATTTATAAAATTTAATTTAAAAGAAAAATTTTTAATTTTATAAATTAATAAGAAAAATTTATTATTTAAGTGATATGTATATTATGCTCTACGTACGGATTTGATAATAAATTAACTCAAATTTATCGGAGGGGTTAAAAGTATTAAACAAATAGTAATGTTTCATATATATATAAAAAAAATTATATAAAAGTAGTATTATAAATTGATATGATTTTATATTTTTTAGATTTATTTTATAAAAAAAATAATTTTATAACCAGACTAATTATATCAAATTATATCAATTATATCAGTTTGTAAAATTTTTTTTATGTAATTTTTTATAATTAAAATATGTTCCTTAAACAAATAGATTCTGTAAGATTTTCTAAAATGACAGGCCATGTCTTTGTCTCTCTTTTCAAATTTAAAGCCTTTTTTTCCCCGGAGTTTCAACTTTTATCTTTAGGGTTGAAATTTGTGATGGAGGTTGAAAAGTGGTGTAATTGAAGGGTTAGAAGGTAACAAAGGTGCCTACTTTAGGGTGAGTCGCATTGGACTTATGATACGGTAGAAATAATGCAAGGTTAAATCAATATTGGATTTTCAACTTTCTTTATATATATATATATATTAAATTCCGATTCACCAATTGTTTTATGGTGCGATTCTTAAGCCATCCAAAACGAGTGGTTACTCGATCACGTAATTTCTAACTCTTTCTAAAGTGGTGGGAAAGGCATTTCTTCCACCACCCCATGAATAAGAAGAGTGAATTCATATAAGATTTTGATTTAAGTCCAATATTTAATTCATCTGGATGCAAATCTCTGAAATAAAGAGAACCCAAAAAAAAAAATGATCAAGGTCTTTTTTTAAAGTTACTTTGTAAGGAATCAAACCTATTATATATAGGAAAGAAAAAATCTATATAATATACTACAATCTTAATGTCATATTATTACGTAAGATGTGGCACATCTATCATTATTGGATAATTATTTATCGGATGATTTTTTAATGATGATAAACATACCATATATTATATAGTGAAATAAAAATAGAATGAGAGTATGAAATATAGAATTACTTAGAGAGAAAAATGTTCAAGAGACCGATAAAATGCACATATTTAAAATAGAAAAAATGAAAAATACACATTGATACGTTTCATCGGTCCGTAGTGCCGTCTTTATAAATTTGATAACAAAGTGGTTGGAAATGGAAGAGGAAAAAGGTGCACATAGTGACAACATGGATTAGGGATTTGTAAATAATTTATCCAAACTCTAGAGGTTTAAAACCATATGAGGATAAATTTAGAAAATTTAAATTTTATAATATTTATTAAGTATTGAATAATGTTTTAGTCACAAAAAATTTTACAAATAACAAATTTACAAATAATTTGATATTATACGTCAAATTATAAAATTATTTTTATTATAAAATATATCTAATTTATCATATTAAACTACTTTAATTAGTGAGTTTATGTGATATGTGTGCATAATCTCGGGCCAGGCCTCGTGCAAACCTGCCACACAAATGCAACTTTCCAACCCCAGGCTCGGAAAAAGAATTTGGTCCAGAAACCAGTCTTTGTGAAAAGACAATTTGGTCCAGATCAGCCTTTTTGTCTATGGGAGCAGAATTGGGCATAGATATCGAGGTCCAGTTAACATGGAAAAATGGGCATCGTAATAAGAGTGCGAGACTATAAATAAATAAAAGATAATTTATATATATAAGATAAATACAATTAACGTGGGTTTATATATTTATATATTTTAGGAGGTAAGTAAAGTTACCAAATTGAAATTTATATATTTAAAATTTGTATATATGATTTTTCTTATCCATAAAAAATATGTCTCGAATGTTATATCGTATTCATGTTAAATAAACACATTCTACGCTAATTATTATTATACGTGCATATGCCTCTTTAACTTTCACTTCATTCTCATTTCTCTCACGTAAAAAAGTTAAAAAAATTTATTTTTTGTTATGTATAAGTAAAGTTGTGTACTAATCTGTGTATTAATACTGATTTATTTATATTTAAAATTTAAATTTATACTATTTTTAATAAAATTTAATTTTTTGACTAATCACAATAAATTGATGTATATATTAGTGCGCAATTATACTTATAATTAAATTTTTCAATAAAAGAAAAAAAACACAGAGAAAGAACGAACAAAGGGGCCGCTAGGGGACATTCCACGTCGGCTTCCACTGAATTTGAGTAAAACATCAGCTTCCACTGCATGCGATTTATTTATTTTTGTAGATCCATTATTAAAAAGAGAAATGCAGAGTTGGGTATTGGGGGTAAGATCATTGATTCTTCATGGAATGCATCATCCCCACAATTCAGGAATCCAATTTGCCAATTTCCTCTATTATTGGACCCTTTTTTTCCTCCGGTTAACGAGCACAAACTCAATCAATCTTACCAAAAAGACAGGAAAAAGTCAAGTTCAACTTATTTAAAATTAAAAATAGATATAATTATAGATTGTGTAAATGTATTATTTTTTAAAAAGTATGGGATTTAATATTAAAAAATTAAATTTCTTTTATATAAATTTTATATTTATATACTTTTCTTTTAAATGAATACATTTTATAATTACAAATGTTATTTATCTTAAATTCTTAATGTTAACTCGTGACCAAGAAGACAAATACTCATTAACAGTATTTTGATGGTGGACAGCGCACTTTAGCAAACGAAACCAAAACAAAACACGGAAAAAATGAGTGGTTATTTAAATAGTAAGATGAGATGGGATGATTTTTTAATTCAAACAGTTTTTAAATATCTGTAGATAATATAAATTTTTTATATTAAATATTATCTATAAATAATTTAAATCAAGCATTAAATAAGTAAATTTCGCATTATATGTCTATATTTTTCTAAATTATACAAAGTATTTGTCAGGGTGAACACCAAAAATCACAGCGGAATATTTTCTACCCTTTCGATGTGTAAATTAAATTAATAATCTAGTAAGTAGAAACTCACAAACATGACACCAGAAATTTTTACGTGGAAAACCCTCCAATACAAAGGGAAAAACCACGGGACCTAGTCCAATTAAACTTCCACTATCAACGATAATGAGATTACAGATTGTCTTCTCTAGAACAATATCTAGAGGCTACCAATACATCAAGAATATTTAAATTCTTGGTTCAACACAAAATCATCACCATACAGATGGAAAAACCACAAGAGAGATTAGAAACACTTCACCAAATAAGTATATGTAGATTACGGATGAAGATGAATCTCAGCGATCGAAACCAGTCAAACTGAAGCTGTCGACATCACGAGCAACATACTGAAATTTCATCCAAATCAGACCACGAATGATCTCTCAAAGAGTCTAGTAAAAGTGTGAAGAAAAGAAAAAAAACTCTCGACGGTTTCTCTTCTCTCCGTCTCTCTCTCTTCTCTTCTTACTCTTATTTTTTTTTTGCCACTCACTCATCCTCTTCTTGCCGACACTCCCTTCTATTAATTGATGTAAAGGAAGCAAAAATTACAAATATGCCATCTTAATAATTTTTCCTCACATGGAGGGACCCACAATAACAAATCTCCCCCTCCCGACTATGTGAGAGGTTCCACCAAACCTGATTTTGCTCTACATAATTCGAGTTTTTGCATAGGCAGTGGTTTTGTCATCATATCTGATCCATTTTCATCAGTATGGATTTTTTCAATTTGTAACAACTTCATCTCCAATACATTTCGAATCCAGTGATATCTCACATCAATATGCTTGGATCTTGAGTGAAAGGTTGAGTTCTTGCTAAGATGGATAGCACTCTGACTATCACAGTAAAGAACATACTTCTCTTGTTTCTGGCCCAATTCTTCTAAGAATTTCTTCATCCATAGTAACTCTTTACTAGCCTCAGTTATGGCAATATACTCAGCCTCTGTAGTAGATAGAGCAACACATTTCTACAGTTTAGATTGCCATGACACAGCTCCCCCTGAATAAGTTATCATATACCCAGAAGTGGACTTTCTGGAATCAATATCTCCAGCCATATCTGCATCTGTAAACCCATCAAGCATAGGCTTACCATTTCCAAAGCACAAACACACCTTGGAAGTACCTCTGAGATATCTAAGAATCCATTTGACAGCTGCCCAATGTTCTTTGCCAGGATTAGAGAGAAATCGACTAACAACTCCAACAGCATGAGCGATATCGGGTCTTGTGCACACCATCGCATACATTAAGCTGCCCACAGCTGATGCATAAGGCACATTCTGCATTTCTTCTTTTTCTTTCTCACTTGTAGGACTCTGCTTTGAACTTAGCTTCAAATGACCTGCAAGTGGAGAACACACTGGTTTTGCCTTACCCATGTTGAACTTGTTTAATACCTTCTCGACATAACTCTCTTGAGATAGCCACAACTTGCCATTATTTCTGTCACGAGAGATCTTTATGCCAAGAATCTGTCTTGCAGGGCCTAAGTCTTTCATAGCAAAAGACTTACTCAATTCTCTTTTCAATTTATTAATTTTTCCAGAATCACGACCAACAATCAACATGTCATCCACATATAGCAAGAGAATAATAAAGTCATCTTTAGAAAACCTTTTAAAAAATACACATTGATCAGAAGAAGTTTTATCATACCCGTGCTCACTCATAAAAGAGTCAAACTTCTTATACCATTGTCGAGGTGCCTGCTTGAGTCCATATAAACTCTTTTCCAATCGACACACAAGATGATCTTTACCCTTTGCTGCAAACCCCTCTGGTTGCTCCATATATACTTCCTCCTCTAAATCACCATGGAGGAAAGCAGTCTTCACATCAAGCTGTTCGATTTCTAAGTTCATACTGGCAGCCAAGCCCAAAACAACTCTGATAGAAGACATTTTTACTACAGGTGAAAAAATTTCTTCAAAATCAATACCTTTCCTCTGACTAAATCCCTTCACAACCAAACGTGCCTTGTACCTTGGTTGTGATATATTTGTCTCAGTCTTCAATCTGAAAATCCATTTATTCTTCAATGCCCTTTTACCCTTTGGTAATTCTACCAGTTTATAGGTGTGGTTTTCATGCAATGATTTCATCTCTTCTTGCATAGCTCTCAACCACTCATCTTTCTGATCATGTTGCATGGCTTCTTGATAACATTCTGGCTCTCTCCCATCAGAAAGTAAAACATACTCAGCAGCAGGAAATCTGGTAGAAGGCTTATGCTCTCTGATAGATCTTCTTAACTGATTTTCTGCAGGTGGTTCTGAAGGAGATCCCTCTACTTGTTGATCTGATCCCATGTCATCAATTTCAGGTTCACCTCTTTCAACAGTATCAACCTGTTCTTCTAAAGCATCTTCCCCATTCTCATCATGCATCACAGAAGAAGGAAAAACAGAATCCATATCAACAAATTCTTCATTTAGAAATTCATGCTTCTTTTGATTCACATCTTCAATGGTTTGATCTTCAAAGAAAACAACATCTCTGCTTCTCTGAATTTTCTTCTTAACTGGATCCCACAATCTGTAACCAAATTCCTCATGTGCATAACCCAGAAAGATACACTGCTTGGATTTGCTATCAAGTTTAGACCTCTCATCTTTAGGAATATGAACAAAAGCTCTACAGCCGAATACCCTCAAATGCTCAAGAGAAATCTCTTTTCCTGTCCAAACTTTTTCAGGAATGTCACCATCCAAAGGAACTGAAGGAGAAAGGTTGATCAAGTCAACTGTTGTCCTCATTGCCTCACCCCAAAAAGAATTAGGCAATTTTGCATGAGATAGCATGCATCTTATTCTTTCACAAATTGTTCTGTTCATTCTCTCTGCTACACCAATTTGCTGTGGTGTCTTAGGAACTGTCTTCTCAAGCCTTATGCCGTGACTTCTGCAGTATTCTTCAAATGGTCCTCTATACTCACCTCCATTGTCTGCCCGAACACATTTTAAATGCTTTCCAGTTTCTCTTTCAACTTTCACGTGTAGCATCTTGAACATCTAGCACCTTTAGTTTTCAATGGAAAAGCCCACACTTTTCTAGAATGATCATCTATAAAAGTGACATAATACAATGCACCACCAAGACTTTTGGAATTCATAGTGCAAACATCAGTATGAAACAAATCAAGAATGTCATTCCTTCTAGAAGGAGAAAATTTCTTAAAAGAAATTCTTCGTTGCTTTCCCATAAGACAATAAGTACATGGCATTAGTTGCGTACCTTTGATATTGGGTAGGACTTGTTTCTTTGCAAGAATCTGAAGTCCTTTCTCACTAATGTGGCCAAGCCTTTTATGCCATAACTCAGTGGAGATTTCATTTTCAACAGCAATAACATCGCCCTTGATGAATCTTGCATCTGTCTTGTAGAGAGTATTGACCTTCCTTCCTCTTGCTAGAACAAGAGAACCTTTACTAAGTTTCCACAATATAATTTTTATTAATTTCCCTATTTCAACGTAAGAATAAATCGATCTTAGCTTCTTCCTCGCTATTATCATTATTATCTTCATCAATTGCAGGGATTTCGTAGGAATCTGATCTCTTGCAGCTGGATCAATATTCAGCCACAAGATTAGAGAAAGACGAGTTGGTCTCCATAAGTTTTGAAGGCTCATCGTACTCCACCAGCTTCCCTGCGATACAGAGCAACGCACACTTGCTTAGGTATTGGTCCAATTCTCGGGCTTCCTGTATGTGTATATATATATATATATATAGCATTATCCTAATTTTTTATACCAGCTAAGATGACAGATTTTGAAGTCAACAATGTGTCAATAAACAGTCTTACAACTATAGAAGAAATAATCGAAAAATAAGAAGCATACCACGAGAGAGGACCATGACCATGTCACAGTCAATAACAGTTGGAACTCTATGAGCTATGGTGATCACAGTGCATTCTGAGAACTCCTGCCTGATAATTCTTTGTAGAATAGCATCGGTTGCAGAATCTATGGAAGCAGTAGCTTCATCAAGAAGTAGACTTCTATTCCTCCTAAGAAGGACCCTTCCCAGACAAAAGAGTTGGCGTTGCCCTGTGCTCCAGTTGTCGCCTTCTTCACTCACTGTAGAACCACCAGGATTAATAGATAAATACAAGCAAATATGCTTTAGGATTGCATCTAATTTCGACGGAAATAGGTAACATCGACCTAAAGAGGGTTCACCTCCAATCATTAATAAATTCAACTCACCAGATGACTCTAGCAGATTTGGCAGGCTGCTAATTGTTGCCTTGAGCTGACACTTCTCCAAAGCCTGTATGCAAATGAAAAGGGTTATCAAATATGTATTAAGTTTTTTTAATTATTTTTTGAGATTTTGGGGACCCCCAAGCTTAAGCTGGGGCCGCCCTTGCCCACCTTCCATATTTCATCATCTGAGTAAAGGCCTAAAGGGTCCATGTTTATTCGAACGCTACCCCTAAATAAAGTTGGTTCTTGGGGGATGATGCTTAGCTTTGTCCTCAAATCTTTGAGACCAATGGAGCATATGTCGAGTCCATCTATAAGAATTCTCCCACTTTCAGGCTCTACTAAACGAAATAAAGCACTTATTAATGTAGATTTGCCACTTCCTGTCCTTCCCACAACTCCAACTCTACTGCCTTCCCTGAATGTGCAGGTAATTCCCTTGAGAACTAGGGGAGCAGTTTGACGATATCTTATCTGAAACCAAAATAAATAAATGAAGTCATTGTCAACGAAGAATATTAGGCAAGAGTAGGCAGAGGAATATTAGGCACCATATTAGGCACCGTTTGCTGTATATAATTGACTCTTATGTAAGCCTACTATGTAAATAGATGTTCTATATAAATGAAACAGAGAATGGGAGAAAGGTATTCGGACCAAAATTGTCATGGTATCAGAGCTTTCTTGAAATTTTTCTTGTGTTTCGGTCTATCTTAGTCTTGTGCTCCTACAGAAATTTTTTTACAGAAATTTTCTGTTCCCGGTTCCTTCTCTTCCCGGTTCTGCTTTGTGTCTTTCAACACTCTGTGAGTTGGCTTCGTGTTCTGCACATTTCTTCTGCAGGTTCTCGGCACCATTTCTTCTGCAGGTTCTCGGCTTCGTGTTTTGCTGGCCTGTGAGGAACTGGACCACCAAACTTGGTGTATCAATAACGGGGTCAGGGGCATCCTCTTGTTTGCACATAATCCACGGGACACCAGTGTCAAGACGTAAAGCCATTTGTGCTGCCCAGTTGGTATAAGCTTTACCAGGGGCACCGATTTCCCATTATACTGGTCCAAATTCATTCTCAATCTGCCGAAATTCAATCAAATAAAAGTTACAGACCACTTTTATACCAGTAGGTGCTCTGCAACCTCTCGGTTTTCTCTCGGTCTCCTCTCGTTGTTTTTTTTTTTTTCTCTCGATCTTATTTCTCTGCAACCTCTCGGTCTTCTCTTGGCCTCCTCTCGGTTTTGGTGATTTCGGCAACCCAGATATTCTTTTTCCAGCAGCCTCACGTGAACCGTTAAGGTGATTTCGGCACATTAATATTTGGGCAGCCCAAGTAAAATTTTTTTTTTTTCGTTTCCTCTGGGTCTTTTTTTTTTCACGGGTTGGCTCTAATTTTTTTTCTCTATGGATTCTGCACCTGTGTGTATCAAATTTACGGGCAACAATTATTCTACATGGGCATTTCAGTTTGAACTTTTTCTTAAGGGAAAAGATCTTTGGGGTCATATTGATCGTGCATCCAATCTTGATAAATCTAAGGATTGGGCTGTGCTTGATGCTCGAATTATGTCTTGGCTTCTTGAGCCACATATTATCACCCACTTACGGCCTCATCGCACTGCCCAATTCATGTGGAATTACTTAAAAAAAGTATATCATCAAGATAATGATGCTCGTCGTTTTCAGTTAGAGCATACAATTGCCCTGTTTTCACATGACAATCGTTCCATCCAAGACTATTATTCAGCATTCCTGACTCTTTGGAACGAATATTCTGATTTGGTTACTGCGGATGTTCCTATTGCTTCTCCTTTCACTATTCAAAGTCTTCACCAGACTCGTTGTCGTGATCAGTTTCTTATGAAACTCCGCCCTGAGTATGAATCTATTCGCTCTTCTCTACTGAATCGCTCTCCTGTTCCTTCTCTTGATGTTTGTTTTGGTGAGTTACTTCGTGAAGAATAAAGACTTAGTACTCAAGCTACTCTGGACCATTCTCATGGTAGTTCAGGGTTCCCCTCTGTGGCTTATGCCACTCAACGACGAGGACTGCCTGTACATTCTAGCACTTTACAGTATTTTTGCTGTAAAAATTATGGGCATATTGCTGCTAATTGTCCTAAGAAATACTGTTCTTATTGCAAGAAGAAGGGTCATATTATTAAAGACTCTCGTATACGTCCTCAAAATCGTCAGCCTCGAGCATTTCAAACTTCTATAGCACATGGCTCTTCCTCAGGTGCTTCCTCTGATCTTGCACCTCCTGCAGCAAATTACTGCACACCAGAAATGGTGTAATAAATGCTAATTTCAGCCTTATCCGCCATGGGGTTTCAAGGTAAAAATCCAACTAAACTCTGGTATGTAGACTCAGGTACTTCTAATCACATGACGAATACTCCTACTGCTCTATGTCATGTTCGGTCCTATGCTGGACAATCTGCCATTCAAACTGCCAATGGTAGTTCTTTGCCAATAGCTGCTGTCGGAGATGCATCTTCTCAAATCACTAATGTGTTTCTGGCTCCTCAACTATCCACAAATCTTATATCTATTGGTCAATTAGTTGATAACAATTGTGCTGTTCATTTTTCTGGTAATGGTTGTGTTGTGCAAGACCAGGTAACGAGGGAGCCGATAGCGAAGGGACCTAAAGTGGGGCATTTGTTTCCACTATTTTTGCCTGTTCCAGTACTTTCTTCAGTTTTGTCTATTAAGTCTTTTACTTGTCATAATGTTCCAGATCTGAGTATGATATGACATCGTCGTTTAGGTCATCCTAATGCTCAGATCTTATCTCATGTATTGCACTCGGGTCTCCTTAATAATGAAGAACGTTCTTCTTTATCTATTCAGTGTGATTCTTGTAAACTTGGTAAAAGTAAAATTCTTCCATTTCCTTTGCACGCTAATAGAGCTTTTCACTGCTTTGATCTTATCCATAGTGATGTTTGGGGACCTTTCCCGGTTAGTTCACATGAAAAATTTAAATATTATGTGACTTTTATTGATGATTATAGCAGATTCACTTGGGTTTATGTTCTTCGCTCTAAATATGAGGTTTTTCGTACTTTCATTGAGTTTTTCGCATATATTGATAATCAATTCTCTGCGACAATTAAGACATTAAGCACAGATTCTGGTGGAGAATATTTGTCTACTGAATTTCAGTCATTCTTGGCTTCTAAAGGTATTATTCATCAACGTTCATGTCCTGCTACTTCCCAACAGAATGGAGTAGCCGAACGCAAAAATCGTCATCTTCTTGATATGGTACGTACTCTCTTGTTAGAATCCTCTGTTCTATCCATGTTTTGGGTTGAGGCTCTGAAAACTGCTACTCACTTGATTAATCGTTTACCTTCCCAAGTCTTACATATGGAGTCTCCATATTTCCGTCTGTTTGCTAAACAACCTAGTTATGATAATCTTCGTATCTTTGGTTGTGTATGTTTTGTCCATTTACCTCCTCATGAGCGACATAAATTATCTGCTCAATTTGTTAGATGTGCATTTTTGGGATATAATGTGTGTCAAAAGGGATTTGTCTGCTATGATCCTACTTTACATCGTACACGCATTTCTCGGAATGTTATTTTCTTTGAAAATCAACATTTCTTTCCTGTGTCCTCTATACCTTCTTCTTCTACTATAGTCCTTCTTTTTTTTGAAGAACATCTTTCAGATCTTCATCCAGTCAGCTCTCGTTTTAAACCGGGACTTGTATATACGAGACGCTCCCGCCCACAGTCTCTTCTGGTGGCTCAACCGATATCTGATCCTACCATGCTCCAGGACCAGTCAGTTGCAACACCTTCAGAGCACTTGGCACATCGCTCTTCTCGAGTGTCAGTACCTCCGGATAGGTATGGATGGTTTGCTTCTACTCTTACTGCTACATTATCTAATTTTGATATTCCCACATGCTACTCACATACTATCAAGCAAGATTGTTGGCGACAAGCTATGCAAGAAGAAATTGACGCTTTAGAGGCCAATCATACCTGGGATATTGAGCCATGTCCTCCTACCATTGTTCCTCTGGGTTGCAAATGGGTTTATTCAATCAAAGTCCAATCTGATGGACGTTTGGAACGTTACAAAGCTCGACTTGTTGCCCTTGGGAATAATCAAGAATATGGTGTCAATTATGAAGAGACCTTTGCTCCTGTGGCTAAGATGACTACTGTTCGTCTGATTCTAGCTCTTGCTGCTTCTAATGATTGGCCACTACATCAGATGGATGTTAAGAATGCTTTCCTTCACGGTGATTTTAAAGAGTGTATTTACATGAAGCTACCCCCGGGATTGTTCACCTCTCCGACTTCACATGTGTGTAAGCTTCGTCGCTCCCTTTATGGTCTCAAGCAAGCTCGAAGGGCCTGGTTTGATAAATTCCGCACAACTTTATTATAATTTTCATTCAAGCAAAGCAAGTATGATACTTCATTATTTCTTCAGAAATCAGACATGAGTATTGTTGTTATTTTAGTTTATGTTGATGATATTGTGATCATTGATTCCGATTCTGTCTTACTTGGCCAGCTCAAGACTCATCTATTAGAGTCCTTTCATATGAAAGATTTGGGATCTCTCACATATTTTATTGGTCTTGAGGTGCATCGTAGTTCCTCTGGTATTTCACTCAATCAACATAAGTATGCGAGTGACTTGGTGGCTATAGCTGGTCTACAGGAAGCTACTTCTGTTGATACTCCTATGGAATTAAATGTCAAGCTTCGCAAAGAGGAGGGTGACTTACTTGTTGATCCCTGTTTATATCGAAAGTTGGTGGGTAGCCTTGTTTATCTCACCATTACTAGACCAGACATTTCTTTTGCTGTACAGAAAGTCAGTCAGTTTCTTCAGACTCCTCATCATCTTCATTTGGCTGCTGTCCATAGGATCATACGCTATGTTCAGAGCACTTCTGCCCGTGATTTATTCTTCCCGACCGGCAATTCTACTCGTCTTGCTGCTTATTGTGATGCTGATTGGGCTGGTTGTGCGGATACACGTCGCTCCATCACTGGTTGGTGTGTGTTCTTAGGTAATGCGTTAATCTCCTGGAAAAGTAAGAAGCAAGACAGAGTTTCTAAGTCATCTACAGAATCTGAATACCGAGCAATGTCTTTAGCTTGTTCTGAAATTATTTGGCTTCGAGGTATGCTTGCTGAGCTAGATTTTTCTGAGACTGATCCCACACCTCTACATGCCGATAATACGAGTGCTATTCAGATCACAGCCAATCCTGTCTATCATGAGCGCTCGAAGCATATTGAAGTCGATTGTCACTCTAATCGTGAAGCATTTGAAGCTCGTGTTATCACTTTTCCACATATTTCAACTGAACTTCAAATCGCTAATATCTTCACCAAGGCTCTCACTCGTCATCGACATTGCTTCCTAAGTAACAAATTGATGCTTGTTGATTTACGGGCATCAATTTGAGGGGGGCTGTCAACGAAGAATATTAGGCAAGAGTAGGCAGAGGAATATTAGGCACCGTATTAGGCACCATTTGTTGTATATAATTGACTCTTATGTAAGCCTACTATGTAAATAGATGTTCTATATTTAGGCACCGTATTAGGCACCGTTTGCTGTATATAATTGACTCTTATGTAAGCCTACTATGTAAATAGATGTTCTATATAAATGAAACAGAGAAGGGGAGAAAGGTATTCGGACCAAAATTGTCAGTCATCACATTTAAATCAATTGCTGAGGTATTCAAGTATTAGACTCAAATTGTAAGAACATCAGGGAGCAACTTCAGTGATGAAATTACTTAAATAACTAATTAATCTCCTTACATCGAGAGCTTGCAACTCTATCCTCCCCTTTGAAGGCCATGAAGATGGTGGTCTCCTGCCCTCCACAATTTCTGGAGGCTCTGAAGGTATATGCATGAATTGTTTGATCCGTTCAACTGAGATAATATAGTTGGATAAGCTGCAGTACCATCTAGTCAAAAAGACTTGGGTGCTTGTTAGGGTCAGAGCATATGAAAGGGAGAGCGCCACAAGCCCTGCATAAACCAAAAGAAGGGCAAAATAATTATCGTTTGCAGAAATCTAAAATTCGTTATTTAAACTAATAAACCGATATTACCTGTGGCTACAAAACCCTTAGGAAGTAAAACTAAGAGAAATGTTGTGGTGAAAAGGGTTAGGTTTTGAAGTGCTTCTACTCTTAGAAGTATCCATTCCATGGCTGCATTAGAATGAAAGAAAAGTCTAGCATCTGTGTCGATGAGTTTTATGTAGTTTTGGAAGAAGCTGTTCACCAAGTTAAAAGCTCTGATATTGACTACTCCAAGTGATGTCTCAGCAACATAATTCATAATGGGAGCTTTTGTTGTTCCATTGATCCTTACTAGTTCTCTTGCAGAAGCTAGATAGTAACCCTATTGCCAAATCCTACAAGTTAGTATTTTATTCCATCGGTGAAGTAGAAAGGTTGAAGAAATCAATAAACTAAAAAGTTGATTCTACCTGAAAATATGTTACAGCTGCCGTAGTCAGGTTGGCTACAATGACAACTTGCCATGTGACTGCGGCCATGATTCCAATCATTGTAAAAAGCTCAATAGCAGAAACCACCAAAAAGAGCATTGCGAAAGGTATGTCAGAATCCAAAATACTTAAATCTGATGAAGCCTGTGAGATGTAAAAACTAACATGAATGTCTGAAGACAATAGCTGGTCATAATGGTTAGACACAGTTTAGAGGGTATCCAAAATGGCATGGTTTTTGCTGAGTTAGAAGAAATCTTACTCGAGTCAGAATTCGCCTAGCTGGAGTTGAATCAAAGAACTGTTGGAAAACCCCACAAGTGTGAATTGCCCAAGTATGAAATAGTTGTGGATTTACAGCCACCCACCCCATCCACCAACCCCTCACCCACCCACTCACCATTGTAGGCTCTCTTGGTCAAGAATTGTGTGTGTCTTGTCCCCCATGGTTCTCCTATAAAAGAAGATGATTTGTGAAGAAGAAAATCATCCTCACCGAGGTGAGAGATCAGGCAGAGGGCTTGGGGTGAAATTTGGGTTCTGGGGAAACCCAGAACGGAGTGCCATTTGAGAGATAGAGAGATTGTTGATGAGTGTTTGTAATTTTGTACAAACATATTGAAAAATTAAACTTCCGCTTCAATGGACGTAGACAAGTTGCCGAACCACTTAAATATTATCTCTATCTATTGTGGGTGTGATTTCTGGACGGCTTTATGCACAACAATTGATATCAGAGCTTTGGTTCGTACAACCTAGAAAATTACAGTTGATCAAAATCAACTTTTGATCACACCACAATGTTCATCTCATCAAGACGGATCCGTTGCCGCAAACAGCTTCGAAAACGGATGCCGGAAGAGCCCGTACGCGCCCCTGGAAGTTGAAGAGTGCGATTCACGCGTCTCAATCACACCAGAGGAAGAAGACAAGTGGGCACAACGCGCCCACGCGCCTTCACGCGCAGCAGGAGGAAGAAGACGCGTGCGGGACACTCTCCCACGTGCCCACACGTGCGGCAGAGCTTGAAGACGCGTGCGGCACGTGCTCACGCGCCTTCACGCGCCCTAATGAGGGCTCGGCGCGTGAGACACACGTGCCTCACGCACGCCAGATGATCTAGACTGTCCGTTTTTTAAATCTTTGTTACGCTAGATTTAAGCCATTCGGAATCTGATTTTAACGATCAAATAGTGCTTTCCAACTATTTGGATCATTCCGGACTGATCCGTACGGTGGGAATATTGAGATTCACCATCAGTACTGTGATCTAAACTGTCAATGAGTTGCAGATCATTTTGGGCTAGATCTACGCCAGTTGGAGTCTAATTGCAATGATCAAATGGTGCTGTCAAACTATTTGGATCATTCCAGACTCATCTGTACGGTGGGAATGTGGAGATTCACCATCGGTACTGTCGATCTGAACTTTCGATGAGTTGCAGATCATTTTGGGTTAGATCTACTCCAGTTGGAGTCTAATTGCAATGATCAAATGGTGTTATCAAACTATTTGGATCATTCCAGACTCATATGTACGGTGGAAATTTCGAGATTCGCCATCAGTACTGTCGATCTGAACTGTCCAGGAGTTGCAGATCATTTTGGGCTAGATTTATGCCAGTTGGAGTCTAATTGCGATGATCAAATAGTATTGTCAAACTATTTGGATCATTCCGGACTCATCTGTACGGTAGGAATGTTGAAATTCACCATCGGTACTGTCGATCTGAACTGTCCAGGAGTTGCAGATCATTTTGGGCATGATCTATGCCGGTTGGAGTTCAATTGCGATGATCAAATAGTACTGACAAACTATTTGAATCATTCCGGACTCATCTGTACGGTGGGAATGTTGAGATTCGCCATCGGTACTGTCGATCTGAACTGTCCAGGAGTTGCAGATCATTTTGGGCATGATCTATGCCAGTTGGAGTTCAATCGCGATGATCAAATAGTGCTGACAAACTATTTGGATCATCCGGACTCGTCTGTATGGTGGGAATGTTGAGATTCGCCATCGGTACTAATGATATGGACCGTTCATATTTCAGATCGGTTTTGGACTTGATCGCAACCAGTTGGAGTCATGACGGACTCATTTGTTGTGGGCTTGATCGCAGCCAGTTGGAGTCATGACGGACTCATTTGTTGTGGGCTTGATCGTAGCCAGTTTGAGTCCAATATTGCCAGACTCAGTTCGTTTGGGCTTGATTTAAGCCAGTTGGGATCGTGAAGTTTGATGGAGCAAACTTCAGATCATTGGACGATGCTGATTAACGTGTTATATCAGCAGGTTTTGGCAGTCATACAATTCATGGAGCATATTGTTATTAAAAGGAGAACCGCACCGGATCTCATTGTGCTTTCTTTGAAAAGCCAGTTGCAAATAACAAAGTGCTGATGAAGAAATTGTTCAACTTCAGAAAAGGCAGAAGGTACTATTGTTGCCCAATAGTATTTGGCGTTGCGGTCAAAAAGTTGGGAGGTCATGAGAATGCTATGAGTAATTCTGCAAAGAAGACGAAGTTGAAGAGATCTTATCCTAGATGAGGAGGTGCGCAGAAGAGATTCTGGCAAGATCTCGAGTTTGTGGCAGAAGGTACTATTGTTGCCCAATAGTATTTGGCGTTGCGGTCAAAAAGTTGGGAGGTCATGAGAATGACTATGAGTAATTCTGCAAAGAAGACGAAGTTGAAGAGATCTTATCCTAGATGAGGAGGTGCGCAGAAGAGATTCTGGCAAGATCTCGAGTTTGTGGCAAGACAGGCCACAAGAGACTGCTAAAATCAGGAGAAAACTGAGAATGATGTTGTGAATATGGTGATTGAAGAAATACAAGACGTTGTATTTCTTACAGTGCACGATGCTGTTAAAGATAGCTTGAAGACAACAATCATTCAGGTGTGTTTTCTCAAAAGGGCGTGGAAGGTCACAAATGATTCATTGGTCTTGGCTTGTGGTAATGGTCGTGTGAATTAGATGAAAAAGTAAAAGGAGCTCAGTTTTACTTTTCCTCATCTAAACCTAAAGAAATCTCTCTAGACCACGACATGAAGCAAATGTGTGAAAGATGTGAACAAAATGTCAGATGTTCCAGGGATATCTACACCTAATGTGACGCCCCCAAATCCCCACGTACAAACACGGGGAAATTGAGACGTCCGGATGGTGACAACACGGGTCACCACCCTATCGACGAGTGCCAAGTGTGTGCAAGCGACACATGTGCACTAAGAAATACGCAGCGGATAGAAAAGACATATAACTAAGTACCAGAATTTTTTTCTTCATTAAAATACAAAGCGGTTCAAAACATACATAATGAAATATTACAAATACAGATTGTTTCAAAGCCAACTCCAAACATAGACTCCAACTCAAAACTCCGGCGGAGCCGCATCCTCGGGCTCAGCCTCCTCCTCCTCCTCGATTCCTGCACCAAAATCTACAGTACCAAAAATGGTGCCGCAGGTAAGTAAAATCCAAACACCACTAGATAAAAACATATTAACCTCAAACAATATGCATGAATAAAAGCCAATGCACAAAACTCATAAACCATATTTTTCCACGCACGCCAAAAATCCATTTGGCCTAAAAACATATCTTTTAAACAAAACCTCGCCATTATCCCCGATAACGGCCCAAACCACCATTTTCCCAGAAAATGGATCACAAGTCCTCAACACATCCTCGCCATTTTCCCGGAAAATGGCCCATATCCGAAAACCATAAAAACCAATCCGATTATGCATGCACCATGATCTCCCCTAGGGATCATCCGCACACTCTGGCTCTGTGCCACACCGCAGGTAACGACTACGCGTATGACACCTACACGAGTGATGCCCAGACTCGCGCCCCGTGCGTACCTGGCTAGGCCATCCTCTAGTCCCCGCCACTCTAGGGACCATGGAGTCGACACGACAGCGTTACCGTATCGTACGATCCGATCGTCGCCCATCGACAACGCAGGGGATGTCACTCAGTATTATCCACTCCCGAGTGACTAGAGGAACTCCACCGAGATAATAACTCATCCCGGCTTGGGCTCGTGATACGCACGCACCCGAAAATCCATTTACGCCAATAAAACAGGATTTTCTCAATTTAAATAAAATGCACATGCATGTACCGTGTAAATGCAATCTCAATGCACGACACAACCAACCAAGCATAAATCAACGAATCAAACAACTCCGTCCTCCATCCACCCGACCCCCGAACTCCTCGGACTCAATCCGGAATCAACAAACCAACCAGATAAATTATTGAAAGAGCAAAATATATTTAAATCTAAAAGTAGAGTTTGGAAAATACTTACAGCGCTATACGGTATTTTTCGAAAGCTCGCAGCGTTGCAAACGGCGGAGGAAAAGCAACGTAATAGTGTATTTTACACTGTGGCCGTGGGTAATAAATTACCCACTTTCGAACGGGGACAAACCAATACACCAAATTGATAGAGAATGGTCTAGGGATGTTTATAAAGCTAGTGGAAGTGAGTTTTGGCCGTGGGTGGCTGTGGAAACGGAGGTGGAGGGCAAAAACGGTCAAATCGGAGTTGAGCTCGTGGGAGTTGTTCCGGCGACGGATCTAGGCCGGAAATGGGTGGGTTAGGTCGGCAAGAGGTAGGGGAAGAAGTGGTGAAGAGATGGTGGCCGGAGGTGGTGCGACGGCGCCGGAAACGGTGAAAAACCGTGCGGCTTAGATGCATTTTTTCGGCCAAACGGCGGCACGGTTGGGGGAGATATTTGGTGGGGTGGTGCGCAGGAGGGAGGGGAAGTTTTCTGGGTGGGTGTCGCAGGCTATGCCGCCGGCAAGCGGCGGTTCTGGGCGGATAATGGAACCGGCGACAGAGTGAAAAACAGAGTTGGGGGCAGCGACTTTGAGGGGCTCGTGGCGGCTAACGGCTGGTCCGATGGCTCTGAAAATTGGTGGGGATGTAGTCTGGTGGGAGGGGAAGAGAATGGCGGGGGTGGTGTACGACACCTCCACCGGACGGCGGAGATACGGCCGGTCAAAGTAGGGTTGGCGGAGGGAAAAAAAAGAGAGGGGAGAGAGGGAAGCCGAGCGCGCGGGAGAACGGGGAGGAAGAAAGAAGAAAAAAAAGAAAAAAAAAGAAAAGAAGGAAAAGAAAAAGGAAGGAAAAAGAAAAAGGGAAAAAGAAAAGATGGGGAAAAGAAATGAAGTCCAAACTTCACTTCCAGGATCTAGAAACTGTTCCGCCGAAAACGATATAAAAACATAAAACGACTAAAATAAATTAAACACCACATCAAATAAATAAATAAAAACCAAAAAAATATTTTAAACACAACGTAAAGCTAATATATAATAAATAACTAGTAAAAACTAGCTACTTAATTTTAAATCCAAAAACAAGATAAAATAAATTAAACAGCAATTTAAACTCAACAGCGATTAAAATCCGATAATTTAAAATAAAAGAACTATTATTATAATTAAATTAAAATATTCCTTCAGTGAAAATATACGTAAAAACGGGGTGTCACACCTAAAGTTGATGATCACATAACTGCCAAGACGATCAGACCTCCATGGTGGTTACTACCTTAAATTGTATCCTGCTGAATGAAGGTAGTGAACTACGGTATGAAGAAAAATCTTGCAAAAATGGAGATTATGCAAGTCAGAGACTGTACACAAGATGGGCACATCGACTGAAGATAGTAGCAGGATGATCAGTCACCCAGATCAGAGAAGGAGACCTCAGCAACAGGTTCTCTGATATGTGTCAAGGTCAATGCGAGACCATTGATTCCCAGTGCAGTGGAAGATGAGTTGCCCTATATAGATGTGTTGATTAAGGGCACTGTACGTGATGAACTAAAGTTATGCATCACTTTAGTTAGTCTTCTAACTTGAAGACATGAGCTGTAAAATTATATAGATGATAAGGGATTATGCTAGAGATAGAGGCTAGTAAGTTGAGAACCAGTCTCCAAGTTGGAGATTGGTGTGATTGTAGGATTATGGAGCCTGGTTTTGAAAGCTGTAAAGGCACCAGGTAGATTGTTCGTTCGGCTGTGGCTCGAGCGAAACTCAGTTTGCTCAAGGTGTACATGAGTGCGAACTCATGGACTCGAGCAAAAGAAGAATCCTAGAGAGTTGAGATTGTGCAGTAAAGCACTTTTAAATCTCCTCTGAAGAAAATCCCTTGCAAGCTCCGTTGGTGTAGACGATACTGATGCATTTGGAGAGGCATCAAGACATCCATTTGAAGACGTACCAGCAGATGCATTTGATAGTGGAAATCTCTCATGGCTGACAAGCATTCCAATAAAGGAGTGCAATCATTTGAAGAATGCAACCGTTTGTAACATCCTAGTATGGCACACTTGGGTGGAGGGGGTGATTGTTGGAAAACCCTCCAAGTGTGAATTGCCCAAGTGTGAAATGGTTGTGGATTTACAGCCACCCACCCCATCCACCAATCCCTCACCCACCCACTCACCATTGTAGGCTCTCTTGGTCAAGAATTGTGTGTGTCTTGTCCCCCATGGTTCTCCTATAAAAGAAGATGATTTGTGAAGAAGAAAATCATCCTCACTGAGGTGAGAAATCAGGCAGAGGGCTTGAGGCGAAATTTGGATTTTGGGGAAACCCAGAACGGAGTGCCATTTGAGAGATAGAGAGATTGTTGATGAGTGTTTATAATTTTGTACAAACATATTGAAAAATTAAATTTCCAATGCAGTGAACGTAGGCAAGTTGTCGAACCACTTAAATATTGTCTCTATCTATTGTGGGTGTGATTTTTGGGCGGCTTTAGGCACAACAAGAACAGCATGGGAGCTTTGATAATAGCATTGGTGAAACCCGAGAAAAAGGCTTTAGAAGCTTTCAACCCGAGATGGGCTGCGAATAAAGTCCTTAGATGCACAAAGACAGCACTAAGTGCGGAAGTCACTGTGTAAACTCCAATCAACATACCAGTACTAATACTAGGAATTTGAATGCCTAGAGCTAGCCAATAAGTTGCAGCAGCCTGAAGGGCAACAAAAATAGACTGGGTTATTAAGCTTAGGCACAGAAAAAATGACCCCTCTGAGACCTGAAGGTAGTCCCAGAATGGCTTCCATCCAACATCACCAATCTCTGTCTTTTCCTTTTCTGTTAGTTGTACTCCCGGCACACCTTCAAAGAAAATCTCCCCCTCGCTGTTTCCCTTCCTGAGGCAAGACCGTTGACACACCTCTATCTGAACGAAATCTACCTTCTGAGAAGATTTTACTTGGCTCTCGTTATTTGAAGTATTAAGTACAGTCATTGCATCTCTATGAGCATTAACAAGCTGTTCAAATGCCATCCCAGATGTTAAGAGCTCCTCATAGCTTCCTGATTGATTAATTTTCCCGTCCTCCATAACCTAAAAAGTGCAAAACCATGTCATCGATTCGATTTACCCAAAACACATGCATACATTAGTAATGCCAGTGTGTGTGTGTAGACATTAAATATAAAAGAACTTTTACCAGAATATGATCAACACTTTGGAGAAATTCCACCTGATGAGTCACTAAAATGACAGTTTTCTTTTCTAGAGCAGCCATGACACAGTTCTGCAGTTACATCTTTTGTAATGAGTTAAATTAATCAAACTGAAGCCTTCGCTAGTTTCCACGGTCAAGGAGGATTTTTCTTACGTTGAATAAATATGCAGCAGTATGTGCATCTACTGCACTAAAGGGGTCATCCAGCAGATAGATATCAGCATCGTTGTAGACTGCTCGAGCAAGTTGGATTCTCTGTTTCTGCCCTCCACTCATGTTGAGCCCTTTCTGACCTATCTCTGTGAGATCGCCATGGTCGAAACTATTTATATCTTTATCTAAAGTACATGCTATTATGGCTTTCTCATATCTCATCTGATCTATAGGCTATCCAAAGAGTATATTATCTCGGATTGTCCCACTTTGGATCCAAGAAGTTTGAGAAACATAGGCAATTGATCCATATACATTGACCTGTTGACGTATATCAAAAGATAAAAATTAGTCACAAATATTTAGTTCATGATAAAGAAAAAATGTATATTTTGTAAGTTGTAACTCACAGTTCCTGAAACTGTCGGTATCTCTCCAAGTATAGAATATAAGAGAGATGATTTCCCAGCTCCAATTGGCCCACAAATTCCAATTTTCTTCCCCGGATTTATTTCCAGATTTATTTCTCTGAGAGTTGGAGCCATGAATTCTGAATCCCAGCTGAAATTGCCACATTGAATTTTAATACCCTTATCCAAAATCTGAGATGGAGTTCTAATGATTTCATCATTTTGGAGCTCATCATCAAGCAGAAAGATATTTAGACGATCCAAAGAGACCTTGACTTGGATCAAAACTGAAAGAGCCTCCGGCATCAATCTGACAGGTTCTCCCATGCATCTTAATGTTGCCAGAATTGTGAAAATTGTGCTAGCATTTAGTGGAGCACTTCTAAGAATGGCACATCCCAAGAAGATAACTGAAGAAAAGATGGTTGGAGACGTCCAATACAATAATGTGCCATAAGCCTTTTTAAAATGTGCTTCAGCCAACCATTTGAATTCACTATCATGGAGGGATTCAATCAAGTTCTTGAATTTCTCTTCCCATGATTGCAACTGTATGGTTTTCATACTGTTTAGAATCTCAGAAGTGGTTCTGAGCCGCTCATCCTGGGAAATCATAAAGTTGGACTGACACTTTTGTAGTATCTTTGCAAATGGAAAATTAAGAAGACCACAAATAAGAAGAGAGATCAAACCAGGAAGAGCGCCAATACCTACAACAGCAAAGAGGACACCAATGCCAAGAAAAAGTTGCAATCCAAAACTCCATCCTGAATGGAACCACCATGGAAATTCACCCATTCTGTAGGCATCAACTGCTACATAATTCACAATCTCCCCTGTTGAGTGCCTTTTCCTTTCCAAGCTCGTTAGCTTCAACTGCTTTTGATAGATTGCCACCATTAAGGCTGATCTCATCCTCGTTCCTGACCTCCTTGAGTGGAAGAAGCAATGCCTTTGAGACAATGACTCTACCAATTTAGCAAGAATTAGACACCCTACCATACAAAGACCTTCAAATAGATCTTTCTCATGGCTATTTGCATGGTTCACAAAAGCATAGAGTATCAGAGGTGAAACGACCACAGAAATTGTCCTAAGAAACGCACAGATGGCAACGAATATATTCTCTCTAAAATATACTTTTGCAATGGCCTGGAGAACCAGGTTGCTTGGTTTGTTTGAGACCCCCTTCCTCAGAAGGGATTCCCATGTATCAGAAAACTTCTGGTAGGCTAAATTGGCTTCATCTTCTGAAACTAGAGAAGGGAAGTCTTCAAGAGCCAATGATTTAGAGTAACCAAGGCGAAGCAAAGAATTAATCCAAGAAAATGTCAATCTGCTAAGAAAACTGGCCTGGCCTAGTTCGGTTTGGCCAATGTCGGACTTTTTGTCTAATAGAGGCTTGGATAGACTCTTCTCCGGGTTCTGTTGGAATATCAAATGATTGATGTTTCCAAAAGCACAAAAGAGAAGTAAAAAGTTCACAGACCATAGCACCATGTCAAAAATATGAAGGCTACGTTTTCTCAGTATAATTTCAATGTTTAGAGCTGAAACTAGTAAAAAGCTTATCACCCACCAAACCGTGTTAAAAATCTTTATCCATTTGAACCTCTGAACCAGCAAGGAAACCATAAAAGATATCCAAACCAATCCTTTTACGAAGAAAATCAACAAGCTCAGATGATTGAATTCGTCATTTTTGGCTATGAGATTCCAGAAACAGGCACTGATATATGCAGTGCTAGTAAGAGCACAACAGATTGAAACAGCTATTGTGACCAAGTCTCTTCCATTAGAACCACTGAGGTAAAGCTTTCATCTAGATTCTATAACCAAAAGCAGATAGAAGATACAGAGAAGGAGAAGATTAACGCCATCTATGAAAGTTCTTTGAATGCAGTAAGAACCCAAATCAAATTGTCCATCACAATTCCAAGAGAGCGCCCCTACATTTCCATTAATGATGGACGCAAAAAAATCAGAATCATAAAATGCAATGAAATTCATACAGCTTTCAAAAGTATAAGAGTAAATAAACTGCATTTCATTCACTAAATGGCAAGAAAAAAGACGGATCAAACTTGAAACTGAAAGGCAATGAATACATCAGAAAGAATGGCACTTGGTTTATTGTCTGACCAATCTTTTGTCCAAGTGTCGACAAACACAATTCGTTATTTCATACCATAGAAAGAACCTTTCAAATTCCATGCAAAACAAAACAACACAAAGCAAAGTTGATGAACTAATTAGTGGAAAGCACAAGGAGACTGGATGTAGATACCGAGTGAATTTCCGAAGTGTTGCTGGAACTTCTACGGTCAGCTTTGATCCTTGAAAGCCTATTAATAGGAATAACACTCGAAGTATACGAGTAACTTTCTCCAGAATCAATCCCCAAGGCATGCGTATCATGTTCAGAATCTTACGTTTTTTAAAAGAAAACTTGTTGTTTTGGATTGCTCGTTAATAATTGGCAACTTAGCTCAGCATTAAGCTGGCTAAGTGTTGGTATACGCGTAAATTTGTTTGTTTCTACGTCGTCTACGTGTACGTATAAATGTTCGATTCATGCATTCCTTACAGGCCCTCCGAAACGGTCCCCAGAATTGGACAGCACAAGCACGCAGGCACAGCCGCCTTCCATTAAATCTATCAAAGCTTGAAAACGAACCTTATCATCTCTAATAATTTTAATAAGAAAACAACACTTTGCCTTTTAGTGTTATATTTTTACTTGAAACTTTTAAGTACTATTTTAGTGTGGATGGCTTGAAATTTGAATGAATTTTAAACAAAATTTGGATTGATTTTGACGAGGTTTGCTCTTCTTACAGTTCTTGAAAACAATATGAATGAAGTGGGGTGGGCCGTGAGTATTGGATATGGGAGATTCAACTACCCTTGTAAGATCAGTGTTAAAGAAGCCCAAGACATACGAACGTTTCACAGAGAGAGAGAGAATCAGCCTGCGTTACAATGTGTGCTTCTTTCCCACTCTTCTTCTGTTGATGTTAGAGAGAATCAATATAACCATCCAAGTGTAAATATCTATGGAAAATGCTCAGACTGATGAATTGGAGTCTTTAAATCGATAATACTTTATTTTTTAAATAAAATTTAATTATTAAGAAAATGTTTATGAGTGAATTAATATTTTTTAAAAATAAATATTTAAAGATGTTTAAAATAAATATGTTAAAAAAAAAACAAAAAAGTACACTTATCGGTCAAGCTGTCAGAACGGTAGTAGGGTCCATCATCTATTACCTCTTCTTAGGACGGTCCGGATTGTCTTTTTGTAGAAACCATGTTCTTCTTTGTTATGTTGTTACTTTTATACGATACCATAATCATCTTTTCGTAATAACAGTCACACCAATTTTAACTAAGCTATAATATTAGAAATTGATAATTATAAACACATAATGTTTTTAATGAAATATAATTTTGTAAAGTTATCTTTCAAATATAAAAAAAGTACTATCATTTTATGAAAATAACCCTATTCAGAATGTTGCGCGTCTATCATTTATTTCATAATACTATGTTCTTGAATAGGCTATTTTCATAAAAGTGTCAGCATTTTAAAATAATTCTAAAAATATTACCATTTTATGAAAATAACCCTATTCAAAATGTTACGTGTCTATCATTATTATCATAAGAAAAGATCTATTCATCATCAATTTTATCATTATCATCTTATCATCTCATGATGTGGCATTAAATGATAGGTTCACAAATAAAATATAATAGATTATCTCCAATAATCTAATATCACATCATTGAATAATAATAAGATGATGAGTAGCATTATTATTTTCATAATATAATTATTATATTTTAAAGTCGGTATGTATAACACAGCATCTATATCATTTGAATTGTAATATTTAATTTATAAAAATTAAATTCTAAAATTTATTTTTTAAATTAAATTATATCATAATCTTTTTAATAATATTTTGTCCTTGAGTATGCTATTGTCATAATTTTTTTTATAATATTAATTTTATAATTTTGTTAATAATTAAAAATATTAAAAAAATTGAATAGAAAAATAGAATAAAAAACCACCAAATTTCAACTAACGGTACGCCCAGCGGTCACCTTCCTTAACTTAAATCCAACAACTCGTCAAAAATAGAATTGTTATTGAAACCTTCTATGCCCGTCCTTTGCAGTCAAAGATACACAAGCGAGCTGTAAACGACAAACGCATTCCATGTCCACGCAGAACATGTCTTAATAAAATACAGTTGGGCACGACGTGTTCTTCCTCGTTGTGAACAATTCAATGCTAATCAATTTGTCACTCACGCTTATAAGTTACAGATATCCAGAAAAGGAAACAAAGATTGTATTTGTAGTGCCCTCTAAATCCAATGTAAATGACAACCAATACGGTTTTTAACAGCTACATTTTTCTTTTTAATTTTCTAGGAATATTAAGCTCGTTCCTCTTTTGCTTTCATTTTATTTTTATTTTTATCAAATCCTGTATTCACTCTTTAATTTATTTATTTTTAAATAATTTTTTTGAAAAATTTTATTTACAGTCCCCAAGTGAAGACTGCATGTGCAGACTCTTTATAAAAGTAAAAAAAGTATAATTTTAAAATGGATATTTTAATAATTTTAAAAAACTTTAACGATAAAATTACCTATGCATGCATTATATTCCTCAAATAGAGACTGTATGTAACATTGCTATTTTATTTAGATATATCACTCTTAATAAAAATAAAAAGAATAATAATATTTATAGTTTTAGAAATTGAAAAACTTGTAAACTTTTTATAAAAAATTAATTAAATTTAAGACACACAGGTAAAACTAATTTTATTATAATATATCATACTTTTTTTTAAAAAAAGCAAATACAAGATTTAGGTCAAGTTTGGTTACACAAATTCAAATTATCTCATTTCATATAATCATTATAATTTTTTTAAATTATAACACAAAATATAATAAATAATTCAATATTTTCAAAAAATTATATTAAAATATAATATTATGGTAATATTTTATTTAATTTTCACAAAAAACAAAAATCTTATTTATGTTAAAATTATATCTATCATTATTCAGTTGAAAAATAATGGATGAATAATAATATAATATTTTAGGCCTCGTTTAGTTGTTAAAATTAATATAAATCAATTCAGTTTAGTCTAATTTTAAAGTTAATTTAATGTTCAAATACTTAATTTTTAAATTATTAAACTCATTTTAACTCAAAATTTATTTACACATAAAATTCACAATCTTTTTCAACTCAACAACTCTTTATACGTAAGATTTAGAAACTTTTTAAATTTTTTATAAATATATCTAAACTCATATTAATATTTAAAAAAATCTAAACTTATTTTAAACAAATCTAAACTTATTTTAAACGAGTTTAACATAACTCATTACATTAATTTAATTCACTATCATTTATAAAAATTAAAAAAAAAAATCAATTCAACCTACCATCTAAACTAAAAAAAAAAAAAACAAACAAACCGAGACGAAGATAAATAATTGAAGCTATCCATTCTCATCAAAACAAAAGGAAGTTGGAAAGCTGTTCTCGTGGGCATGTCAGAGAGTCTTGTGATGGATTGGGCAGTCTGAGCTGTAGATCAGTAGCTTTAGAGACAAGAAAGGCCCAGCTGCATTTAATGAGCCAACCGTCTTTAGAGGACCGATGTCTGATGGATCATCGAAATATTTTTATTTTTTTATTTTTGGTAAGCATGTCTGGTCAAAATCAAGAGTATGATTTTGGCAACCCTTAAATTTAATAGATTTTGCTTTCCCAACAAATAGGGTAGGTTTGGCATATATCTCTAACTCATTTTATTACGAAAAGTAACAGTACATCTCACGTTAAGACTTGAACGGCTAGGATTGTATGTTGGTAAGTAAAATTTAATCATATTAAAAATGTACTTACCATTTTAATAAAAATAAATTTAAAGAGACCATTATTATGTTATTTATATGTTTGTATATAAATATTAAAAAATATATATAAATATATTTGATATTAGTTATTATGTTTAATTGATAAATAAAAACCTACCCCTTATCTTATTTCGCTATCCAAATCTATCCTAATTTCAACTTTAGAAATACCCATCCCAAGATACCTAAATATTCTAAAGGAGATTATTCTTGTTTGGTTGAATGAGATGAAATAAAGGCTAAATTAAATATTATTATAATATTATTTTCAATATAAGTTTTGAAAAAAAAATTAAATTATTTAATATATTTTATAAAAAAATTATAATGATTATATGAGATGAAATAAGATGAATCTTATCTTGATAACCAAACCAGAAATACAAATGTCATACCATACGACTCACTGCTTTATAGGAAATTGGATAATATATATAAAAATATTATTAGTAGAGGTTTGAACAATGAGTTAAAATAAAATGAGATGAAAGTTATATAAAATATTAATATAATATTATTTTCTTTTTAAGATTTGGAAAAATTGAATTTTTTATTGTGTTTTGTGTGAGAGAAAAATTATAATTTAATGAGATAAGATAAGATGAGACGAGTTAATAAAATTATAATTTATAGTTTTTTTATTGTGCTTTTATCATTTTTAACGTGGGGTTAGATTAATCTTTTTCATTCATTTAATGTTAATATGAAGAAAGGATGTGAATATAATATTAAAATATATTAAATAACACTTATGTAGTGAGAATTATATGCCGTTTGGATAGTTAGTTAAAATAAGATGAATTGAAATGAAAGTTGAATAAAATATTATTAGAATATTATTTTTTAATATTATTATTATTTTGATATTTGAAAATTTTGAATTATTTATTATGTCTTATGTGGAAATTTAGAAAAATTATAATAATGAAATGAGATGAGATGAGATATTTTTACTATCCAAACAAGCCCTTAATAAAACGAAACATTTAATATCTATCATTATATTAACTTGTCAAACATACTCAATAAAGTTTTTATATAAAAAAAATTATATTCATTATCCCTAAACCACTCATTATTATTTTTTAGTAAGTACGTAGTGTAGAGATAATAAGTAGAAAAATTCAATTAATTTAGCATGAATAAAACAATAAAAATAAAAATAAATTTGATATGTGATACATGAGATGATGTATAGCAAAAATCTATAAAAAAAAAATAAAAAAATTCATATAATACTATCTTTACTCAAAACATATGAACTCAAAGAATCATCAAGGAAACCCGGATCCATGCTTATTTTATAAAGAAGATTTATTCAATTTATTTCTTTTATTTTTTTAAAATTTCTTAAAAAATATTCAAATAATTTTAGTACTAATCAAAAATTTTTATTATATTTATAATTTAAGCATCTAAACATGGCCTTAGTTTAAGCGGAACCTCGAGGGATAGATCCAAATTCTCAAACAATGAAACTCAGCATTCTACTACCAGTCAACAAAATCAGGCCTTTGTTTATATTAGATATATTACTGGGATTTAAAAAAAATATATCTGTTTGAAAACAGGATTTAACTTTAATTATAAAAAATTCTTAGTGTCTAACGAGCTTATGAAATTGAGGGTCCCTGGGGGCCTGTCCCCATTTAATAAATCCAACTAAAAGACAAAAAGAACTTTCGGACCTGCTTGCGTGCAAACAACTTCATTTAATTAATTAATTAATTAGGCAGCCCATTAGTTTAGAATTTTGTAAGATGCCGCTTCTAAAATAATCGACTTCACTTCGAAAACTCAATTTCCACGCATCCTCACACTAATATTTAAGAATAAAGATTTAACTACAATTTATATTTTTATAAATTAACATTTAATATTTTAAATTATAAATTTATTTTATTAATTTTTAAATTTACTGTAATAAAATCTTGTACACACATATGGTACTCGATCTCATTTTTTTTTTAATTGTACGTATAATTTTGTAATAATTGGAGCAATTCATTCACGTGAATTCAAATAAGAGTTTTGTTATTTATCATTTTCACACATTATACATTATATTTATTTTTTTCTTTAATTTTTGTTAGTTTTATTTTTCTTAAACTAATTGAATTTTTCTATTAAAAAGTCGAGAGCATGACCATTTGTCAGTCTTAATTCAAGTAAAAATAATTTTTTTATTTATCATCTTCACGTATTAAAGTTATTTTTTTTTTAAAATTTTAAATTAGTTAAATTCTTCTACTTATTATTATAAAATATTATATGTAGTGTATTGTGAAAAAGATGATTCAGGGTTGATTTGGGTAGTGAAGTGTTTAAAAACTATTTCTTACTTTATGATTATTTTGATCTATTTTGTACTCTTTTATATTATTATTTAATATATTATTATTATTTTTTACTTTTATTATTATTATTTATATAATATTTAAAATCATCTCAAATCTAAATATAACAAGAAAAGTCGTACGGTCGATGACAATATTTTAACTGACACGTTTGTCTCCCTTGTATAACTATAACTAATTAGCAAGCTATGACATAAGACAAAAAAACTATTTCATTTCGTGAATTACCATTAAATTAGTGCTCACAGAACAACGTAAAAGTGAAGTCCTCGAAACGCACGGAGCAATCAAGTGTTTCGCAGGTTCGAAAGCTGTAGGATCCTGAGCACGTGTCAGCGACCGAAACGCCGTCGTTAAGTCGCAGTCCCCATGCAGAGGAGATAAATCAAGCATTGGTTGGGTTACATTGGGGCAGTCTAGGGTAACAGCAGCCGACCTATGGGGTTTTGCGTCGGGAGGTGACGGAGTAAACATTCGCGTGGGTAAACGGGTGAACGTGACAGGTGAGGTGATGGGTGGGGTTGACTGGCGAACGATTATCTAACCCCAGACGGCGATGCGTAACGGTGGTAGGGGCAGATCTGTGGTACTATACTACTATCTATCGAACTGTAGTTGGAGGTGCGCATGGCATGGTGGCGCCAGGAATGCTATTGTGAACTGTGGGCGGATGGTTCTGGCATTTATGTAAACTGAACGGTGGGGGATCACAACGGGCATGTTTCAGGTGTTATTTACGATTGTGGGATTTTGATTTTGGGCCTGTGCGCCGAAGGCGGATTTTGCAAAGGAAAGCATTAAACGTGGCAATCACATACAGAGCGCTTCTGTTTATTTTTGTGCTAAACTCTGCAGAGAAATGTCAAGTCACGTTTGTGAATTATTTTTAAAAAATTTATTTAATTAAAATATATTTATTTATTTTTTAATAATATTATGAATGGTAGAAGATTTTATAAATTAAAGGGGATATATATTTATAATTTTATACCATTCTTTAATTTGAAATAAAAGTGTTTCGAGCTGAGCTTTTTAACCTTTCCATCAAAAGCCATATATTCCTCAGCCGCGCGGCCACGCCAGAACAATTTTCAAATCTGAAATATCCTAGATATAAACGACGCCGTGTCATTCAGGCCACGATTGTGTGGGAGATTGGAAGGGCCAATTCCGAAATAAAGTCCAAAACCAGGAGTATTGATATAGTCAGAGTACCCCGGGTCCCCGACTCGGGGGATCCACAGGAAAATCAGTGGAACCCAAGTGACTGTGAGTCTGTGACTCATTTTGCAGACAGAGATAATAAGAGGTGTCTATATTTGTGTGCATGGTGTGGGGGGCCATGGATTCTCTCTCTCTGTCTGGCTTTTCTTTCTTGCTTTAGTACGTGTTTGCGTTCTGCTCTGATCTAACGTGAAAGAAGGAGTAGAAGAAAACAGTATAACTCTCTGAGTTCTCTCTTTGTGTGGTTTTTTCTTCATGTTTCCTTCTTGATTGCTTTTTACATATTCATTTTTCTTAGCCGATAAATTTTTAAGGCTTTGCTGCTAAATGTGTGTGTGTATGCATGTTCGCGCTACTTATAATTATTTTCTGAAGTTACCTACCGTTTCTCAGGAAAGTAACAAATATTGTCTTCAATTTCACGGTAGCGATGCCGACCAGATTTGTAATGCGGGTTGTGCAGGGCTAGCACACGGTGGAGTTTTGAAACCAGGCTTAGTTTACTGTCATATACGCCGAGAACAAAAACTGTGTACGGCCTCTCCGCCTCTCTGGTCATTTCCTTTATTTGATTGTTTTTTGGTTTGACATGGAATACTACTTAGTACTGGATTCGGTAGTGGAATCTTTGGCCTAAGTTTTCTCAATTTCGTTTCCAGGGGAAAAAAACAATCTGGGTTGCATCCAAATTCTGACAGTTCACTTTACTCTTTAAAGCTTCGTATCTCACCGTTTTGACCAATTGATTTGAACGCTCGCCGGACTTTAGTTGTGTCGTCTTGTGTTTTTTATCGGTTTGCATACCAGTGTTCGGATTCTCTTACCTTTGAGGCTTCAATCATGGCGAAACGTCTTGCTTTTTGAGCGAAAAGGGTAACTAGATCCAATGATGACGTTACCATTTTGAGAATTTTTATTCCAACATTTCACTGAATCAACGCAGGGAAAAGTGAGGTGTGGAGGGGGTTGTACAAAAGGGATTCGTGTGAAACGGTGAAAAGGGTCTTGTCATTTTTTGCACTGCTAGCTCGGAATGGAACGGTGAGCATGTCGTTCGTACATGTCTCGGAATCCAACATGGTGGGGGCAGAGTAATAATGCTTGTGGTTTTGTTCGTGTCGCTTTACTCATGTGCTTCCGTCCTTGTATTGAGATGGTTCTGATGGGTTTCAACAATTGGATCTGTTGAACAAAAAGGTTTCTTCGTAATCGTATTGTCCATGAGTCAAGAACAGAAGCGAGGGAAGCAGGAGAAAGGCTCGGATGGAGCTGAGAAGGTTGTCGTTGCGGTTAAGGCATCGAAGGAAATTCCCAAGACAGCTCTGGTGTGGGCCTTGACCCATGTTGTTCAACCCGGGGACTGTATTACATTGCTTGTGGTTGTCCCTTCGCAAAGTTCGGGTATGTTTTCCTTGCCTTTTTTTTTTTATTTGTACTCCTTTTCTGATTATATTTAATTAATTGCTAGTGATGGATATGTTAATGCCTGTTATTGGAATACCTTTTCATAATCGCTTTGGCACCTTTATTATAATTAGTGCTTTCCTTTCATTCCTTTTCCTTCCATGTTTCTGAGGATGTTAATCTTTATGTTAATTCCTCTCGAATCTATTTTGTTATAATGTTTGTTTAGCTGGAAAATAATTCGCTTTTACCACACTGCTGGTCAACGTTGCTACTGTTGGATCACTTTCAATTAATGTCAAGGAATGTGTTACCTATTCTGTTTCTTGGGTTGTTGGGGCTGGATTTCCTTGCCTGGCCCAGAACTTATTGCACTTTATGAAGATCACGTGAACCTTGGCTCCTCCCTCCTCTACACTGCAATTGTAGTTTGCTTTCGGGAAATTAAAAATGTTTTGACATGTCCTACGTGCAGATCTTGCTTTCTGCCTTGGAGGGTTTTGATACAAGTAATAAATCCGTCTTTCCTTTGGTTAGTAGAGGTTTTTTTGGGTGCATGTTTGGTTAGTAGAGTTATAATATTAATGGTGATTTAGGGAACCCGTTGTCACATTGAAACTTGGGCAGGTCCAGAAATTCCTGCGAGTTCCTTTTCATTTTCCAACTTTTCTGACTGATAGATAAACGCCAACTGACAAGTTATTTTTTGCCACAATTCTTCAGGAAGAAAACTATGGGCTTTCCCCAGATTTACCGGGGACTGTGCTGGTGGTCACAGGAAATCTCATTCTATGTCAAGTTCAGAGCAGAACTGTGACATTACAGATTCTTTCTCCCAAATGATCCTTCAACTTCATGATGTTTATAATCCGAATAAGGTAATATTTATTTTGAATCTTCAAAAATTTGCTTCTCCAGGTGTCAATTCCATGTTTCTCATACTGATTCTGTTTTGTAGATAAATGTCACGATAAAAATTGTTTCTGGATCACCTTACGGTGCAGTGGCTGCAGAGGCCAAAAGATCTCAAGCCAGTTGGGTTGTACTAGACAAGTAATATTTTATTTCCTTTTTTCTTTTTTCACATTCTAATTCAGTCATATGTCTAAGCTTCCAAGGGGCATGAGATCTTCATTAGTTCTTTCCTTTTGATATCTTGAAATAGGATTTATGTTCTACTTTTCATTATGTACTTTGGCCCGTGTAATTCAATCAACTCTTTTTGAACAGACAGCTCAAGCATGAGGAAAAAAAATGCATGGAAGAGTTGCAGTGCAACATTGTGGTTATGAAGCGTTCCCAGCCAAAAGTACTTCGCTTGAATTTGGTTGGATCACTTAAGAAACAGCCTGAAATAGCCCGTCCTTCACCTTCTGAGCTGGATGAAGCATCTAAAAAACATTCTAAAAGGAAGAATGATTCCTCAAATTCTATTCAAGGGCCAGTTGTGACTCCAACTAGTAGTCCAGAGCTAGGGACCCCTTTTACAGCCACTGAAGTTGGAACTTCATCAGTTTCAAGCTCAGACCCAGGAACTTCACCATTTTTCATCTCAGAGATGAATGGAGAACTTAAGAAAGTTGATTCACTGGTCATTAAAGAAAACCAAGATCCTAATGATACCAATTCAGACACAGACAGCGAGCATTTATCTTCCTCTTCATCGAGTTTAAGGTTCCAGCCGTGGATGACTGAATTTCTAAGTTCTAATCTTCAATCCTCACAACACATAGATGGAAGCTCAAAGAGACATATTGATGAGCCTCAAACATCAAAATCCAAAGCTTTACTAGAGAAGTTCTCAAAACTTGATGGAGAAGCTGAAATTGGAATGCTGAACTATGGAACTGATATAGACTTCAGTGGAAATGTGAGAGAAGCAGTATCCTTATCGAGAAATGCACCTCTCGGCCCCCCTCCATTGTGTTCTATATGTCAACACAAGGCACCTGTGTTTGGAAAACCTCCAAGGTGGTTTAGCTATGCTGAACTGGAGCTTGCTACCGGTGGATTTTCACAAGCCAATTTCTTGGCAGAAGGAGGTTTTGGATCTGTTCATAGAGGTGTATTACCTGATGGCCGGGCAGTTGCTGTCAAGCAACACAAATTGGCTAGTTCTCAGGGGGATCTTGAATTTTGTTCAGAAGTAGAAGTTCTGAGCTGTGCTCAGCACCGAAATGTTGTCATGCTAATTGGGTTCTGTATTGAGGACAGAAGAAGGTTGCTGGTTTATGAATATATATGCAATGGGTCACTGGATTCTCATCTATATGGTAATTTAATTGGAATTAGGGGGGTCGAATTGAGACCTGTTTATGCTTTCATTTACTGAAATTTTTTTTTTCTTTTAAAATGCAGCTTAAAGCATATGAACTTGGCAGATACAATGTGGAACCTCTTATTATGCTGCTTCTGAACTTGAAGTTGCATGTAAAGAAATCTGAACAAACTTAAAATAAATATTCCGCTTAATTGCCTTTAAGACCTACTCATTCTCTTTTTTAATAGAATTATTAACAGTTTTATTTCCACATCATTATCATCCTCAGGTTTTTAGCATTAGTTAGAATTAAATTTCAGAAGTTTTTGCTAGCAACTCTAGTTGTCAACCTCACAAGGATTCGGCTTCGATACAGGACGGCATCAAGATCCATTAGAATGGTCTGCACGGCACAAAATTGCTGTGGGAGCTGCTCGGGGGCTACGATATCTTCATGAAGAATGCAGGGTGGGTTGCATTGTTCACCGTGACATGCGGCCAAACAACATCCTCATCACCCATGATTTTGAACCACTGGTATGTCAATTTCATACAGTCCTATCTAATTTGGAGAAAGTCAAATCTGAAGACATCCTTCTTCGCCATAGCATCCTTCAACATCAATCAGAGCCTTTTTTTCAAATTTTAAAGATCCCCTTGATGTTGAGACGTTGCTTTAGATGTTTTTCGATTTGTCAATTGTGTTATTACACTTTCACTGTGTGGACAAATTGTATAGTCTTGTCATCTTGGTTCAACTTGTGTTTTGCAAGGTTGGGGATTTTGGCCTGGCAAGGTGGCAGCCTGATGGAGACACAGGTGTGGAAACTAGAGTAATTGGAACATTTGGGTAAGAATGACAACCTTTGTTTTTATCTTCTAATTTCCCCATTCAATTGTAGAATCCCGTGAGCCATTCTGCTGCGCTGTAGGTACTTGGCTCCAGAATATGCAGAAAGTGGCCAAATCACAGAAAAAGCCGATGTTTACTCTTTTGGGGTTGTATTGGTGGAACTTGTTACGGGAAGAAAAGCTGTGGACCTCTACCGTCCCAAGGGCCAGCAGTGTCTAACGGAATGGGTACAGTTTATTGCATTCTAATTATTTATCTGTTGATCCATAATGACATGTCATTCTTTCTTTTGAGTGCATGCTTAGTAAATGTATGAAATAAACAATAGTGCTCAGAAACATGCTAAACTCCTACAAGGCCAAATAGAAAAGCGAAATTGTAGATTTTGTGGTGGTTGCTCCTGCTGTAGGTTCTTTGGTTGATTCTTTGTGATTCACATATGCTTTTGGATTTGGTGCAGGCACGCCCATTGTTGGATGAATATGCCATTGAGGAACTTATTGATCCACAATTGGGGAATCGCTATTCAGAAAATGAGGTGTATTGCATGCTGCATGCTGCATCTTTATGCATACGGCGGGATCCTCATTCTAGGCCTCGCATGTCACAGGTAGAGAGAAAATTAAAAGATAACATTTATCGGTCCTTAATTTTGATGAAAAAACTGAACACTGGGGAAAGGTTAAAAGCGCCAGGCATGTCATGTCAAAATTCTCTCTCTCTGGAGATAGGCAACAAATATAGTTTGCAAATATCACCCAGAAGAAATGCTAATCGGACTTGGGAAAAAGTTGCTTGCCTATCGGGTTTCCTATTTTGCAAGCTAGAATCGGAGATAAACAACAGAAAGAAGGACAAGTGGATGGAAGTAGGAATCAAACTAGTGGCCAAAAGGCTAGATATTTCTCTTTTTTCCTTTTTCTTTTTTCTTTTTTTTTTTTAAAACCTTTTTGGTTTTTGAATGTTATACCATCAGTGGGAGCATGTTTCCATGGGTTTGGGAGAAAGCAGGTTCGCTGTAGGTATTTTATGGGTTTAGGGATAAATTTCTACCAGGAAGTTCTTAGGTATAGGAAGAAGTTCTGTCATGAAGTGGGCTTCGAATTTCTGAAAACTTGCTCTAAATTATATTACAGTATTCCTTGCATTCTTGTAAAGTTGAGCCAGTTGTCAGTGTCATCTTACGCTTTACCTATTTTACGTTCTTGCGGTGAAGGTGCTCCGCATATTGGAAGGTGACATGGTCATGGACCCTAGTTACATGTCAACACCTGGATATGATGTAGGAAACAGGAGTGGTCGGATTTTCGCAGAGCAACAACAACAATATAGCGGTCACCTGACGAAAGAGCTAGAGGCAATGGGAGGGCTTAGCGGGAAGCTGTCTCTTGATAGTCCAAGGCTATCTTATTGGGAGAGGGACAAGGCAAGAAGGACTTCTTCATGTGATGATCGTTCGTAAACAACCTCACCCCTTCATAACTACTGCCAAGTACTGGCACGCCAAATTATGTTAATCTCTCTTAATTTCGTTGTTTCTTAATCTTCTGGTTCTGTTTAGTATTTTCTTCTCCCGTTTATATTTTGGTTATGTACAGAAGGGGTAGTAGGGAATGTAGCAAGGTCCTGTAATTCTTTTAGAAATGAAGAAAATTGTCTGAAATGGCCACTTTCAAACTTCAATGAATGAATTATGAATATATATTGTCTCTGGTGGTTGGCCTTATGCATTATCAGAGTGGGATGTAAATGTGCAGATGACACGCAAGGCATGCACAACACATTTATTTGTTTGTTCAGACACTTTTATCATATCTGAGTAACTAACTACACGTAGTCAAGAAGATCATCTTTGAAATCTTCTTCTCTTAGCTTGATGTTTTGATTATCAGCTTCGTTTAATCAATCTGAGGGTAAAAAAAAAAAAACCTCCAAATCTCCAATTTTTTGTTTTATAAGGGTTAGTGGATGGTCCAAGATTAAACAACATTACTCGTTTTTTATTGAAAAAGTGAGAGTAGGAGAATTCGATTAGTAGACATTTCTAGTAAAAATATACAGACGACATCAAGCTTTATGACACAGATGGTGCGAGATTTTGAAGAGTAGTGAAATAATTTGAATTAAAATATTATATTAAATAATAAAAAATTGTAATAATTATTTTTTATTAAAAAAAAAAGTTGGAATGCTTTAACCGACCCTTTTGTAATGGGACCGTCACATCTTGCATCTTGCATAATGCATTGCTGGTGTTGTCCTTTTTCTTTTGTTTTTGTAAAGTCACATTTAAAAAAAAAGAAAGAAATATATTGCCCTTTGTGGCCTCCCAAAGAAGTCGGAGAAGATTTGGACCAACCCTTCAGAGCACCCAAAAAATACGTAGTAGGAACAATTATACCAACAAGTTTCATCGATTAAAGTCATCAAAAAAAACAAAAAACATGAATAAATACAAAAGCAAATTCGTGGAAAATTACAGAAAAACTCAAAAAAAAAAAAAAAAACTCGATGAAAAGGAAGCGGACTTAATTTAAGTAGATCCTCATGCAGTGCTACCACCAACGCCGGTCATAAAGCCAGCAGCCTCTTCGTCCGAGTACAAATCGTCGGTCTTCCTCACAGCCGCGTGCACCAGTATCACCACCACTGCGATCAACAGCGCCACCAGGATATTCGCCGTCGCGTGCGTCAACAACAAGAATACCACCGTCAGCACGGCCAGCACAATCAGCACCACCCTGTCATCGATTGTCCGGTTGAAGACTACCAGCGGCTCGTCGCGCAAGAAGTACAGGAACAGCCACACGGCCATCATTACCAAGAACACGATGAGCGAGATTGGGTGCCACAGCAAGCTGAGGAAAAGAATCAGCAGCGCCACGATGGCGTAGTTCATGCGGAAGAAGGCAACGTTGGTGCGGACCCTGGCTATGGCGTCGGCGACGCCGGCGGGGATGCCAAAGGAGTGGAAGTTGAATATGAGCTTCCATGGACGGCGGGTTCCGAGTCCGGTCTTGATTCTCTCTTTGGCACGCGAGATGTACTCAAGGTTTGTGGAAGGTCCGGGTGAGGAAGAGGTCGGAATGGTGCCGTAGGAGGTCATGCTTATTCCGGCCCTGAAGCTGTTCGAGAATTTGATTCTTTGTGGAAGTTAAAAAAGTAGGGAGAAAGGGGAAAGATGGATTGGGGAGAATTGTGTGAAAGGGAAGCTTGGGGAGGAGGTGTGTTTAGAGAATAGAATTTTGGAATATAAATTACGGAGAGGATATCTCGGGGCCTATAAAAAGATAGATGGGTCATGCGTGTGGTGACCGAGTGAGGTGCATTGCCCGGAGAGAAGAACAGGGGCCATCAGCCATGGAATCTGGACGTGATTTCTCTTCTTGTGGGTACACTTGGGTTCTTGAAGATCAATTATGATGAACCCAACAACAGATGGGAGAATATCAATTATGGTTAAACCCCAAATTGGGTTCGGACAACAGCAAAACTCCCGAGAAAACAGGACAAAAGTCGACAAGACCGGAAAAGCTTGATTTTACAGCCATGAATGAGTTTCATCGTGTGTATGGGAGAGGAGATTGCGGGTGTATTTGCGATATGTGGAATGTTTATCTATGTTATTTTAACGCAACTCTCGAATCTCGATTCGATAGGATTCTGACCAGTAGCTTTTTGTGTAGATGCCTGCTCGCCCCAATTATCTTTATAATATTTTTTATAAAGAAATTAACTCTTAAATATTCTAATGTCTAAGAAATAACTATTTCTCCATTCCAATATATGCTTTTTCTGACACGTAGCTATTTAGACATTGTTATTATTTTTAAATATAATGATAGGCATGTAATTAATTTTACAATTTTTTATATAATTATATTTTAAATTAAAATTATATTATATACAGTCACTTTTATATATTTTTTACACACTCTATAATATAATTGATAAAAATAATTATTTTATATTTAAAAAAATCATGTAGACAATTAAATTAATAAAGTGTCAAAATAATACATAAAAGTGGTTGCACATTAAATTTTTATTTAAAATATAATCATATAAGAGAATCCCATATAATCTATTTTCAAGAGAATAACCGTTGAATTATATAGCTAAACAAACCAATATTCATTTACCTAAGAGAATCCTAAATTTTAACATTGTTTTCGTTTAATTTATTATGGATAATAGTTTCAAAATCACAGCCCCGACTCTGTTCTTCTATGATTTTCAAGCAATTATTGAACTGCAAAGGAGTACTCTAGGGGTACAGAGCACGAGGAATCAAACGTGCATTAGAATAAATTTGCACCCCTCATTCCTCAATCCTTTTATTTACACGTTCATAGCAGTTAATGTTATAACTTTTGGTAGATTCTCTGTCCATTCTTTCGCTATTGATTTGTAAAACAAAGTTTAAAATTTATCAAATAAAAAGCATTCTAAATAGCAATTGTCTAGATGTTGTTAATTTCTGAATTATTCGTTCATTTTTTTAAAAAATAGAATGGTATTATAATTTTATTAATGAATCCTTACTTGTGATGAATGACTTATACAAAGAAAACAAGATGTCACAATAAAAATACTATAACTAGGTTATTATAAAAAAATATTATTATTGTAAGAGGGTAAAATATACCAGATTCAAAATAGCTCTTAAGGCTTAGCCCATCAAAAGGTCATCACTAAAAAACAAATGAAAAAAAAGAGAAATGGGATAGAGAAGGTACAGGAGAAAATAAAGTGCCAAGATGTTAAGAGGAAAAGAGAGGAGTGGACATAAAAAATAGGTGAGGTAACTTAAAGCAAATAAGGGGCATGAGATAAAAGGCACAGGTACATACGACTTTAGAAACTTTTGACCAAACTTCTGCAGGAATACTTCTTCAACTTCAAGACAGGGGTTATAGTGAGGAGATCTAGACCTGAAAGTAGACCTTCAAGATCTATTGTACAATGAGGATGAGAGACAGTAAAACAAACTTATTATAGTTGATTATTCTCTCTCCGAACTCTCGTGGACTTAAGCTTAGTGCTGAATCACGTAAATTTATACGTCTCTCTCTATTTATTTTCTTGTATTTATTTATTGTTTACCTATGGATGTATACATGGATATCGGACAGCTGTACCGGACCACTATCGAGGGCTCCACATTATATCCATCTAGGTCCAAGACAACTTCAGCAAGACTGGAAATAAATGTTTCTCCCGTTTCGAGTTTCTATGGTGTTTTTAAAAGTTAACAATTAGGAAAAAAAAAATCCTATGGATACGTTAACAAAGTACTAATAATTACAAAAACATGTATTATAAACTAGTTTTAAAAATTAGAAATGTTTGTACGATCCGTATCGAAAGGAGCTTCAAAATGAAGGAAACATAGACTAATCGTTCATTTGTTTCGAGGATAAATAATAGAAAAATTTTAAATATAAGCTTATATACTACATATTATTTTTTTTTAAAAAATCAAATATTTGATATATAAATAAAGAGTAAAAAAATTTAATTAGTTTAAGAAAAAAAATATAAAAAAATTTTAAAAAATAAAAAAGGTGTAGTGTGTGGGTTTATGTATAGCAAAACTCTAAATAATAAGAAAAACATCAGTCATCATCATGTTAATTATTATTTTCTCAATATTTTTTTTATATAATATTAAATTATCAAGATCAGTAGATAATTGAATATAGTAAATAAATTTATAATTATTTAATATTACGAGAGAACGATAAATAAAAGGAGGATGATATTGTATATTAATTAAGAAATAATAAAAACATAATAGTTTTAGATTCGAAAGGTTGATAGTATGTGATAAGGGTGCACGTGCATGGTAATGATTTCCCTCGTTTCACCCAAAGTATGGTGGTTGCGAAAGGGCCAAAAACTTTCCAACTAATCTTATAAGGAAGGATAAGTGGACTCTTGTGCGGATGAGACCACACCAAATGTCGTGGGGACGCCAAATGAATGATAAAAAGGCAATGGAAAATGCCTCAACAAACAAAAAAAGCCTGCGAGACTTGAGTCTTGACCACCTCCTGCCTCGTGAATTACATCCTGTAAAAAAAGGCTTTTCCCCATCCCTGACACTGAATTATGATGGGCATACTATGCTTTCCATATAATTGCATCCTCCTCTCTGCAATATGAGATATTCGTTCTTTTTAAAAAAAAAAAAAAACTGTATTACAAATCAAACTCGTTACTGATATTTACATATGCAGTATCAATTCGTATAAATATATTGCTTACAAAAAAAAAAAAAAATCGTATAAATATATTTATATTTAGATTTATTTTATTTCCGTCAAGTGTATTTACATGCCAACTTTTAAATGTATGTGTAATAATTTAGCCTGCAAATTGTTGACAAAATCCTCTTCCAAGTATGTTCAGAGTGTTTGTAAGTGTTTCTAACTTATCTTATTAAATGACCACCAATGAGCAGCTGTTGGTACCACTTGGTATTCCATAGCTGAGATCACTAAAATCTGACTTTTGAGATATGTGGATAGGTCTTAGATCAGCTAAATATTTTGAGGATACTGCGGTGACGGATTCTCCCTTTAGATAGTAGTTATGATTCAAATAAGACATTTTGCAATGAAGAGGAACTCCTACGATCACGTCTAGAAAAAATTGCTATGCTAGTTGCCCTTATTAAATTAAAAGTCAAAATTCAGTAAAGTCACACGTGTATAAATCAGTCTGTTAGTCAGTTATGTTAGTTAGCTAGTCTGTTCTATGATAATTAGCTATCAATATATGTGTATAAATAGAGGTCTGGTTCATGTAGAAATACAATCAATGAATACGATGCAAATTCATTTTCTCTCCAATATTTCTCTCTGTTTTCCTGCAACTCTTTTCTTCAAATTCTGATATGGTATCAGAGAAATAAACTCTGATTTTTTTTTCTTCTCTTTAATATGAGTTCTTCCACACCTGTAAACAATTATGAGTCCACACCTTCAAACACTTCAAAAACTTCAAACAATTCTATGTCCCTATTTTCTATGCTTGAGTATTTTTCCAATCCCTATTTTCTTCATCATGGAGAAAGCCCCGGTTCGATCTTGGTCTCTCAGCCTTTGAATGGTGAGAACTATTATACGTGGACTAGATCAATGTTGATAGCTCTCAATGCCAAGAACAAGACAGGGTTCGTGGATGGAACGTTCTCCCAACCTCAAAATCAATCTGATCCACTGTATATTCTGTGGTTTCGTTGCAACAACATGGTTCTTTCATGGATTCTTAATTCTCTTACAAGAGAAATTGCTGCCAGTGTCATCAACACTTCAATTGCTGAAGAAGTCTGGAGGAATCTGAAAATAAGATTCACTTAAGGTAATGGTCCTAGCCTATTTCAACTCAAGAAAGATCTTGCTTCATTAGTTCAAGATCAATCTTCAGTAAGTTCCTATTACACGAAATTGAAAGCTATATGGGATGAGTTTTCCACTGTGAAACCAATTCCTAGTTGCTCTTGTAATCCGGGCTGTTCTTGTGGAGCTTTAAAGACAGTAATTGATCAACATCAAAAAGAATATGTTGTTCAATTTTTGATGGGTCTAAATGACTCTTTTACGCACATTCGAGGGCAAATTCTCTTAATGGATCCAATGCCATCCATTGACAGAGTCTTATCCCTTAGTTTATAAGAAGAGAAGCAAAGAAAGGTGGTGGGATCATCTTTGATGGCTAAAACTGCTGCTTTATTCAGCAAGAATGTTAATGTTCCCAGCACAATGATAAAGAATTATTAGAAGCAACGTCCTAAGCCAGTTTGTACTCATTGTGGTCTTACTGGGCATACAGTTGATAGATGCTACAAGTTACATGGATATCCACCTGGATATTGTCAAAATCCAAGAACCAAAACATCTTCTGTACATCAAGTTTCATTATCTTCCACTGGTTTTGATGAAGCACCCATGGCTTCAGATTCAACTCCTCATTTTCCTTTCACCAAAGAACAATGTCAACGACTTCTTTCATTTCTACAAACTTTTTCACAAACAATTCAGCCTACAGCAATGAATGCTATGAGCAACCTACCTTCTGTTTCAAACTCTCTGAGTTTATCAGGTATGATTAATTCACCTGATTTTGTTTCTAAGCAATCAAATTCCTGGATAATTGATAGTGGTGCTACTGATCATATGGTCAATTCTATTTCACATCTCACTACAATTACTTCTGTTATAAACACTTCAGTAAAATTACCAAATGGAACATGTGTCCCTGTCACACACGTTGGAACTGTAAAACTTTCAGACTCATTAGTTCTTCATAATGTTTTATATGTTCCATCTTTTTCTTTTAACCTCATCTCAGTTAAAAGGTTCACAGAAAATTCTTGTTGTTTTCTGTTTCTTTCTCATTCTTGTTTCATACAGGACCTACACTCATGGAAGACGATTGGAGTGACTAAACAAGTAGCTGGGTTATATTTGTTGAAAGCATCTGTTATGGATTCTAGTGTATTTTCTACTATAAATCTTTTTTCCTTTGATCTTTGGCATTTTAGGCTAGGCCATCCCTCTCTCAATAAGATTCAAAAACTACAAAAGTTGCTGCCTGATATACATACTCCTTCAAATTTCAATTGTAATATCTGTCCATTGGCACAACATAAAAGATTGCCATTCAATACTAGTCATTCCATCAGAAATAAAATTTTTGATTTGATACATTGTGACATTTAGGGTCCCTTTTCTGTTGAGTCAATCACTGGTTTTAAATACTTTCTTACAATTGTGGATGATCATTCACGTTGTACTTGGGTATATCTAATGAAAAATAAATCTGACACTCGCTCTTTAGTTCAGTCATTTTTTAAACTCATAGAGACACAATTTGATATTCATATCAAAACTATAAGGACTGATAGAGGGGCTGAGTTTGATATGCCAGATTTTTATTCTTCTAAAGGAGCCCTACATCAACAAACATGTGTTGCTACACCTCATCAAAATGGTGTAGTTGAGCGTAAACACTAGCATCTCTTAAATGTGGCAAGATCCCTTAGATTTCATGCAAATTTACCCCTTGTATTCTGGAGTGAATGTGTTCTCATAGCAGCCTACTTAATCAATAGAACACCTTCTCCTCTACTATCCAATAAAACACCATATGAGGTATTATTCTCAAAATCACCAAATTATTCTCATCTTAGAGTATTTGGTTGTCTATGTTTTGCATCAACCTTATCTCATAATCGTTCTAAATTTGCACCTAGAGCTCATCCCTGTGTTTTTCTTGGATATCCATATGGCACCAAGGGATACAAACTCTATGATTTAGAAACAAATGCCATCTTCTTATCTAGAGATGTCATTTTTCAAGAATCTGTCTTTCCATTCAAAACTGGACATGATCTTTCCACTCAGTCAGTAGTCATACCAGTTCCTCAAACAGATGATCTTATTCCTATTGATACATTCACATCTCCTAAAAATCAGATTGTTCAAGATATTCTTCCCAACTCCATGAATGACACCACAAATGATACAATTCAAAATCACATACCAGTTCCGACTGTTTCTTAGCAAAATTCAGTAACTCCACAGCCTAAAATTAGAAAATCCACTAGAATTCACAAAAATCCTTCATATCTTGCAGATTATCATTGTAACCTATCTAATGCTGCAAAGGCCACTTCATCATCTGATTCTTTGAGTAAAGGTTCTATCTCAGGTATTCAATATCCAATTTCTTCTTTTTTATCGTATTCTAATCTTTTTTCTGCTCATAAAGCATTTACACTCTCCATTTCTTCTCAAAAAGAACCAACATCTTTTAGATAAGCCATTCAACGTACTCAGTGGTGTGATGCCATGGCTGATGAAATTAAAGCCTTGGAAGATAATAAAACTTGGACTATAACTCACTTACCTCCCAATAAGCAAGTTGTTGGATGTAAGTGGGTTTACAAGATCAAATATAAATCAGATGGTTCTGTGGAAATATATAAAGCCCGATTAGTTGCTAAGGGTTATACACAGCAAGAAGGATTGGACTACTCGGAAACATTTTCACCAGTTGCCAAGTTAGTCACTGTACAGGTTCTCTTAGCCATAACTGTATCCAAAAACTGGTCTTTGCACCAATTGGATGTCAACAATGCATTTTTGCATGGAGACTTAGAAGAAGAGGTGTACATGTCTTTACCTCCTGGATTTCATTGCCATTCGAAGGGATCATCTACTAAGGGGGAGTTTCTACCTTCTGCTCAAGCTAACTCCACTAGCTCTCAGTTTGTATGCAGACTGAATAAGTCTTTATATGGCCTCAAGCAAGCATCAAGATAGTGGTTATCAAAGTTTTCATCTGCTTTGACAGCTTATGGTTTTATCCAATCTTCAGCTGATCATACTTTGTTCACTCGACAGAAAAATAATTCATTCATTACATTACTGGTTTATGTAGATGATATAATCATCACCAGTAATGATGATGCTGTTGTAGATGATTTAAAGATATTTCTTCATTCCCAATTTAAGCTCAAAGACCTTGGACCTTTGAAATGCTTTCTTGGTCTTGAGATTGCTCGTTCCACAAAAGGCATTACAGTTTCACAGAGAAAGTATGCTCTTGAAATATTGTTTGATTTAGGTTATTTGGCATGTAAACCAGCTTCATTTCCTATGGACCAGAATTTGAGATTATCCAAAACAGAATGAAAGCCTCTTCCAGATCCACTTTGTTATAGGAGATTAGTGGGAAGACTTCTCTACTTAACCATTACAAGGCCTGATTTATCATTTTTTGTTCAAATATTAAGACAATATGTTGCAAATCCCACTGAAGTTCATTTGGCAGCTGCTCATCGTGTCCTAAGATACATCAAAAGCAATCCTGGCCAAGGCTTATTCTTCCCATCAACAAATGATCTACAACTAAAGGCATTCTGTGATGTAGATTGGGCTGCATGCAGAGATACTAGAAAATCTATTACTGGTTTTTGTGCATTTCTTGGACAATCACTCATTTCATAGAAATCCAAGAAGCAAAATAGTGTCTAGGTCTACAGCAGAGGCTGAATACCGTGCTATGGCAACAACAACATGTGAAATTACTTGGCTACAACACTTGTTGAAAGACTTATTTGCACTACAGTCCAAACCAGTTGTGCTTTTTTGTGATAATCAGGCCAAACCAGTTGTGCTTTTTTGTGATAATCAGGCTACTATGTGCATAGCAGCCAACCCAGTTTTTCATGAACATACAAAACATATAAATATAGATTGTCATATTATTAAAGAAAAACTGTTGGCAAGAACTATGAAAACATTACACGTTTCCTCAATGGGGCAGCTAGCAGATAATTTGACTAAGCCTCTTGGCTACAATCTTTTCTCTAATATTCTTTCCAAGATGGGTGTTATTAACATTTACACTCCATCTTGAGGGGGAGTATTAAATTAAAAGTCAAAATTTAGTAAAGTCACACTTGTACAAATTAATCTATTAGTTAGTTATGTTAGTTAGCTAGTCTGTTCTGTTAGTCTGGTATGATAATTAGCTATCAATGTATGTGTATAAATAGAGATCTGATTCATGTAAAAATACAATCAATGAATACGATGCAAATTTATTTTCTCTCCAATATTTCTCTCTGTTTTTCAGCAACTCTTTTCTTCATATTCTGATAGCCCTCACCTAACATTTTTGAGAGAGTGAGAGAGAGAGGAAAAAAAAATTATCTTATTAAATGTCAATCGGCTTGAAGTTGAACTTGTCACTTCCTGAAGTACTCTTCTTTTGCAGCAATTTTAGGTTGCGGTCGAAAGAAAGAATAAGAGAAGACGATTGAAGTTAGCTTACGGCCTATTTGGACAATTGGACATGAATACAATAGAAATGGGCTTAGATAGGGGGAAGCCACGTATGCTTCCTTAGTTAGACCTAAATTATACCATTAAATTGGGTGATTTTTAGACAACTAATAATAATAGTTTAAGGTAAATAAACAGAGTTTTGTTACGTATAAGCGAATTCGTATGCCAATCTGTATTCTAATATTGATGTCTTCATATTCAAAATTCAAATTGACATCATTTTCATTAAAGTCTAACTTTTTGACCAATCACTTTAGATAAATGTGCGTATTGGTGCGCATAATCGCTTACAACCAGATTTTTTCAAACAAGAAATGATAAACTTACAATTAATTTACAACTAATTTTCTACTCTACTTAAACAAAAGGGTATTTATGTAAAATTAAAATTATTTTTTAATGATAAACTTATATTGATTGATTTAAAATGAGTTTATAAGAGTTGTAAGTGAATCATTACCCATCAAGTAAATTCATATTTAAATTTGAACCATTTGAGATTAAACTAAGCTCAATAAGATACATGTGAAAAAAATCTTTTATAATAAAGTTTGTTTTAGTAAACTACGTATAGTCCCCAAATCAATGTAGGTCCAAATAATTTTATTCTTAAAATTTTTTAAAATTATAAAAATATTCCTCCGAAAATAATATTTTTTCTTATTTAATAAATAATCTATACATACAATCCTCATTTAAGAACTACAAATAAAATTTCTCAAACTATTTAGATAAAATATGCGATTTTCAATTTGGATGTCGAATTGTGGGCGGAGATATTACAAATAGCATTACTCTTTGTAGAAAAGACAATCCAACTTCATAGGGTCTTGTTTGTATAATCATTAGGGCATGTTTGGTAAGTAGGATGAGAATTTAAAATTGAGATGAAAATTTAAAATATTATTTTTGAGTATTATTATTGTTTTAGGATATGAAAAAATTAAATTTTAAATTATATTTTATGTGAGAATTTGAAAAAATTATAATAATAAGATTAAAATTTTAAATTGAAATAAAAATTTTGATTTAAAATATTTACCAAACGTATCCTTAGTCTTTTTAGCAAGATATATACATTGTTTATAGTTGGGCCTGAAGAAATACCCAACTTTTGTACAGTAATCCAATGTCTATGATGCCATGACTAATTATTATTAAAAAAATAATTTTTTGTAAGTGAGATTTACCCACTATTTTTAAAATGAATATGAGAAGCCTGTTAGTTTAAAATTGTAAATATTATTTTTTAAAAATTTTTTTTTATTAAAAGTGATGCAAATCTAAAATTGCGTAACTTGTAGTTTAGAAATTTATTTTTATAAAATTTTTGTAGAGAGTCTATTTTAAATCTATATATTTTTTTTTAAATGTGAGCTTGAGATTTACTCGCTCCTTTAAAAATGAATACAAGAAGCATGTGTATGGTAAAACTGCATGTTAATGCCTTAATTTGAAAAACATATCGGAATAGTAAATAAACAAATAAAAATAAATAAAAAGAGATAAAGGATTTACGTGGTTTGGCATAATGCATACATCTACGGATTGTTTGTGGGCGAAATCCATTATAATTGGTGATTTTGCAATCTTTCATGACCTCATATCTCACAAGACAATGGAGAAATTTATGAAAGATCATTTGGAGTCGTTATGTGTAGTGGAATTTGGCATAAAAAGCTTATGTGGAGAGCTTGTGCGTAGAGTTTGTATATAATCTGTTAGATTTGTGGGGATCTTCTCGTTATATAGAAGTATATTTCTTTAAAGTGATTGAGTCCAACTTGTAGGGGTGTACAGGAACCGGTCGTGAATTGATCAGACCCACCGTCAAAGCACAGAACCGGTAAAGAACCTGTTGGCGGGCGAGAGGAATTGAGGGAAAACTGATATTGGTGGTTCAGAGCCGGTTTGAACCCCTGAGAAACCTCTAAATCGACCGATCCGATTTATTTATATATTTTTTGGAATATATGTATATAAAACGGCATTTTTTTCGTTTAAATAAGTGAAACAACGTCTTTTTAGGGCCTGTATGTTAAAAAAAATATTAATAGAACGGCGCCGTTTAGCTTAAAAGCCAAACGTAAGCTAAACAACGCCGTTTCAAAATGAATTAATAACCCCCCCTCTTCTTCGTCCCCGCGTCGTCTTCTTCCTCTCTACAACTTATCTTATCTTTACTTGGCTTTATATTTGAACTTGATTTTGGCCTTATTTCGATGTTAAATTATAGGCTGCTAATTTGACCCATACACTACAAATATCATTTTTCAATTTTTTTTTATTAAAATGGATGTAAATATAAAGCTACCTAAATTGTAGTTTGCAAATTTATTTAGATATAAAAATTTAAAAAAATTATAATAATAAATTAAGATAAGATAAAATAAATTTTTTAATTTCATGTAAACACGTAAATGTCGTGGGTACGACAAATGAATGATAAAAAGGCAACGGAAAATGTCTCAACAAACAAAAAAAGCCTGCGAGACTTGAGTCTTGACCACCTCCTGCCTCGTGAATTACATCCTGTAAAAAAAGGCTTTTCCCCATCCCTGACACTGAATTATGATGGGCATACTATGCTTTCCATATAATTGCATCCTCCTCTCTGCAATATGAGATATTCGTTCTTTTTAAAAAAAAAAAAAAACTGTATTACAAATCAAACTCGTTACTGATATTTACATATGCAGTATCAATTCGTATAAATATATTGCTTACAAAAAAAAAAAAAAATCGTATAAATATATTTATATTTAGATTTATTTTATTTCCGTCAAGTGTATTTACATGCCAACTTTTAAATGTATGTGTAATAATTTAGCCTGCAAATTGTTGACAAAATCCTCTTCCAAGTATATTCAGAGTGTTTGTAAGTGTTTCTAACTTATCTTATTAAATGACCACCAATGAGCAGCTGTTGGTACCACTAGGTATTCCATAGCTGAGATCATTTGTAGTATTAAAATCTGACTTTTGAGTTATGTGGATAGGTCTTATATCAGTTAAATACTTTGAAGATACTACGTACTCGCCATTTGAACAATAGTTACGACTCAAATCAAACATTCTGCAATGAGGAGGAGTTCATACGGTCACGTCTAAAAAAAATGGCTACGCTGGTTGCTTTTACCTCACATTTTTTAGAAAGAAGAACAAAAAAAAAAAAAAAAAACTTATCTTATTAAGCTTGAAGTTGAAGTTTTCGGCTTCCTCAAGTACTTTTCTTATAGCATCTTTATTGGTTTGGCTAAATGAGATTCTTAGCTCAAAAACCCTTCACATTAGATTTGACAAATCTAAAATAATTTGAACTTTTGTTACAATACTTGGCTAAAAATAGAAAATTATTATTCATTCATTAAACATTAAAATATTAATTTCTCATTCCAAACAAATAAATTAAATTAATTAGAATATAATTAACATTTAACATTTAGAATATAATTATTATTAACATTTAATAATATTTTTTAATATTAATTGAATATAATATAATTATTATTAACATTTAACAATACTTTTTTTAATATTAATTTAATTAGAATATAATTACTATTAACATTTAATAATACTTTTTTGTAATATTAATTTAATATAATATAATTATTATTAACATTTAATAATATTTTTTTAATATTAATTTAATTAGAATATAATTATATTAACATTTAATAATATTTTTTAATATTAATTTAATTAAATATAATTATTATTAACATTTAATTGTAGAATTACAAAATGTGATAAAATAAATTAAATAAAAATTATTAATTTAATAATATTTTATTATTATATAGAGAATGAATGGCTAATCTAATGTGGGAATTGAATTTAGATGGATTAGACAAATGTAAAAAAATATTGATATTGACTAAATTTAAAGANAGATTGAGTCCATCATTAAAAAAATAATATTTTTATGTAAATTATAGATTTATCTAATTTTTAAAAAACAAATACGTGAACCTTACACACTTAAAAATTGTAAATATAATTTCTCTCATTTTTTAATTAAAATGGATGCAAATATAAAGCTGGCTTTTGCAAATTTATTTTTGTAGATGTTTTTTAGAGTTTTAATTGCTTTATTTATTAAAAAAAACACATATATTTATCTGAGAAGTTTGATTTAATAGAAAGGATTGATAGAGACACGTAGATATTTCACAATCTGACGTGTCACTACCACATCTAGTTAAGTTTTTTTTAATCTTTTTTTCCCCCTCTCTAGCCCCAAAGAACAGGCTACGTTGATGTCGCCGCCGTTCCCATCCCTCACCAACAACAAACAGTAGAACCCTCTCTCTCTCTCTCTCTGTCTCTCATATTCCTTCTATTTTCCTTTGCAATGCAATTTTTTTAACAACCAAATAGATTACGATTTTCCCTCTCAACAACCAAATAGAGAACAAATGTTATATTTCATTCATTTTCTCAACAACCCAACAAGAACAAGTTGCAAGTTTCCCTCTCAACAACTAAATAGATGACAAACATTATTTTCCTTTCATTTTCTCAACAATCAAACAAAATTTTCCTTTTTATTTTCTCAACAACCAAATATAGAGATATCAGGTGGTAGAGAGTTGTCGGCGACTCAATGGGAATGAGGTGCTGGTTAACTGACGAATGAGTCTCTATCTGGAGGAGGGCTCGCTTCGGGATGGTGAAATGGGGGGAGGGAGATTGGGCGGGAGGGGGGAGTAAGAAAAAGAATAGAATGAAAGTTGGGGAGGGGAACGGAGGGCAGGAAGTGAAAAAAAAGAAATACTAAAAGAAAGTGGGGGACTCAGGAGTAGGTATGTAAATCGGTATGGTCTAGGGGTGATGAAAGGAAATTTTTGGTCTATCATTTTTTCTGGACAGGACCAAACTGTAACTATCAGTCTACTCTAGTTCAGTTCAATTATTTTTTTTTTCAAATAAATTAATTGAAAAGTTTATTTAAATTACTAAAATAAAATTAAGTGAATTATTAACGTAGATTATGAAACTAATTCATAAAAAAATATTTTATATGGTCAATAATAATAAATCAGATGAAAATTATATCATTAAATTATATAATTATTATGTAAAAAAATATATTAAAATTTTTAAAAATATTTAGGAGTTCGGTTTGATATTGATATTGACTAAATTTAAAGATAAATTTAACTAAGTCAATGAAAATGCTTTTACGAAGCAATTTTTTGTTGCGGTCGAAAAAAAGAATAAGAGAAGACCATTGGAGGTAGCTTACGGCCTATTTGGACAATTAGACATGAATATAATAGAGATGAGCTTAGATAGTGAGAAGCCACGTAGGATTCCTTACTTACAAGTTACATTTTGGCTCCTCAACCCACTTCAACTCATTTCAATCCATATCATATAATTATTACAATTTTTTTAAATTATAACACAAAATATAATAAACAATTCAGCTTTTTCAAATCTCAAAATAATAATAATATTAAAAAATAATATTCTAATAATATTTTATTCAATTTTTAACTTTTATTTCAACTCAACTTAACATCTAAACGCAGCCGAAATTGGGTGAACTTTGAAATTGGGTGAATTTTTAGACAACTAACAATAATATTTTAAGGTAAATAAACAGGGTTTTGTTAGCCAATCTACATACTAATACTGCTGCCTTCATATTCAAAATTCAAATTGGTATCATTTTCATTAAAGTCTGAATTTCTGATCAATCAATTTGGATGAGCGTGTGTATTGATACTCAGAATCGTTTACAACCATATTTTTTCAAATAAGAAATGATAAACTTACAATTAATTTATAACTATTTTACTACTCTACTTAAACTAGAGGGTATTTATGTAAAATTAAAATTATTTTTTAATGATAAACTTATACTGATTGATTTAAAATGAGTTAATAAGAGTTGTAAGTGAATCATTACCCGTAAGGTAAATTCATATTTAAATTTGAAACATTTGAGATTAAACTAAGCTCAATAAGATACTTGTGAAAAAATCCTTTCGCAATAAAGTTTGTTTTAGTAAACTAAGTACAGTTCCTAAACCAATGTAGGTTTAGGTAATATTATCATTAAAATTAAAAAAATATCTCTATTAAAATAATATATTTTTTCATTTAATAAAGGATCTATACAGCCTCATTTAAGAACTACAAATAGAATTTAAATATGCGATTTTCAGTCGACTTGTCGGAGCGGAGTCGGAGTTAGATTTTTTATTGGACTTTTTTCTTAATCTATTGGATATTTTAATTTTACAATTTTGGACTCTAATCGGATTTAGACTTCCATATCATTTTTTTAAAAAATATAATTTCTAATTTATTTAACCAAATTTGTAAAAAGAAATAATTCATACAAGGATCATTCATCCTTAGATCCTTAGAACTTGATACACACATAAAAATCTTGAACACTGTAAAATAAAACAAAATTTAAACTAGCAAGAATACATTTTTCAACTATGATACACACATTAAAAATGCATAACCAAAATTATAAATTAAAATCATTTATACAAAATTACAAATTAACAATACATAACCAAAATTACAAACTAATTATCCATCATCATCTATCCTCCCGAATTATCCAATCAACTCATGGCTCATCATCCATCAAGTTATAATTCTATAAACAAGTTACAACTTTCAACAAAAGAACCAATACAAATTGCAACAAATTTCATTTCAACTTGTGCCTGAAGAAAAAAGAACAAAATTAGTAGGGGTGTTCATATGGGCTAGGTTTTACCCGGCCCAGTCTGGAACTCGGATTTCCGGTTACGGGTTTCGGCCCGGATTAAATTTGGACTGAAACCCATATTCAGAAAACCCGGTATATGCGGCCCGGATCCGGTATGAAAAGCGGGTTCCACTTTTAAACACCGGGTACCTGGTTTGTATAAAACTGAAAATTAAACCCTACCTGCCTGTCTCCCATCCCTCTAGCCATTCCGTGTGCCTCTCTCTCTCTCTCTCTCTCTCTCTCTCTCTCTCTCTCTCTCTCTCTCTCTCTCTCTCTCTCAATCTGAAGAAACCCTAGCCTCCCTCCCTCACTGTCGTTGCCCGATCGAAGCAAAGATAGCCCTCCTTTCCTCCCTCAGTGCCGATCGAAAAAAAACCCCGTCATCCCACGACCCATCATCGTCTTCGCCACTCGCTATCATCCTCGACCTCAAGGTTTGTTCTCTGTGCTTTGGGTATGTTTTAGATTTGGGTCTGTTTTATTATGATAAGAAAAAGGTAAGAATCGAACTCTTTGAACTAAAAAAAAGAAAAGAAGAAGGAAATATTTCTTTGTAACATTTGTGTAGAAAATGAAAAGGGGAAGAATCTTTGGTAGATCTGGGTTTCTTTTGTTATTTTGTTAAACATGTATAAAGTTATTTTGGTAGATCTGTGATGATTTTGTAATAGAGGGGCCGAATATTGTGTTTTTGTATATGATTTAAATCCTCCTTTGTCAAGTGCATTTAGGAATGCTGCCGCTTTGTTGCATCTAAGAGGGTGTAGGATATGGAATCCCTCGAGCCAAAGGCTGAAATTTGCCGGCTTGATAGTGATTTCTGAGACAGTTGAGAGTTATAATTTTATCAACTCATTGCTTGTACTTATAATCCTTGCATTTTGCTAGTGATTTCTTTTTTTATATTATTATATGCTATATATATAGAAGCTAACGGTCCTATCACATAATTTTTGTTGGATTCTGTTTTTTCTTTTTGTCATGCATGTTATTAACTCGATCGAATAAATATTGTGACTTTAATTTTTGAAAGTTATAGTATTTCCAAATTTCCTTCTGCATGCATTCACCTCGTTTTGCCCATTATAGTATTAGGTTTGTTTTTAAATTTCTTTGTTATGTGGAAATCTCTCTCTCTCTCTCTCTCATTTTTTCTTCAAGGAGTTAGAGGATAAAATTGATATTACAGTGTATATAAAATACGATGCATGCTTATTTTAAGATGCATGCTTAATTAAGAAGTAGAAGTAGTTATGTATACCATAGAAAACATGTCAAATTATAACTCTTTTTTATTGGGTTGGGTTTTGGACCAAACTTTTTAGATGCTTCTCCACTGTATTTTATTACAGACTCTATTTTAAAAATCTGTACGCAGAGGTATATGTTTATCCACTGTAGCAGTTTGTGCTTTCTTGGCTCCTGCCTTCTTGTTCTTTTTCTTAAAACTATCAAGTAAATTACTAAGATCATGAACTGTAGATTTCAGATCTTTCACAGAAATTCCTATTTTCTGAATATGCTTCTCCCCATTTGATAGCCAGCCAACTATAGCAAGAAGTGCATCAACTCCTAAGTTTTCATAGCTGGATCTATAACATCACGAACCTACACACAATAAAAAAATTACATGGATTATTATTATTGGTATCATCTTTAAGCAGGAAAATATTACATAATTAAATTCTTGTGTAATTTTCTGCTACATGTTGTAGTTGCTCTGTCTCTAGAGATCCTTCTCTTACTCTTTCCTACCAGCATATACTTGATTAGGAAATACACTAATCCTCATCTGCAGGATACTTGAAAAGGTAAAAATGGCAGCCTACAGGAGCTGGATTTGCTATCTTTAAGATTCATTTCTGATAGAAAAAGGTTTAATCCCACTAGTAATATTGTTCAACATAATCATAGAATCAGTTCAATTATACCTTTGTGGTAGTAAATGATCTCTCTTTGCATTTTTACATTCTGTGGTTATAACTTTTTAAAGCTTTCTACTAATTATATCAAAAGTGGTGGTTTGTTTCTGTTTTTCTTTTGATGAACTGCATGTAGATAGCAACAAAATGGGACTATTTTCAAGATGATAGAAAATCAAAGTCCTTCCGTGATGATGTAGTAAATTAGCTCATATTGTTTGTTGTGTATTGGTGTTTAATTAAAACAATGTATGTATTTTGTATTGTTCTAAGCAAATTAGTTCAGACAATGTAATATGTAGTGGAATTTTTCTTTTTTCTTTTTTACATGCATTTAGTTATAAAGTTCATTAGCCTTACCTATTCTTAACATAAATCTAGTTTTTCATTTTGATATTTTTTATCATTATGGACAATGATAAATATAGAGAGTTTTATATAATAAATTTTTTTTTTGCTTTTCAACATTATTTCTTGAAAAAGTTGTAATAAAATATAGGATTTTTTATAAACATTTTTTCTTGGAAAATAAATAATAACAAACAGACTTGTTACATTTAAAAAAAAAAAAAAAAAAAACTGGAACCCGGAATCCGGGTTTTATGAACCCGGATTCATCTGGTTTTCGGCCCAGGTATGACCCGGATTAATCCGGTTTGGGTTCAGGCCTGGATTTGGAATCCGGGTTGCGGTCCGCGTATACCCGGGTTTCCGGATTGGAACCCGGATGAACAATCCTAAAAATTAGTATAACATGTTATAAGTTATTATAGAATCATAGATTGATTACTGTGGTCTATACATTACTACTACATGGTATATTAGATTCATTAGTATTACATGTTATTATAGTAAAAGTGTATTATTTTAGGTACATTTGTTCATACTAGTATTTAACTCGCTATATAAGTTATAGTTATATAAAATATATATGATTAATGTATAAAGAATATAGATATTTTTATAATAATAATTAACTCATGCTAGTATATATATTATTGAGTTTAACTAACTATATAAGATATAGTTATATAAAATCTACATAATCAATACTTTAGTTATTATACATTAGTATTGCATGTTATTATAAATGTATTATTTATATATTAGTGTTTATCCATTGGTGTTACATGTTATTATGCATTTTAGTATTTATACATTATTATTACATGTTATTATATTTATATGATTAATATATAGAAAAATGCATATATTTTTATTAAATATGTACAATATCAGAGCGGAGTATGAGTCTGAGCCAGGCATCAGAGTCGGAGTTGGTTTAGCTCCACCTCCAACTCCGACTCCGACTTTCTTTGGGAAAAAAACTCTGACAAGTTAGAGTCGGAACGGAGTCGGGGTCGTAGTCGGATTTCAGATTTTTGCTCAGCCCTAATAGTTGGGCCTGAAGAAATACCCAACTTTTGTAGAGTAATCCAATGTCGGTGATGCTGTGACTAATCTCAGGCAGGATAAACCTATGCCATCTCAAAACATCCATTGCAACATCTCAATTTATGAAAACTAGTTATTTTTGGTAGCAACCTTATGAAAACTATTTCCCCCGCATCCTAATAATTATAGATACAGTTTTAAGATATCCAGAATTTTCATATTCTATTTAAAAGAATAGAGTTTATTATTAAAAAAAAAATTGTGAGTGAGATTTACCCACTATTTTTAAAATGAATACAAGAAACCTGTAAGTCTTAAAGCTTAAATATTATTATTTTTTATTAAAAGTGATGCAAATATAAAGCTGCTTAACTTGTAGTTTAGAAATTTATTTTTATAAAATTTTTGTAAGATTGAGTCTACCGTTAAAGAAATATTTTTTTTAAGTGTGCTTGAGATTTACTCACTCTTTTAAAAATGAATACAAGAAGCATGTATATCGTAAAACTGCATGTTAATGCCTTAATTTGCAAAACAGACCGGACGAGTGAAAAGAATCATCATCGGCCTACGATAATGATTCAGATTTCAATACAGTGTTCTTTGTATTCATCCGTAAAATATATAGTAAATAAACAAATAAAAATAAATAAAGAGAGATAATGATTTACGTGGTTCGGCATAATGCCTACGTCTACTGATTGTTTGGGGGCAAAATCCACTACAATGAGTGATTTTACAATCTTTCATGATCTCATATCTCACAATACAATGGAGAAATTTATGAAAGATCATTTGGAGTCGCTATGTGTGGTGGAGTTGGCATAAGAAGTTTATGTGGAGAGCTTGTGCGTGGAGTTTGTATAGAGTATGTCAGATTTGATGGGATCTTCTCATTATATAGAAGTATATTTCTTTAAAGTGACTGAACCCAACTTGTAGGGGTGTACAGGAACCAGCTGTGAACCGATCAAACCTACTGCCGGAGCACGGAACCTGCAAAGAACTAGTCGGAGGACAAGAGGAATTAAGGGAAAATCAACATCGGAGGTTCGGCACCGATTTGAACTCATAGGAAACCGCTGAACCGACCGATCCAATTTATTTATATATATATTAGAATATATGTATATAAAATCGCGCTGTTTCACTTAAATAAGTGAAACGTCATCGTTTTAGAGCCGAAATGTTAAAAAAAATATAATAGGACGGCACCTACCGTTTCAAATTGAATTAATAATCCCCCACCCCTATTCTTCTTCCCCGTGTCGTCTTCTTCCTCTCTACAACTTTCTTCTTTTTCCATGGCAGACGATGGCACGCCTCTTATTCCTTATTCCTTAGTTCCTCCTCCTTCACAGAAGACGCCGACGGTAGACCAAAAATCGCACCGACGCACGTCGAGACCGATATGATCAGTTTTCTCTCCCCAAACCCGCGGTTTTGGCCGGTTTAATAAACTCATGGTAGACGTCAGTGGTGTCTCAGTTTGGCGCCAAAATTGATGCCAATCCCACCGGTGTACAACCCTACAAACTTGTTTTGTAAAACATTTTCCTTTTAGGAGTTTTGAGTGTCTTCCTTTTACTTGGCTTATGATTTTTGGCTTTATCTCGATGCTAAATTATAGGCTGCTGATTGACCCATACATTGCAAATATCATTTTTCATTTTTTTTTATTAAAAGGGATGCAAATATAAAGCTACCTAACTTGTAGTTTGCAAATTTATTTTTGTAAAATTTATTTAGAGATTGAGTCCATCATTAAAAAAATAATATTTTTATGTAGATCATAGATTTATCTAATTTTTAAAAAACAAATACGCGAACCTTACACACCTAAAAATTGTAAATATAATTTCTCTCATTCTTTTAATTAAAATGGATGCAAATATAAAGCTGGCTTTTGCAAATTTATTTTTGTAGATTTGTTTTAGAGATTTAGTTGTTTTATTTATTAAAGAAACGCAAATATTTATCTGATAAGTTTGATTTAATAAAGAGGACTACTAGAGACACACAGAGATTCCACAAACTGACGTGTCACTACCACGTCTAGTTAAGTTTTTTTTTTTTCCTTTTTTCCCCCTCCCTAGCCCCAAAAAACAGCTGACATTGATGTCGCCACCGCTGTTCCCATCCCTCACCAACAACAAACAACATAATCCTCTCTCTCTCTCTCTCTCTCTCTCTCTCTCTCTCTCTCTCTCTCTCTCTCTCTCATATTCCTTCTATTTTCCTTTGCAATTTTTTCAACAACCAAATAGATTATGATTTTCCCTCTCAACAACCAAATAGAGAACAAATTTTATTTTCCATTCATTTTCTCAACAACCCAACAAGAACAAGTTGCAATTTTCTCTCCCAACAACTAAATAGATAACAAACATTATTTTCCTTTCATTTTCTCAACAATTAAACAAAATTTTCCTTTTTTATTTTCTCAACAACTAAATATAGAGAGATATCAAGTGATAGAGGGTTGTCGGCGACTCAATGGGAATGACGCGCTGGTTAACTGATGAATGGGTCTTTGTTTGGAGGAGGGCTTGCTCCGGGATAGTGAAGTGGGGGGAGGGAGACTGGGCGGGAGGGGAGAGTGAGAAAAAGAATAGAATGAAAGTTGGGGAGGGGAGCTGAGGGCACCAAGTGAAATAAAAAAAATGAAAAGAAATACTAAAAGAAAGTGGGGGAGTCAAGAGTAGGGGTGTAAATCGGTACGGTCCGGGGGTCGATGAATCGAAATTTTTGGTTCATCATTTTCCCCAGATCAGGCCAAACATGCATAGGGACCGGACTAGACTGATAGTTATCGGTCTGCTCTAGTCTGGACCAATTTTGTTTTTCTTCTTTTTTCAAATAAATTAATAAAAAAAATTATATAAATTACTAAAATAAAATTAAGTGAATGATTAATATAGATTATGAAACTAACTCATGAAAAAATATTTTATATGGTCAATGATAATAAATCAGATGAAAATTATATCATTAAATTATATAACTATTATATAAAAAATATATTAAATTATTAAAAATATTTTAAAAATATAAAAGAGTTCGGTCCAAAATATATAGATCCCGAGACCGGAACAATGATTTCAATCTACAATATATGAGACCAAGATTGACTGGTTTAGAGTTCGGTCCGGATCGATCAGCTTACACCTCGAGGCAGCAAAGGAAAATAAAACATTAAAAAAAAAAACGTGACACGTCACTTTGTGACATTCTATTGTGTTTCCAGTACTTTCCTTTAATAGATTATAAATCGATATGCGGATTTAAAGTTAGTCCAAATATTAAAATTTATAGTGAAAACTTTTACAGCACTCTCGGTTGGTAATGAACTCGAAGAGCATCTCATTGTAATGAAGAATCGAGATGCTTGGGATTTATGTAAAGGAAAATGATATGCGCGTAATATTTTTTATAACATATTTCACAATAATGTGCTAAATGAGTTATATTTTTATAAAATATTTTATAAGAATAATATTATTTTATAAAAATAATTTTATCTTTTAACATTATTATAAAATATATCGTATGCATCATTATTCAATATAAAAATTACAATGAGTGCGGTCGCAGTCCAAAGACTAATGATTTGGATGAACGTTGTATGTAGAAATCGCCACGTCAGGTGCGTGAGGAGCACATGAAAGCTAATCAATAATGCACATCACGGGTGGGGCCATGCAGTCTGACAGTCTGAAATTGAATTATCAACCACGTTCGTCCCTTGAAAGATTTAAGTAGTTTTTTAATATTTTAAAGAGAAACAATTTAATTAAAATAAATTTAATAAAATAATTTAAACATAATATAATTATAAAAATAAATTTAACTATATCAAATTAGAATTTAGTTTTGCAAAATCGCCGCAATACTTCTCCATTTTTAATAATTTGAGGTTGCAAGAATGATTATTATAATGCAGAGAATTTTATAAATTATATCGTCATTTTATTTTTATCTTATTATATATATTATGACATATTTATTATTATTAATTATTTAATAATAATTAATATATCACATTTTACATTATGGAATAAGAGTGAGATAATAATATGATTAAGTTAGTACTCTTATCATGCCCGTAAAACTTGCATGCAATTCGTTCATTTTTTGTGGTTAGCCATTACTGCGGCTGTGTGACCTGTGTCCCTATCTCTTTCACCGCGACTGCGTCAGTGTACGCTTTTTGCAAAAGACTCGAAGCTATTTGTTTAGAGTTAGAATCTGAACACGTAAACGCAGAGAACTCAGAAGGGCTTCTCCTCTTTGATGTATGGTCTATTAGGAAATGGAATCTACTCCCAGCTCTCTGGTACTCTCTTTCTCTCTCTCATATGATTATCAGTTTTTTATTTTATTTTTCCTGAACTGCCTGTTTGGTTCGATAGAACAACTAGGGGGAAAATACTTGGAACGTTACGTGTATTGGTTTCATTAAGGATCTCGGTGTTTGTTCTATTCCCTCATGTTCTTGGTAACCGACAGATAAAACTCGTAGTATTTTCCATCTGAAGTTGGATTTAATTCTCTTGTTGGTGAATTGATCAGGAATCAAGATATTGCATGGTAGGCATACTAGGCCACATGCTATGTGACGTGGTTAGACCATTCGTGGGCTTCATTGAAGCCCAAATCATCAGCTTAGCTCTCTGCTTTGGTCGGCAGCATCGACCCGACTGCTTTCGTTACTCCTTCGATGACATCGTCCGTCTCGCTAATACAACTCTTTGTGCGCGCAATTCTTCTTTGTGTTGTTGTTGCTGCTGCTGCTGCTTTTTACCTGGGATTCGTCACTTTGTTTCTGGAATAAAATTTTGATCATTTTGTGCTTGATCTGTTTGCAGTTACTATCAATGAAATTGAGGCGTTGCGGGAGTTGTACAAAAAGTTGAGTAATCTTGTCATTGATGATGGTCTCATACACAAGGTAATCCTATTCTTTGTCACCCAACTAAAATGGCACAAAAGTAATGAGACATGTTAGCCAGGATGAGGAATTGCGATGCATTACATTGCTCTTCTGAGATCGGTATGATTTAGAGTTATGCTTGATTTATAGAAATTATTTGCCTATTTGGGGACAGAATACCTGGTATTTTTATATGTGATATAGATTATATGAGAGGCAATTATATAAGATATGTCTAGAAAGTTATTCCATTACTCTCCTTATATCTAGTTTGGTACGATGTATATGGAAGTGGATTTTTTAAGCTAAAAATGGGTATCCTGAGCAATTTCAATATCTAGGTTCATTGATCATCCAGTAAGTCGTTGCTTATCTATATAAGATGTTTTTGCATTCTCTCAAATGATTGTGCTTTATAGCAAAATTGTAATCCATTCTGTTTGATTATCCTTTGAAGGAAGAGCTCCAAGTGGCACTATTGAGAACTCCGGCTAGCGAGAATCTTTTCCTGGATAGGGTAAATTTCTTGTCACGCTTGTTCAGTAATGGTTTACTCTAATTATCAGCATATCATTTTCAAGACTCAATTACCTTTATAATTCGTATTAACGATATGATCTGTGACTCAGCTAAAAAGAAAAAAGAGAAAATCTGTGACTCAGTTAGTTCATTCAATGGCTACCCTTTCTTATTAGGTATTTGATCTTTTTGATGAAAAGAAAGATGGAGTCATTGAGTTTGAGGAGTTTGTTCGTGGACTCAGTGTTTTCCATCCTCTTGCTCCTGTGGAGGACAAAACCGATTGTTAGTCTTCAAGAAGCTATTTGCAGTTTTTTAACTGTATGCAATCATAAATCTTAACTTTTCTGAATTGGTAAATGGAGGACTTTGTTTTCTCCCTTGCATCTATGCAGTTGCATTTAGGTTGTATGATTTGAGGCAGACCGGATATATCGAAAAGGAGGAAGTAAGTGGCTCTGATGTCAAAGTTGTTCATGTATTTACTATTTAGTAAGTAAAATCATTTTCACTGTTCATCAACTACTGATGTATGTGCTTCAGGTTAGGCAGATGGTAGTTGCCATTCTTTCAGAATCCGGTATACAGCTGTCAGATGAAATTCTTGATACTATGATTGATAAGGTGAGGATTCCATGTCTAAAACCATTCTCCTGATATTATATCTTTCGAATGTTGTGCACTTACATTGATTTTTTTTCTTTGCTTAGACATTCACTGATGCAGATGCTGATAAGGATGGCAAGATTAACAAGGAAGAATGGAAGGATTTCGTATTTCGGCACCCAACACTTCTGAAAAACATGACGCTTCCTTATTTACAGTATACCTCGTTTTCATTCACTTATTAAGTTCAATACTATCATTATCTTCATTACTGTTACCAGCCCCTTAAAATTGTTCTATAGGACATCTGCTTTTCCTCTTAAAAGAGTTGCTTGTTAGCAAATCCCTTTTATTTTGGTTCCTTTTCCATTTCTGACTTGTCCAAAAAATTTTGGTTCCTTTTCCAAGCCCAGTGATTTGTTCCTTTGTTAACAGTGAAGGAAAAGGGTGGTTGCCAAATAGGCATACTTTCTAAGACTTTCAACGAATCATGATTTGGAATTTCTAGTTCTGTGTATCTCTGGTTAATGTCTTAAGGAGCATGTTCTGTTTTTTTATGGAAGTTTGGCTCGGGATATTGACAGTGATTGCTCTATTACGGTTTCAGGGAAACTTGGATAGATAACGGAAATTTGGATCCTCTGAACTAGTTGAAGTGGGGATGGTACATGAAAACGAATAATTGTTTTTTTATTTATTAATGTAACATCTTGGCAATCTAATGGAAAATAGTTTAATTCATACCAAACTAACACGCTGAACCTTCTTGGACTGGATGTTCATGACTTTTGATTCTGTTGGGACTTTATTATATCCTCTCTTTTGAGTTGAGGGCAGTGTACAAGCTTTCCCTGGTACTTAGGCATTCTCTGGTACTTGGCATCAATATTTCCCTTGTAACTTTAAACCTACTTTTTTTCTTAATGATTTTGTCACTTGCCAGGGATATCACGGCAGTGTTTCCAAGTTTTATTTTCAACACTGAAGTTGATGACTGAACATTATGGCAACACTAAGCCAGGCAAATGTTGAAAGTGAAAGAGAAAAGCTTCTGTTGCATCAGGGACTACTGTTTCCAATCTTCCATTAGTGTCAGACTGGTTTTGTCTGTACTGCCTCAAGGGTCGCTCACTCCAAACCGATACAGACACGAGGCTGGCCAAACCCAATGCATCACCTGTCAATGATCAATCCATGATTTCCAATAGAAACTTCATTGGCAACAAATATCCCTATTCTTTCATACGTATTCATCAAAATACTCATTTTTGTTTAGCATGTAGTCTGTATAAACCTTTTTTTTTTTTTGCCGTCTGTATTCTCCCATCTTTCTTTGCCACCCCTCTTCCTTTACCTCTCCTATATTTACTGATGTCTTGTCCTGGATTGAAGGAAGCCTGTTTATGCGTTATTCTATTATTCAACTAGTGTGTGGAGGACACACCATTTATACCAAAATAATAATATGACATGATTGAATTTATAAGACAAAACCAAAAGCTTAATTTTGTTATAGATTAAGGCTAGTTTGGGTATAGAGTATTATGAGAATACTTGGATAGCTTTTGGTTACCAAGCCTAACCCAATTCAATTCAACTCATTTAATCTAATCATTACAACTTTTTCAACTTCCAACACAAAATATAATTAAAAATTCAACTTTTTCGAATTCTAAAATAATAATAATATTAAAAAATAATATTTTAAACTTTTTCTCAACTCAACCCACTATCCTCCAAACCTAAGACCTACCATGTGATGAATGCTAAGCGGGAATTATCCTTTACGCCAGACATGCAAATATATGCACACATTTGTTTGTAGTCGATCTTAAGTAGAATAGATGAGCGTCCTTTTGATCAACCTTGGCTGGCTAGATTTGCATCGGTAGCCAGTCACAAAGTGGAAGAAGCCACTACCTAGACAGCGAAGGTTTTGTCATAATTGATTAGTTTTTTTCTTTCTTTGGGCCAAGAAGCTAGTTTTTATATAGAGAAATAATATTTACAATCTTAGAGTATACAAGTTTATCTTTCAAAAAAATAGATAAATTTGAGATTATATAAAAAAAATTAATTTTTTAATAGTGAATGATCTCACTTTTCATAAAAAGAGTGCGTAAAACTAATACATCTTAAAACTATATCTAACATTACTCGTTTTTATATATTCATTGTCAGGAAGTCTCACCAGTACTCTCAGTTGGATCTATAATGGTTTTATGTTGATTTTCAGGTTAGGCAGATGGTAGTTGCAATTCTTTCAGAATCCGGTATACAGCTGTCAGATGAAATTCTTGATACTATGATTGATAAGGTGAGGATTCCATGTCTAAAACCATTCTCCTGATATTATATCTTTCGAATGTTGTGCACTTACATTGATTTTTTTTCTTTGCTTAGACATTCACTGATGCAGATGCTGATAAGGATGGCAAGATTAACAAGGAAGAATGGAAGGATTTCGTATTTCGGCACCCAACACTTCTGAAAAACATGACGCTTCCTTATTTACAGTATACCTCGTTTTCATTCACTTATTAAGTTCAATACTATCATTATCTTCATTACTGTTACCAGCCCCTTAAAATTTTTCTATAGGACATCTGCTTTTCCTCTTAAAAGAGTTGCTTGTTAGCAAATACCTTTTATTTTGGTTCCTTTTCGATTTCTTAATTGTCCAAAAAATTTTGGTTCCTTTTCCAAGCCCAGTGATTTGTTTCTTTGTTAACAGTGAAGGAAAAGGGTTGCCAAATAGGCATACTTTCTATGACTTTCAACGAATCATGATTTGGAATTTCTAGTTCTGTGTATCTGTGGTTAATGTCTTGAGGAGCATGTTCTGTTTTTTTATGGAAGTTTGGTTCGGGATATTGACAGTGATTGCTCTATTACGGTTTCAGGGAAACTTGGATAGATAACGGAAATTTGGATCTTGAACTAGTTGAAGTGGGGATAGTACACGAAAACGAATAATTGTTTTATTTATTTATTAATGTAACATCTTGGCAATCTAATAGAAAATAATTTAATTCATACCAAACTAACATGCTGAACCTTATTGGACTGGATGTTCATGACATTTGATTCTGTTGGGACTTTGTTATATCCTCTCTTTTGAGTTGAGGGCATTGTACAAGCTTTCCCTGGTGCTTAGGCATTCTCTGGTACTTGGGCATCAATCTTTGCCTTGTAACTTTAAACCTACTTTTTCTTAATGATTTTGTCATTTGCCAGGGATATCACGCCAGTGTTTCCAAGTTTTATTTTCAACACTGAAGTTGATGACTGAACATTTTGGCAACACTAAAGCGAGGCAAAATGTTGAAACTGAAAGAGAAAAGCTTCTGTTGCATCAGGGACTACAGTTTCAATCTTCCGTTAGTGTCAGACTGATTTTGCCTATACTGCCTCTCAAGGGTCGCTCACTCCAAACCGATAGAGACACAGTCACACAAGGCTGGCCAAACCCAATGCATCATCCGTCAATGATCAATCCATGATTTCCAATAGAACCTTCATTGGCAACAAATATCCCTATTCTTTCATACGTATTCATCAAAATACTCACTTTTGTTTAGCATGTGGTCTGTATAATTTTTTTTTTTTTTTGCCGTCTGTATTCTCCCATCTTTCTTTGCCACCCTTCTTCCTTTACCTCTCCTATTTACTAATGTCTTCACCTGGATTGAAGGAAGCCTGTTTATGCGTTATTCTATTATTCAACTAGTGTGTGGAGGACACACCATTTACACCAAAATAATAATATGACATGATTGGATTTATAAGAAAAAACCAAAAGCTTAATTTAGTTATAGAAGACCTGCCATGCGAATGCTAAGGAGGAATTATCCTCTACGCCGACATGCAAATATAAACACACATTTGTTTATAGTCGATCTTAAGTAGAATAGACGAGCATCCTCTTGATCAACCTTGGCTAGCTAGATTTGCCTCAGTAGCCAGTCACAAAGTGGAAGAAGCCACTACCTAGACACCAGACAGCGAAGGTTTTGTCGTATCTGATTATTTTTTTCTTTCTAAGGTCAAGAAGCCAGTTTTTATATAGAATTGAAATTTACAATCTTAGAGTATATAAATATTACGTATTTCTTTTGAAAAAAATAGATAAACTTGAGTTTATATAAAAAAAATTAATTTTTTAATCATAAATCTCATTTTTTTATCAAAATAGTGCATAAAATTAATACATTTTAAAACTGTATCTAACTTTATTTATTTTTATATATTCATTGTCGGCAAATCTCACCAGTCTTAGTTGGAACTATAATGGTTTTATGTTGATTTTATTTATAAGGTGTTTTTATACTTGTTTTTATATTTTAAGATGCGAATTATATATAATATGTTGGATAGTTTGAGGATGAAAAATACATTTAATATTTTTTGACATATCCATCTCTATTCCTCAGCCTCGATTTATTAGCCCCTTCGCGTTGGAGTTGGATTAAGAACGAAAATTCCTTATTGGGAATTTGATTTGATTATTATTATTTAAGGGAAATGTCATTATTCATTCATTCATCAAAAGAAACTTATATCTATGACTGGATACATGTGGGGATATCTTCATATCAACCATTTGGAGCTCTACCAATATATTACTGGACTGGTCTGAACTTCACTTCACTGTTATTGATATTCTTTACAGACAAACGTTTAAGATATAAAACTATGCTTGAACAGAGTGGTGGTTAGAGTCTATGGAAATTTTCTACCGATTGGTGCCAAATTTTTTTTTCAAATATTTTTTAAATTTCTTTTGACATTTAAAAAAAAAATCACAAACTCATTAAAAAAATATCTCCTTAATTATTAAGTAAAAAAAATAAAAAAACAATTCGGTATGAAAATTCGGTAGATATCCTCAAATGGGAGTAGAGTTTTTCATATTTTAATTTGATTTTTATAATTATTAAATTAAATAATTTAATTTTTATAATAGCTAAAATATTTATTGTACTTTTCTATATAATTCTCCTCTAAATATAGATGTGCGCTTTATATTAAAAATGTAACCTTAAAACCTTCTCCATTCTCCTCCCACTCTCTTCTCAATCTTAACTTCTTCCATATTTTAAAATTTCTATGATTCTATCAAATGCATCAAGAATTTGCATAGTCTTGTTTTCACTATTTTTAAATTTCATTCAAAATGACTCAATACCTATATAAAGAGGAGAAATGCTACTCATCATCCTCATACTGTACATCAATATGTGATTTATCATTTTTATCCTTAATACGTAAACACACATATTTATACATTAACATATGTGTGTTTAAATATAATGACATAAATGACAAATTACGTATTAGTATAAAATATAAATTTTCTATAAGGAGAGTTTTATCTAGAGAAGCAAGGAATCCGGATAATTCATCCTCTTACGTTTAGACATTGAAGCCTATCCCTTTCAGGGATTTCTTGGTCGACCCGAATTAAGAAAAACTGGCACAAGTATATCATTATCATTTTGTCATGAAGTAGAACATCAGTTTAATAGGGCACACTAACCCGTCTATGTGCAAATTATTCTTTGAATGAATATTTTCGTATTTATCTACAACTTATAGTCCGCCGAAATTTAAATTAAAAAAAAATCTATTTAGAAGTTGATATACGCATCTCGATTTAAAATTTAACCCACGAATTAACCTAAAAATTTATTTTACAATTTTTTTTTTATAATTATAATAGATATCGAGTTACCAAATACTCATATTCTAAATATTAATTTTAATTTAATATGATTTGTATATGGAGACACGTAGGGATGTTATAAGAGAAGTGTTATAAAGAAGTCTTACGCCATATATTTTTATTTAATTAATAAGTGATTTATTATTTTTATCTTTATATTTAAGTATTAAGATAAAAAAATTAACAAAAAAAAAAATATTAATTAAGTATAAATATGCAGTAAAGGACAGCCCGGTTTGTTTACCCTTTTATCTCATTTGGAGCTGTACGGTACAGAACCTTTGCCTATTCAAACGATATATTTCATTTTTAAATTTTGAAAATATTTACCGAAATAAATATTAAGCAAAACAGTATAAACAGTACAAAATTTCAAGGGAATGTGTACTCTCCAAGCTGTGAAATTCATACTTTTTTTTAAATTTTAAAAAATAAAATTTATCTTATCTCATCATTCAAACATATTTTCTTATAAATTATTTTATCTCATTTTAATTTTAAAATTTTATTATTATTTAAAATATCTCCCTCGTCGACTCGGATCTGCATAGGCAAACGATGCAGTGAATCGTGTAGAATTTCTCATGTTACAAAGTCGATGTCATCCCTACATCAACTGGATTTCGAACTGCGATTTGATTTTCTGAGTTGACAGCGAGCAAGTTAAAATTAGTGATTAGGATGGGGGACCCTCTTGTCTCGCCGGGTTGAGGCGTATCACCAACCTCATGGTCAAGGATAAGTGGGGAAGTTTAAAATAATTTTGGTTTCAATATTCTATCTTTATTTTCTTTTTAAATACTATTTAAATATAAATAACTTTAAATTAATTATCATAATTTTTTCAAATGAATTATTATAATTTTTAAAGTTTTTTAAATAAAAAATAAAAAAATTACAAACTTTTTTAAATTACGAAATAAAAATAATATTATATTAATATTTTAATTTTATAATATTTTTTATTAAATTTTTTATTTTTAAAAAATATTTAATAAAATAATATCAGAAACTATCTTATTACTATTTTTAAATTTACGTATTCTTACTATCGAAACATAGCATTTCATTCCAAAAAAATAAAAAACCCTCGAGGACACTGACGGCCTTACCCTGTCGATAATAATGCTACTTTAACTATTATGCCTAACTTGCTGATTCGTCCCTATCAAAGAAACAAAAAAAGCTTCTGATTCGTCTTTTAGGTTGGCCATTGCTGCGGCTCAGTGTAAAATAGTTTTTAAGTTGAAAAATCTCAACACGGAAATGCAGGAAACAGATAAAGACTTTGATGTACTATACTGTATGACTCTATCGTAGGAAATGGATTCCCCTCAAAGCTCTCAGGTACTCTCTCTCTCTCTCTCTCTCTCATACGAGCCTCAGTTTTTTTATTTGTACTTTCTATTTTATATGTTTACTGAACTACCTGTTTGGCCCACGAGAAAAAACAAGAGGGGAAAATATTTGGAACGTCTCATGGTTTGGTATGCAGTCGCAAAGGCTACGAGACATGTATAGGGCCCCAGACTATTGCCTAGGCCACCCGAGAAGAAAGGACCATTTTATAACTATTTCATTCTCTTTTCTATTGTTGCAATGAATTTACGATCTATATCTTCTCGGCTCTTTTGTTAACTGTGTCCAGATTGAATTAAAATAATATATTAAAGAAGGTCCACATGCTCATAAAGTAGGTTTGTTTGAAAATAACATAATTTTAAATTATAAATTTGCGTCGTAGGATGATTTTTTTTTCTTTATTTATTTGTTATAAAATTAGAATCAGGAAAAAAAGGCCTCGTTTTGAATTTCTGCCTCCTTGCTCACCTATATATATCGGCTCTATTTGAATCTCGGCGTCTATTCCTAATTTCCTACTCCATTTTCCTGGCAACCGAACAGAGAAAAAACTTGCACTATTTTTTCCATCTGAGGAGTTTGGATTTAACTCTCTTGTTTGATTGGTGATTTGATCAGAAATCAATAGGCGACACGCTATTTGCCGCGATTAGACCACTCAGGGGCTTCATTGAAGCCCTAATCTTCAGCTTCGCTCTCTGCTGTGGTCGCCAGCTTCCACGCGACTGCTTGCATGAAGACTCCTTCGATGACCTCGACTGTCTAGCTAATACAACTTCTTGTGCGCGCAATTCTTTGCTGTTGTTCTTGTTGCTGCTTTTTACTTCGGATTTGTCACCTTCGTTTCTGGAATATAATTTTGATCGTTTTGTGATTTTTATCTGTTTGCAGTTACTGTGAATGAAATTGAGGCGCTGCGTGAGTTGTACAAGAAGTTGAGTAATCTTCTAATTGATGACGATCTGATACACAAGGTAATCCTATTCTATATCGTGCTTAAATGACGGGATTTCATAGATTTTTTGAAGCTGAAAAAGGAACCTCGAGCAATCAATCAATCAATCAATAATCAGGTTCATTGATTGTCCAGTAACCAGGCCGGGGTTGGACTTAAGCCACCACCCCAAATTTTTGAGCTATTTTCTCTATTAAAAAAAAAATTAAGAAGAAATCCCTACTCATAAATCTAGAATAATGTCACTTTTTTTTTTTTTTTTAAACAATATATACATATACACATTGTTAAAATTCATAGTCTAACCTCAAACCTTGTAAAAGTAATATTTCTATATTTTTTTAGTCCATTTCAAAGATTTTCTTATTTTCTTACGCTTCATCTTTTCTACACGTCCTCCCCGAAAGATGAAAATCTGTACCCGGCATTGCCACTAACGCAGTAACCCATTTCTGATCTATACCTTATATTTTTGGCAATTTCTCAAATGTTTCTGATTGTATGTGATTTGAAGGAAGAGCTACAAGTGGCACTATTGAGAACTAGAGATGGCGAGAATCTTTTCCTGGACAGGGTAAATTGTGTGTCACATTAATGCTTGAACTCTAATAATTATCGGCATATCCTTCTTCCAGACTTAATTCATTCAGTGGCTACTACCCTTTCTCATTAGGTATTTGATCTTTTTGACGGAAAGAAAAATGGAGTCATTGAATTTGAGGAGTTCGTTCGTGCACTCAGTGTTTTCCATCCCCGTGCTCCTGTGGAGGACAAAATCGATTGTCTGTCTTCAAGAGCTATTTGCAGTTTTTACTCGCTGAATTTAGAGATGTAAATTATTATTATTACTATTATTTTTATATCGGTTAAAGTCCATTGATTTGTTTTCTCCTTTGAAATTTTGCAGTCGCATTTAGGTTGTATGATTTGACACAGACTGGATACATCGAAAAGGAAGAAGTGAGTAGCTTGAACACTCTCGGGAATAGTCAGGAAAGTCCCGTGCCAATTCACAAGAAAAATATATATATATATATAAAATACAACACAACTCCCATAAAATAAAAATAAAAATAAAAACTTCATGAAAAATGCATTTTACGGACATTTTTCTCTTTATTAACGATAAAGGCACAACTCTTTTACATTTACTTTTAAATTAAATGTATTTTTGTAAAATAATGATACAAAGATGTATTCCATTTAAAGCAAAATTGCAAAAAATAATAAATAAATAAATTGCACAATAAGAATGTGTTTTCAAGTAAGAATTGGCTGACAATACATTAAATCGGAAGAACCAAAGGAAATAATTTTTTGATGGTATGCCTCATGTACTCAACCGGTTACTTTTCCATGTGTTTACAATTGGTGAAAGATGTGAACGTAGCATGTCAATTTCTCGTGATTTTCTTCCACTGAAACCGGCAGGAATTCTAGCCGTCTATCACTTACGTATTTGCTCTCAGGTTAGGAAATTGGTAGTTGCTTTTCTTTCGGAATCCGCTATACAGCTGTCAGATCAAAGTCTTGACGCTATCATTGACGTGGTGAGGATTCCATGTCAAAAATGTCGTTCTCTCTGATATTCTTTGAAATTTGTGCACTTACACCGTCCGTTCTTGCTTAGACATTCTCTGATGCAGATGCCGATAAGGACGGCAAGATTAACAAAGAAGATTGGAAGGATTTCGTTGTTCGGCATCCAACACTTCTGACGAACATGACGCTTCCTTATTTACAGTAATTCCCTTTCATTCATTTATTAATTTCATTACTATCACTACAATAATTTTAAAATTTTACTACATACAAAAACAGTTGCACACTAATCTATCTACCAATACTGATTTATTCATACTTAAAATTTAAATTAACACTATTTTCAATAAAATCTACTTTTTGACCAATCACATCACATTGGTACACAGATTAATACACAATTGTACTTGCAACTGTATTTTTTCATAATTTCAACTGTTGAAATTTTATTGACCGTACAACCTCCGCTTTTCCTCTTTTCTTTTTTTTTTAAAAAATAGTGTTTAGAAAATCCCCATCAATTGGGTTCTTTAAACCCTTGAAAATGATGCTATTGAAAGGGAAATGGATTTCCGAGAATGGTTACTTTGAGTCTTCTGAACTAGTTGAAGTTAGGATGGTACAGAAGAATGAAGATTCGTGCAGTAAATCACATTGGAGCATGTTAAAATATATAGGATTGTAAAACTTAACTAAGATGGGCTAAAATATATGGGCATTTGATTATCTATCCCTTGGTTAAACTTAACTTTAGCTAAAAATCTATATAAATTTAATTGATACCGTTACTTGGATAAAACATTAAAATATTTTACTCTCTCTCTCTCTCTCTCTCTATATATATATATTTTGCAAACTTCGGTAGGGACACTTGAAACAAGCAACTAAATTAGCTAACATGCCCTTTTAAGCTAAAAGTTAACTAGAAATACACCCAATCCAATGCCAATGCTCTCCGTCATCTAAGATCCTCCCAAGGAGTTGCCACCATTATGGTCATGTCTAGATAGAGAGTACCAACCCCTGCTCTCACTTCTATTGAAAAAGAAAATCAAGATGCCACAACGTTTTGGACGTGATGTTTATGACATTTGATTGTGTCGAGCTTGATCACTCACGGCTAAAAATGTTTGATTTTGAATTTAAATGTAACATAAGTAACTGAACTAGGATTATTCTCTATTTTTATTTTTTTACCTCTCAACATAGGATTATTCTCTATTATTTACTCAATCATTTCCCTGATGATTTTAACCTCATTTTTTTTTTTTATAATGATTTTGTCGTTTACCAGGGATATCTTGAGCACAGCAGTGTTTCCCAGTTTTAATTTCGACACTGAAGTTGTTGACCGAACACATTGGCAATGCTAAGTGAGGTTATAAAGTGTTGAAAATTAAAGAGAAGCTTCTGCTGCGACATCCTTTTCTGCAGCCTTGGGTCCTTGAGCCAGACTTTCCTTCAGGCGCACAGAACTGATTTTATTATTTCTATTATTTTCTTTTCTTATACTCTGAAATTAAGAGGCCATACTAGTATAGTTTTCCTTCACCGTACATTTTTAAACGATTTCTATTCATTTCCATTCCAACATTACGTATTATCCCCCGTATTCACCTGTTGGGGCCCGACTTAAAACAAACGTCTTCGAAAAATTTGTTGTAGTTGGAATCAATGTTACAATGTTTCGACCCAGATCAACTAAAACTATACTCCACAAAATTGTGCGCATGTGCGTGTGTTTAAAAGTAGAGGTGAATTCAATCCGGTCCGGGGAGGTTTTACGGACCGGACCGAACCTATTCGGTCCAGGGTTTTCCCACCCTGGACCGGACCGAATTTCTTAAGGACCGGTTCGGTCCGGTCCCATTCGGTCCGGTCGGTCCACCCTTTGACTTTTTTTTTATTTTAATAAATGACATTTTGTTTAATATTTATGTAATTATATTGTGATATATTTAATATATATACATATAGTATACTATTATATATATATATAAGTAATACATTACTACTATTAGTCTATTAGTAATAATACTATAACTAATAACTATATGTAATAATAGTAATAGTGATAACTATATATGTAATAGTAATAGTAATAATAGTAATATATGTAACTATATGTAATACTAATAACTAATACTATTAGTCTATTAGTACTAATAACTATACTAGTACTAATACTATAACTAATAAATATATGTAATGATAGTAATATTATATGTAATACTATATTAAATAATAGTAATACACTTATTACTAATACTTTATGTAGTTATAGTGATTTAATAATAACATATTACATATTAAGCTAATTATACCAATACTATTATAAATTTACAAATATATAATATATTATAATTTATACTATAACTTTTATAATATGTTAATACATTAATATATATACTAGTACTATATATTTTAATGTATTAGTATAAAATTATACATATATTGTAATTTATACCATAACTCTTAAGACTTAAAAGTATTAGTAATTAATAGTAAATACATTAAAGAATATAACAATACTTTAATACTAAATATATATAGTTATAGACTTATAGTGATTACTTATTAGTAATATAGTATAGTTATATAATAACTATATAATATAGTATAGTTAAGTTAAGTGATTAGTTATTATAATTAGTATAGTTATACTAATATTAGACTATCATTACTATATTATATTTACTATAGTATATTAGTAATTACTTAATGGTGAGTTAGTGATATAATTAGGTTAGATGAAAATTATAGTTATAGTATAGTTATAGGTTAGACTATTAGTAATATAGGTATAGTTATAAACTTATATATATTAGACTATTAGTAATATTATTTATAACTACCCACTTAGTTTTTAGTATATGTTATAACTATAGTCCATTAGTATAAGTATAAGTTATATAACTATACTCTATATTAGACTATTAGTATTTATTTTATTTTTATACCATATTAGAGTCTAGAGTCCTAAACTCTAATATTAATTTACTCTATTAGTATTAGTAATTTAGCATAAATATTAGTATTAGTATAAAATTCTAAATAATAGTATTAGTTAATAATTACTTAATGGCAAGTTAGTGATAGAATTAGGTTAGATGAAAATTATATAATTAATTATATACAATTATTATATAATCAATAATTATATATATAAATTATAAAAAAAAAAATTAATTGGATCCGTCCGTGACCCGACAAGTGTGGCTGGAGATTTGAAAAAAACGCCTGATGTTGTTGACAAACGAGATTGAAGGCTCCGAGTTTCTAAAAAAATGTCATTTTCACCGATCTAGATAGCTCGTCTTGTTCTTTATGCTATCTCTATAAAATCAGTTTTAAAGTTCATTCAGTCCGCATCAAGTTTTCTTCTTATCTCTATAACTCATCTGTATTCCTTCTATATTCTCGCTTTAAGTTTTCAATTCTTTTCTCAATGGCCAATTCTTCTAACATTCCTCTAGATCCATCCATGAGGTATTCAGTACCTCAACCTCCTGTCCTTTCTGCAGCTACCATTGGTGCCATGTTGCAGCAAGAAAATAATAGTATGGCTAATAAGTCAGACTCCGATACTATCTACGACTTGGTGAGTATCGGAACTCGCTACTCATCCTCTATTGTTGCTTTTTCCCAGCGGATTCAAGCCAAAAACCATGAGGTTGAAAAGCTTAAAGAACAAATTGTTGTACTTCAACGAATTGTTCAAGAGTCACACACAAGGGAAGAAATTTTTCGGCAGAAGAATAAAAAGTTGAAATCTCTATTGGATTCTTCATTCCGTTTGCCAGTTCCCATGGATAGGGATGACATGATATTGTATGAAGAGAATGAGCGTCTCAAACATGAGGTTAAGAACCTCAAGTTTATGTAAAAGTATTTTAAAAAAAATATCTCTATGTTTTTATAAACTTTGATCTATTTTTTAAGAGATGTTGTGGGAAGGAATGAGAATGCCACATCATTAAAGGGAAAACATTGTGAGCCACAAGTTCTTGTGGCCTCTGAGATCTCTCTGTGCTGTGGATTCCTCGCATTTCTCCAAAAGATTGTGTTCTCATGTCTTCTGTCAGCATCTCCTATAAGTTGTTTTTGACATTTAATAATACTAATCTCCTATACTTGAACATCTTAATGTAGAATTAGCCAATTCTATGGCCAACATACTTCGTGAAGATGATTGACAATCTTGTTTATGGTATCTTATTTCAATTTTGATTTCTTCATTTTTATAAATTTATATGGTTTCTTATTTCTTTACTAATTTTGTTCTTTTTTTTCAGGCACAAGTTGAAAAATGACATTTTTTGGACCTTTGGTTATGTATTTTTAATTTTAGGTTGTAATTTTGGACCTTTGGTTATGTATTTTTAATTTTAGGTTGTAATTTTGGACCTTTGGTTATGTATTTTTAATTTTGGTTTTAATTTTGGTTATGTATTTTTAATTTTAGGTTGTAATTTTGGACCTTTGGTTATGTATTTTTAATTTTAGGTTGTAATTTTGGACCTTTGGTTATGTATTTTTAATTTTAGGTTTTAATTTTGGTTATGTATTTTTAATTTTAGGTTTTAATTTTGGTTATGTATTTTTAATTTTAGGTTGTAATTTTGGTTATGTAATTTTAATGTGTGTATTTAGTTTTAATTTAGTTTTTAATTTTGGTTGCACATTTGAATTTAGTTTTATTTTTTATAGTGATAGATTTTGAATTTAGTTTTATTTTCTAATGTGATCATTTTGATTAGATAAATTAGAAATCTCAAATTATATTTTTTTTAAAAATTGATATAGAAGTTCAAATCCGATTAGAGTTGCAAATTGTAAAATTGAAATGTTAATTGGGTCAAAGAAAAAAGTCTAAAAAAAAGTCCAATAAAAAAGCCCAACAAAAAGCCCAACTCCGACTCCGCTCCGACAAGTCGGAGTCGGAGTCGGAGCGGAGTGGGGTGTAAGCGGAGTCGGAGTCGGAGGTCGGATTCGGCCTCCGACAAAGTCGGAGTCGGAGTCGGAGGATGCCAAATCCGACTCCGATTGAATCGGTGCTCAGCCCTAATGGGGTACCTGGCTGCTTTTTGCTCTGAATGAATGAAGCTGATTTGCCGTTTCAAGCAAACTGAGTATCTGCCTCTGGAAAACAATTTCCAGAAACGGCGAACTGATGCTGCTCCGGTAATGTGTTTGGAATGTATCTGCTGTTTGCCTACAGCACTTCCAGTACCTTAAAGAACATGCAGTAAGGGGCAAGCATGTATGAAAATTGCTTTCAGCACCAATTGTGATGCTAAATATCCACTAAAAGATCATTTAGCCAGCATCGCGTAAGTTTATCTGACTCATCCTTTCCCTTCCTCTACCTTCCAAGCAAAAGTACCAGCCTTCTATCTGCAGCACACAATATTAATAAAATCAGTGAAAATCCACTAATTGGCAATATCAACAAATTACATACAATTATAAAAACGCACTCCTAGTAAGCATGTAACTTTATATAGGCATCAAATTACCATAATTCTACAATAATTTTTTAAAGGGTAGAACGTAAAGCAGCCAACTTAGTGGCACCAGACATGCGCACAATACCATTTGGTTCCATATCCACAGTAAAATTTACAGCTCATATATCCTGAATTAACCGAGTCATGTCAGCAGATCATAAGACTCCTACCATGCAAAAAGCCTCAGAAACCATCAAATTCCAGAAGAACAATCCCAACTTTTGCTAATTTAATGCTAATCCTGGCATATCCGACCAAATTACTTTGATCACCATAGTGAAAAATGTATTGTGACCATATAAAACCTCTCTTCAAACCTATATTGCACAGATTACAATAGGACGAAAATCCCCATGAAGCAACAAAGCCAACCCACCACCTGTTACCAACAATCAGATTATAACAAGCTAGATGTATGTAATTAATCTACCTAATGGATCCAAGTCAATAGAGTGGGCATGTATATTCAAAAAGCACATCTACCATCAATATTTAAGGCCTAAGTGCTGAACTTGAACCATACCATATTAAAATTACGGTCTTCATTTCCTCAATCTATAATTTCATTCGTGAGACAACTAGGCTCATGCACCAGATAAAATTGGAACAATAAAGAGCCACCTGTGAAAAGAACCGGTTTTCTGCTCTACAGTAATCAGGCATATCCAGCCAAGCATCAGATCATTTTGAAGATTATATGTTACAGAAATTTGTAAATTCTTTTGCTACTGGCCACCGATACCATAAAAATCCAACATGCATCCACCAGTTTCAATAAACTCCAACACACAATTGTCTCTCTACAATTATTGGATCTAAATGAAAAGGGAGAACCGATGTGCAAAATGAGACCTAAACAATCAAAATGGTCCAAAGTTCCCATCTTAACCTCATAATCTACAACTTTGACATACTAATCTGGACGTGCACTTTACAGGCTAAGACCATAACAGCCTGTCTATCATGGAGAATACTGAACATTTCTCCTTCAAGCAGAAACTATTTTTCTAACTCCTAACTCCTATAATATATATATATATATAAATCCAACAATTTATGCAACCCAGCAAAATATTATATAATTCCAAAGAACTGACATTTTAGCTGCTATTCCAATACTACTACTTCTGATTACATTCAAGAGGTAAATAATTTATCAAAACCTGATAAAATCATTTAAGTTCAGCGGTACAGTTCAAAAGCAAACTATGAAAATATCTTTACAGATCCCCAGTGAAGCTAACGACCAAATAACCCCAAAAATAGCAGAATCAGGAGTATAGATAAGGATCATCCAGTGAAAAGCCTAGTGAAGTTTATTATAAAGTTGATACCACTGAATGTGAGATTTGATGTGTCAATGGGTATATAGCAGTTATAAAGGCTAAAATGTTAGGATAAACAAAGGGCCACAACAACGTCCAAAAACCGAGAGCCTACTGAAAGTATAGTTCTATATGAAAGCAACACAGAGGCCCTAACATTAGGACACCATAGGGACACGCAACCAGTACTTCCATACCAATAACAAGTCTAGTTAGGAAAAGAAACAAATCCAGACCCATGCAACTGTTAAAGGGGTAAAATACTTGCCTATGAAGCTCAAATCAGCACAGCCTCTTCTCACATGGCATGGCCACCATCATTTCTTCCGATATCCCAAGGTCCTTTCAATGGTTGGAGCAATTTCTTACTCATGGAAGTGGCCAGATATCTTGACTGCCGAAGAGTTTACAGGGTTAAGACCCAACTAAAGAAAGAGAAACTTTGCAATGACATGAGGCAAGCTGAATCATATAACTCTTAAATTTCCAAACCTGTTTGCAGAGGGGTACATAACCATGATAGAAGAACACTCATAAGAAGGCTGTCCAAGAAATTCTAAATCCTGTGTCTATAATATATTCTTATCTCCATTATGCCACCCACATCCACTATCATCCAGATCCAAAAAACTATTCAATCAGATAAAAGAAACAAACCTTATAATCCCCTTCCAACAAACAAGCACAAATTAGGAATATGCAGCCTCCAGTTCCTCCCCTCCATTTTGGGCAAAAATTCCCACTTTCAAACAAAAATTATCAGGTATCATAAGCTAAACTTCACTCATTTTCGGAATTGAGTAAAACGTAAATCTGCCATCAATACTGTCAGGAGAAACACCAGAGATAGCTGCCCTTTGATGCACTCTTTTTTAGATATATGTAACACAACATGATGATACATCCTTTGAAGAGAAGTAAGCCTTAAATATCATTTTTTATTCTTTTAATCGACTAAAGACTCTCCTCTTACTATTTAAAACATACGGAGCTATGATTCTAAAAACTCTTTGCCTAAGACTTAAGATTGTCCGGACCGTTTAAAGACTTAAGAGTCTACATGCAAGCCTAAATATTCTGGCTTTTGTCCAGGATGGACCCCTCAAACTATTCTTTTGAGAAGCCAACACTATCAAAAAAGACTGATCAATGGCAGGCCGTAATCGTAGTTTCACATCAATTCCTCGCACAGAAATCCATCCTGCATGCTTGATGCTCCACCATCTTCCCATGAATGCTTGTGCCAGTGCTTCCTTGGTCTTGTCCCCATAAAAAAGTGAACCATGATTTTGTACACTCAATTTATGATAACAACAAAACAAGACCCATCTATGACAGATAAATGAATAAGACAGAAACAGAATTCATCATTACATTCAATGAATTTTTAAAAGTATGATCATTTCAGCTGCAAAACACAGCAGCATGACCACTTCAGCTGCCAAAACCCAGCACGCCTTGTTCAAATGCTAGCTTTAAAAAATCACTAGAGCTTGGAACTTTTTTTTTTTTTGGATAAGTCTAGAGCTTTGTCGTAAGAAACTATTTGCTTTTCATCCATCCTTTCATCTAAACAAATAAGAGATGTTTGGGCTTAGAAGGAAAAAAAGTTGCTTGGTGTACCTCACTGTAGAACTACAAAATCTACTGCAGCAACAAACTTCAGATACTGTAACAAAGCTGAGAATTCCACCCGTGTAATAGAATTTCACAAATACCCATGAAAAATAACTCCTGATCACCAAATCTAAGATGATAGGAGCCCAAGTACACATAAAGTATACTAGATGAGCACCTAACTAAAATTGAGAGAGAATCATGTAAACTCAGCCTGTTAAAATCTATATAAGCTGCCCAAAGGAATAAAGTATTGAAAAAGAAAATTTAAAGCTCCTCCACTGTCTACTTGCAGTCCTCAAAAGTTCTTATTTTGATAAGCACAATCCTTAAAATTCTATCATTCTTTTCCCCAAACCATGCTAGACAGATTGCAATCATCTCCCATACAGCTGCAATTTGGGGGTTGCCATATAACTCTCTTCAATTGGCAAAGAGATCTATTATTACCATCCTTTAAGCACAACCCAAGACAACCCAATTGACTGAAAAAGTCATTGTACAAGGCACTGAAAATCTTACAATGGAGTAAATGACTTTAAACTCCAGATTCTCTTTTCCCAAATAGAATGACATGCATAACAATATAATTGCACTCTCTACCAGTGTCCTGAAGCATTATCTTAATACCTTAAGCAACAGACTTCCAACAGGGCAAGAATACACCAATACCAAATTAATTTACAATCACCAATACCAAAGACAGAGTTAAACTGGGTAATGCCGGCAACAGTGGTTGAGCTTCTGGCCAGCTGGTCAATTCCGGGCGGGGTCCCTCAAATCAAGGCAGTGTGGAAGATGGTTCCTATCTGCATTATGTGGTGCTTATGGCAGGAACGTAATGAGCGGACATTTGAAGATAAGGAGCGGTCTTTAGAGGAGCTTCGGTCTTTATTTTTCCGTACTTTATGCTTTTGGGCCATAGCAATAGACTTTAATGGCTTAAGTTTTCATGATTCTCTTGTATCTAATAGCTAAACCTAGATAGGTGCTCCACTTGTATACCTGCTTGTGTACTTGGACTCTGTCTTTATCATTAATACTACCGTTTACTTATCAAAAAAAAAATCATGCTAGATAACAATGTAATTCATATTAGAACTTGAAAACCAAGCCTCAACTGTAGCAACAGATCATTATCTATCAGTCAGCATCATGGATCTTCACTGTTGATTCCTTATAACATATTAATACTTCAGCCTCCAGAACTCAGTGAAATATAGGATTCATATATCAAATACTGCAGAAATTTGAAAATCTTATGGGCATGATATATTACCACACCATTCCAGAATATTAAGCTTGTAGTAACCGACAGAAAGAGACAAATTTAATCAAGATAAAGTGCCCAGGATAAAGAGACTTGAACAAAATAATAATGGTAATATGACATAAAATCTAGCAAGTGATAGAGCCACATATTCCAACTATGCTTCAAAGCAACATTATAATCCTATATACGTCAGTTTAGGATGCCTAAAAATGTATTAAGATAAATTACTGATATATGTAGATGAAAACTAACACTTCTCGCCCATTTATATATGAATAATGGACATCACAAGAAACAGGTAAGCCAATTCTCCAATTGAGCAGTAATCACCCAGATCTCAACGACGAGTCGTGCGAGGCTTGTCAGGTCTGCCCAATGAAGCTGGACCCAGACCATACCGAGGACCTTTGTCAGCAGTGCCCTGAGATACATAAAAAGTGAGATATGGAAACCAAAAATAGAAACTTTAGACTAACACGGTAATTAAATGACCTCAAAAGACCAATAAAGATAATTCCTTAATGTGAGCACACATACCAGGTGAACCCCATAGCCATCTCCATAAGGTGCAGAAAAGATGCTATCTGAGCTGCTGAATTTTGTCCCATACGGTCCACCTGCAGAGACCAGATATCATTAGAATTATTAAAAGAAAATGTGTAACACTGTAACCCAACCATGGAACTCCAAAAAGTCAAGGAAATAATAATATAATATGCTTGCTCTTCTAGGTTGTTCAATTGCATGACACCTAGGAAAGAGATTGCAAACACTGAACAAGCAACGAAACAATTAAAAGACTGTTTGGTCTCAATTTAAAGATCATAAACTACAATGTCCCAACCACCACTCCAAACTAGCAGTAGGACCAAATTCTTTAAATGCTAACAAGCAAACATAGATTGACTACAAACACAAAATTGATCATGATACCAATTGCAAGGGCTATAAAACAGTTTTCCTAGCAGTTAATTGTCTTAGATCTTCAAGGACTTATTTTCCAAAATATGAAAGATAGGGGATCATTGGTCTCTTTCTCTGTGTATGTGCATGAGAGACAGGGAAGACCATGCCAACCACTGATAGGTCCATTTTAAAAGGAATCTCACGTTTCCAAAGGCATAACATGAATCTTGGCATGCTAAGGAAGCTCAATGGCAGGAATAACCAGTAATTTTCCTCACCATCCATGATAGAAAACAAATGCAGAACATATACACTGCAATCTGTAACATGTAAGCTCCCTCCTCGCTTTCCTCATCAAAGATGTCTCAATATTCTAACACTTTTTTACTTTAAAAAAAAAAAATCTAACACTTTTTTATTTATTTAAGCAACGATATTGAATGTTACTAAAAATCACAAGGGATGCCTAACACTTCTTTTTCTTGCTAAAAAATGTGATTATACTTGGGAATTTATATGTGCTCCCTTTGCAAAAAGAGGCTAAAGTCTGTTCAAAACGAATGTGGAATGGCTTCATACATTTATGCATACATCGTGCTAAAACTATGGGATGAGAATGAAAATTCAAATCAAAACATATTCATGTATTCCAATTAGCACCACACCAAAAAAATGAAAACCCAAGGAAAGTTCAAAGGGCCAAGGTGATTGAAAAAAAAAAAAAAACAATACATTGCTCAAGGTAGAGTGGAAAGGCTAGAGAGCTTTTTAGAGCCATTTTTTTCTTTCCTTCTCAGTTGTGGCAGTAATAAGTAATTTTGTGACTCCCACGAGAATGAAAAAATGCTAACTATTACTCTCCATAACATTTACGTGTGAAATTAAAGAACTCTAGTAAACAGAACAGCCAGTTTATACTTGTAGGTGCAAAACACAGCTATGATGACATGAATGTCCATAGAGAAATTAAAGTCTGTAATACAATATCTCAGTAATGTTCAATATCCAATGAAAAATAAAACTTCTAGAGAGGAGTGACTCGAGCAAATAATACCAGAACCCCATGGCCTACTGTCAGCATTTGCAAATTCTGCACGTAGCCTCTCAACTTCACGAGCCATGGAAACCAAGTTCTTTTCCATTGTCTGTCTCTGTTCCATCAGCTCAATGTTTGCCTTCTTCTCATAATCAAGTGCCGCTCTACAGAACAAAGCCTTCAATTAGCCTACAAATGTTAAGCTAAAAGTGTTTTCATGATACAAAAGATAGGAAAAGAAAGCTACATATGTAATCTTAACACAGACCTAACATGCATAAGCTCCTGGTGCATCCCATCAATCTCTGCCTTTAGACGAGGAATCTGTTGATTATCAGCTTGCAATCTTACAGTGTCTTGAGTGAGGCTCTTAACTTGCGTTGCAAGGTCCTGCCTAAGGTTATTCAACTTCTGAACTTCTGTGCGAAGTTGTGCAGCCTCATTTTTCAGAGGCTCAGCAGCTCGGAGATCAGCCTCTAGCTTCAGACCTTTCTCCCTAAGCTCCCTACAGCGGATTTCTTGTTCTGCACGGGCATCAGCAACAATGATATTCATGCGATGAAGCTCCTCCTTAGTAGCACCAAGCTCTCGATGCAGAGCCATACGGTCTTCAACCAGCATCCTATTATCACCTAAGAGCCTCCGCATCTCAGTATGCTGCATTTCAAGCTCTTCCTCCAACAAAGCAGGATGAGGAGGAGGAGGCCTAGGCATTGGAGGCCCCCGAATGAAAGGCGCTTCAAGTGAGTAACCATGCCTGTCATTGAAGGCTTCACGAGGACCTCGGTTTCTCCCAGCCATATCAAATTACCCTAAGATATAGTAAAAACAGTAAATACGAAACCATCAAATTTTTTTATAATACTGCTATTACACCATATATGGGCATCCTGAGAGTTCAATTAATTATAAGCACCATGACAGCAAAACTCGCAATTGAAGTTAAATCATATACCAGTAACTAACATACAAGTGCGCGCATGCACACATGAATACCAGATTTCATACACACAAAAACACTCCAAAATCTCATAGTTTGGTATACACAACTACATATAAACATGCGTGCACGCGCGGACACAAGATTTACGTAACCATTCCATAGCAACCAACATCTTTGTGAAGAAAGACACGGATCGCAGGAAAACAGAAAATCCTTGCAGGTAACGTTTGCTAACTGAGAAATTTTTAAATTCGAAACAGATTATGTTTCTGAATGATACGTTTCGGGTGGCTTTTAAGCGCTAGAGAACGATATTTCCAACTCCCTTTTTTTCTCGTTTACCCCATATTCCGGCAACCAAACAAAGAATTTAGCACTAAAATAATACTCATACAAACCTAACTCACTTAACCTATCTATATGTTATTAACTTCCAGATTACCGATAAGGAGGTTACAACTTACTTCTCAAACGCAAGTTCTAAGCCAAAAAACGAGAGAGATGAGAGAGACTTTGAGCCGCCTGTTGAATTTGGTCTGTGCAAGGGCTCGGCTCGAGGGGCTTTTCACTTTTGAAGGTAACGATCAACCTACAATTGGTGAGGACTGCTTGTATTTGAAGCAGGCGATGGAATATCTAATACGGCGTCGTTTAGATTGTCTGATTGGGAGTGTTTGGCTACAGCTTGCTGGTGTTTTCGTCGGGGTTTTGTGAGGGTCGTTTTTTAAAACAAATTTGAAAGGTGAATATTGTTTTCAACTTTTTAAGGCGATATGAGTCGCTCCTATAGGGACGACAACACCAAGAGGCTGCAGAAAGCTCTACCATACACCGAGTTGAAGTTTCCACAGGATCATAAAAATCAAAGTCGCTTTAATGACTAATGAGGTTAAAAATACAGGTTTTCAGGGCAAGTTTTAATTAGCTTCAGTAAAAATTCTTACTGTAAATATCTCAAATTTAATGGATCCAATATCAATAAAAACGCAACCCAAACAAGAATTACGTGAGTTTACACATTTTACGACTGTAAATATTATTTCTTTTTCATATATATCACATCTCTATTGGATTTTGTTTGGGTTGTGTTTTTATTGATATTGGATCCATTAAATATGAGATATTTACAGTAAGAATTTTTACTGAAGCTAATTAAAACTTGCCCTGAAAACCTGTATTTTTAACCTCATTAGTCATTAAAGCGACTTTGATTTTTATGATCCTGTGGAAACTTCAACTCGGTGTATGGTAGAGCTTTCTGCAGCCTCTTGGTGTTGTCGTCCCTATAGGAGCGACTCATATCGCCTTAAAAAGTTGAAAACAATATTCACCTTTCAAATTTGTTTTAAAAAACGACCCTCACAAAACCCCGACGAAAACACCAGCAAGCTGTAGCCAAACACTCCCAATCAGACAATCTAAACGACGCCGTATAAGATATTCCATCGCCTGCTTCAAATACAAGCAGTCCTCACCAGTTGTAGGCTGATCGTTACCTTCAAAAGTGAAAAGCCCCTCGAGCCGAGCCCTTGCACAGACCAAATTCAACAGGCGGCTCAAAGTCTCTCTCATCTCTCTCGTTTTTTGGCTTAGAACTTGCGNTAGAATCCAAATTAAAAAAAAAAAGTTCTAAACACTCAAAAAACTGGAGAGAGAGTCAATATATATTGATTCAAGACTTTTACATCCAACTACAAAGTTAGAGATACATTTCGGTGGTCGGTTTGGGTGTCGAGACATACTCAACACTTTTCAACACTCTTCATTATTATTTATTATTTTATTATTATTTTTTATCTACTTTTTATTACAATTTATTACTTTTTACTATTATTTAATATTTTACTATTACTTTTTATTTACTTTTATATTATTATTCATAACATACTTCAATACTTCTTAACACTCAAACCTAACTAGATTTAACACGTGGGAATATTGAGGCCTGTAACATGAGCTGATGGTTACTAATAAAATGTTTGATGGGCTGAGGCCTCTTCTTTCTCAGATCTCAAAATGTTCAAGAATTGGTGGGTCACATCACATGCCTTCTAATACTCGGCCCATATAGACTATGTTGAGTGATAAAGTTGATGGATTTAAGATTATGTTTCGGTGTCAAGAATATTTTAATTTTTTTGAATCAATCATTAATAAGATTTATTAATTTTTTTTATAAAAGGATTTAATATTTTTAAATTTTTTTATATAAATTTAAACTTATCTCAACTTATTTTATATATTTAAATACATATTTCAACTTAATTATTTTCATTTAAATATATCTCAATGCAAGGATCCATAAAATACTACTATTCACGTATCAATTCAAATCATCTAGAATAACCTCAACATCCAAACCCAGGCTATTAGCTCCCCCCAAAATCATCCGATCTTTCATGAATTAATAATGGCTAAGTTAATTACGTTGTGACTACAGACTGTGTACACATCAAGCTGTATTGCTGTTTTCTTTTTTGCCGGTTATTACCTTTTCAAAAGCTGCACGGTGTAAACATGAGTTAATTAATGTCGTAAACAGTTTAAACGAATTTGAAAAAAGGAAAAACAAAAGGAAAAGCCAAAAGTAGCTCTTCCCCTTTGATTCCCATTTCTACAGACAGGCTAGTAGAGGGAATTTCTTGACCAAATTACAAGCAAGAAGACGAAGAAGAAGAAAAGGTTGAAAGAGAAAAGAATCGGTGAATAACTAGCTGGGTCCTACAAAAGTTTGTATTGATTGATCATGTCGATATATATGTACGTGCAAATAACCATGGAAGAGGACGAATATATATATCAGCTTGTGATGCCACACGTGTGCACTGAGGCCAAACTCCTTATATCACTTTCATTTCTGTCTGTTTTCACGATGCCTTTGCTGCATCGTTATACTGAGATTACTTCGAATACATATATATCTCCTCTGGGGCCAAAGCGGCTGGCTGATTATTAAGAGTCACCTCTCCTTTTGGTTTTGACCCATATTGGCATCCTCCTCTTCATTCTTACAGTGGGGAAGTTAACAACTGTATCTTCCTCAGCCTCCCAACTGCAGCTTGGAGATCAAGAAGAGCAAAATTAATATATATTCAAAACTCTTAAAATATAGTACGTAGTACCGCATGCCGAGGTATATATATATCACGTTTATACATACATATCATTAATGCAACCCTAGCTAGCAAACCCTACTTGTGAAGTTCCATACTCTTGTTTTTGGGTCTAACCCTGAATTAATGTTGAAGACATTAATATTGGATTATTATTTATTGGTTTGTTTAAAACAAAGGAAGTCAATGAAGTAGCTAGAACAAACACATGATCAGCACAGATCATGCGGTTTTTTCAAGCTAATAATTCAGCAAAACATCTTGATCGACTAGATCAATCGATCGGGACAATATTCTATGTTGATTGGACTATAGATAGCAAAGTTTCGAAAGATGTACACTGTCTGGCTGGCCCGCTACGAGGATTACAGGCGACTTAATTTATGACAAAAGATGAAGACATGATCATAGAAATTAAGATTAGTTCTTCGAGAATCGTACTGTTTAGAACCGGTCAAATGTTTCAGCTTTGATATCTCAATAGATTTAGGTTGTATTTAGATAATGAAGTGATTTTATATATTTTGATAATAATAATAAAAAAATAATATAAAATATTAAATAATAATACAAAATAATAATAAAATATTGTAATGCACAAACCAGTGGCCCAAAATTAAATATGGTACAAGTCAAGTCAATATCTCGTGCTGCATGTGTCACTATCTGAAAATCCAATTGGGACATCATGAGCCGCGTCTGTACTGCCATGAAAATGTTAAACATCTGCACGATGGCCTCTCTGATGGTGTCTATCTACAAGGCTTTAGTAATTTTGATCTTATCCATGCATGCAGTATATTTAAGATCATGTATATGTGTGCATGCAGACAAATTAATTAACTTGGTTTGCAGTTTGTCCAGGCCCACTTGGAAAAATCTGCGGAATCTAATATTATTTTTATTTATTTATTTATTATTATTATTATTATTATTATTATTTTGGCCATATTTTGTCTTTAATCATGTGCGAAATTGTAGAAACAAAGGCAGGATTTTGTCACGACAACGCCACACAAAGGTCAAGGACTTCCTCCGCCCACTTCTCCCGTTGAAGGTTAAGTGGTGGTATTTTTGCTTTAGGAAAGCACTACAGCCACAGCTGCCAGCTCGTTGGAAACTACCGTTAGTGAAAAAATGAGTTTTTTTTTTATGTATTTTTAATACTATTAAATATTTCTTTTTCTTTTTTTAAATTCATAACATCGTTCAAAAATATTTTCTTAATCATAAAATAAAAATAAAAAACAAAAAATTTGGCAGCGGTACAAAATTACTTATATAATAATTAATTTTTAATAATATAACATCCTCTGATATTATTATAAAATGATTAAATTGGGGGAAAATTCTCATAATTATTACCTGAACTGAGTGACCAAGTGGTGCAGAAAGATGGAAGCTTCCAGCCTGGCCAAGTCAAGGCCTGGACACAGCCTTTGTCCACCTCCAAAAGGTGTGAAATTACAAGTAGTGCTCGTGTCTTTGTCCTGTACTTCCGGGCCCCCAAATTAAATCCATCACTTAAAAACCTAAAATTTAAAGAAATAACAAAAGATGCTATACATAAAACAATTAAAACATTTTTGGGGTCCTCACTAGAAGAAAAACACTTAGATTATGGTTAGGTATTTGGGACGAAAAATAGTTAATTTGTTATGAAAATAGACTATTTTTTGTTGCAAACAGTCATTTCGACCATAAATAAAATAAGTATTTTTCTTGTAATGTCTCTTAATCAATTAATTACCTGCCATCTCCATGGATTGAACTTGTAAGGCCAGTCGTAGTGATTTTCATCCAGATGAATCGATCTAAAATATGCGAAAAAACACCATCCTTTTGGTATCAAATACCCTTTTATCTCTACGTCTTTCATTGCCTTTCGCATCACACCAATTATAATGTTTCCCATCCTTAAAGTTTCCGTAATCACCTATAAATTAAGATGAGTAGAAAGACAACCTTATCATTTATTTTTTAATTTTCCTAATTTATTTTTTGACTAATGCTACATACAGTCGTGAAGAGTACAAGCGCCATAATCACTTTGAAAAAGAATATAATCCACTATTAAAAATTTAATTTTCTTTTAATGTGAATTCCGTATTTATTTACTTTTTTTTAAATGATTACGAAACGCTTGCATAATATTCATGACTGCCAATATCATTTCATATTTTCTGTTAGAAGATATATATATATATATATACACACACAAGTAGTACTTACGGTTTGTGTAAATGGCAATGATAAGTAATCACTCCAACGTAAAGGCTGTCCAAGCTGAGCTTTGAGTTTTTTCAGCTCCAAGTTTTCCTCCTAACGACGATGATGATGATCAGATATTTATGATCAACACTAATTATTTAGATTACAACATAAGAACTAACTAAATATAATAATAAGTACTAATACATTGTACCAATTTTTTTTAATGCATGTACATGACACACACATGTATATTATATACACGATAGGCAGTCACACATGCAAAACGACATCACACTAACCCAATTACTGGCCCAACCAATTAATGTCGATACACAAACTTATAGCAATATTATTAGTACTGGAAATTTTTTGAAGAAAATTTCTACACGCATCCTACAGAAAAAAAAGCTATACATATATACATACATTTTTTTCCATTAACTAATAGTGGGATATCTTTTGAAAAATAACTTTACTAAATATATATGCAAAAATTCTATGTGCAGTTACTTTTACATACTAGTCTTTGTGCACTCTACTGATCATATGATTGAATGCATTGTTTTTTTTTAATACAAAATAATTAATTTAGTCAATCACATCAAAAAGTACGCAAAGAATACGTAAAAGTAACCGTATGTAGTAGAACTCATATATATACTTCGTTACTGTTTATATATGACTAGTTATTTACAATAAAAATGAGTTCATTTTGATTATTGTAAATAGTCATTTTCATTATAAATAGCTTGTTACAAATAATATTTGTCTTGCAATGAATTATATGCATAATGGTAATTAATATGAACTGTTATATATGGTAATTTTGGCTTACACTGTGTCACAAAATTACTAAGTAGTACTGTGGACAAACCCTAGTTAGTGTATATATTATATAATATATATATATAGCTAGTCCACTTCTACTATTACACCTTTGACAAAATCAATCCGAAAGGAAGTAATTAGCAGTACTCCTAGAAATGACAAAGCAATCGAAAATGACACACCATGATCATGTACTACTAGTACTGCATGATCATGATCATGTACTACTAGTACTAGTCAAGAAAATTGAATCACATGATATTGATCTCGCAAATTTGCAAAAACAGCAGGCAAATTGCTGAAATCAAGCCGAATGATAGTAATTCTAAGAGCATATTTTCGTTATAAATCCATTAAACAAAAGAAAAACGTGCGTACCGTTAATTGCTGCAGAGCAGTGGGGCAATCCGAGAGGTATTTCACTGCCAGAGTCATAAGAACCGGCACTGAATCCTCTCCTGGAATCATCATATCAATCATGTTATCTGCTAGTAGATCGTCCGTTAATTGCTCGCTTGAACCATTGAGTAAAACATCCAACACATCTTTTGGAACCCAGCCGGCTGCCGAGACGCCATTTTTTCTTCTAGCTTGGATTATATTTTGTACCAACTTAGCCATTTTCTTCTTTGCCTGAAATTCGTCATGTGAGAAATTAAGAAATCGGTATATATGCAAACAAATTATAGGCAAGTTATAGACTAATTAATTACTTGCCTTTAGTGATCGATATAGCTGAGTTCCCGGAATGTTTATGGGTAAAGACATGAGTCCAGAGATGAATTCTTGGAACTGTTTCTTTAGAAGCTCCATTTCTTCACCTGGATTCAAACTAATCAATGCCTTGACTAGTACTTGAAACGCAATCTGGAGAGGCAGAAAGTCCGGCCGACCAATTCTTAGTTACTTTTCAAAAGTACTAGCTAGGCAACGTAATAATTATGAATCTAATTCTCCCGACAAGTAATTTTCATGCAGATTTGTTATGAACCACCCCACATAGACAACTGGGTTTCTGAATTTAAACCGAAATCATCTTCAAACTTAAGTAGGAGCCAGGGAATCATTCACAGCTGGGTGATTCTGATTCCATTGGCGAGAGAGAGATGGTCAATCGCATGCCTATTCATGAGGCTCTAACTTTCTTATAAAACATGTTAAACACAGTAAAAGAAGCCATAATATAGATCTAATTAAGAGAGATGGCATCTTTTGTTTTGACTTGTGTCTAATTAGAATTCTCACCTCAGACTTGGAAGAAGCAAAATATAGCTAGATTAATCCAACTTAAAAGAGAGGAACTAGCTTCCCTAATCCGTATAGATTGGCTGAGAGAGAGAGAGAGAGAGCTAACGTTTTTGGCTTCATCTTGTACGTATATGGGATGGTCATCTTTCCATGTTTCCATCGATTCCTGAACATACTTGTGCATGTCCTTGGTAATTTGAGCCTTGAGATGTGGGGACTTGAAGAAGGCTCCAATAAGTCCATGGATTTTCCTTTGTAGGCTCCCATTGATGAGCAAAATGGAAGATTCCCCCATCAGCTCCGTGAGAGATTTGGGGTAAGACGGCACAAAAGTCTTTGCATCACTTTGAAGAACAAATTTACTTACTTCTGCATCCGTCGAAACAATGGTCGGACTTCCAAATATATGAGACTTAAAAACCTTGCCATATCTGCAAAAACAAATATTTGTTACTCACATGCCTTTATTATGCTCACCAGCAAAATAAAAGTATTCTTGTGTTGTTAATGCACAAAGAAGTAACAAAACGAAAACAAGAATTAACAGTGTCCGATTACATATATGGTGGTTATACTAAAGCGTAGATGTGAATGTAAATTAAGCTAAATCATAAGGAAATAATACAAGATTTGACGGTGCAATTAGTAGAGAGTAATGATCTGGGTACTGCTCATGCTAATCCCACTTACATGCGGCAACGTTTATCCATGAATGTCTCAGGGCGGTCAGAGTAAGCACAAGATACAAACTCAATTGTTTCCCCGATAAATGGCCATCCAAGAGTGCCTAAAGGAAGTGTGCTTCTCTGTAATGATCTGAGTCTAAACCTTTTCCTGTAGAGAATCATGGTGGACAAGAAAATTGCTGTCCCTAACACAATCCACATACTCATGTCCATCATGGATAAATTTCCAGCATGCACGCTCTCTCTCTCTCTCTCTCTCTCTCTAAGCTTTGCGTTAAGTATGCTTAATCATGGTGACTACAGCCATGACTAACATTTTCGTGATGAAAGAATAAGTGTGCATGCGCACGCGTGCGGAAAGAGAGAGAGAGAGGTTGGGGCCAAGATAATGTAGAACAAGGAATATTTGTATTGGGACAGGCATAGATTTGGAAGAATTGCCGCGAGTTGTTTTCTATAAGCAGGCTTTGTCTTGTTGCTGGGTTTACCTAAGGTTGGAGGTGTTCTCTCATATTCTCGTTTTTTATCAACAGTAAGAACTGTATTTAAGAACTTTTTTTTTTATCATAATAAAACTTGGGTTTGAAGCTTAGCCGGGTTTTATTGGATTGATTGGCAGCCAGACCAGAAGATCTTTTATCTGAGACAGGACAACTTTTCCTACTTATGCAGTCTGATCAAAAAGTAAGACGAAGTTTAAGATAACGCTAACTTTTGTCATTTTGACCAATAATCCAATTGAGTAGACCATATATATACAGTAACCCAGAAATGAAATGGTGAATACAGCATATCTGGGTTTGACCAAATGACCCATTTTGTTCAGTTGGGTTTCAGTTTCAGTAGCGTACATTTATGCTGAGGTTAAAAAGTACACAGAGCAATGATTTAGAAATGCTTTCGAGGATATTGTGATAAGTTTGTTCAGAACATAAATATACAAAGAGTGAGAAGCCCCCACAAGTGCATGATTGCTTTTGTGGAGTCCCTCCCGCTTTGGCAGTGGCAGCTGGGCAGCCTCGTGCATTCATGTGAGATTCAATAAATCCGACCACAATCCTCCATCATCACCCCCTTGCCTCACAACTTTTGTCCCTTTCTCTCTCTCTCTCTCTCTCTCTCTGCACACACACACACATACAGAGAAGGCCAACCTCTCATGTCACATTCATTCCCCATCATTTTCTCATTTTATATGGTAGAGGCCACATGTATCTCCACCTCCTTGCCAGGAAAATACTGTTAATCAAAGCTGAGGAGTAATTGGCTATACTTTTCTATGAGCACAAAAATGGTGCCCAAATGTCAAGTAAAGCAATGAAGTAACTTAACCAGTTTTATGGGCTTTCAAGATCTCTCTTTGACCGTTACCAAAATAATATTCAATTCTCGGAAATGGCCCATTTCTGATTGCTTATGTTTTTAAAATGCTAAGCTCCCATTCCTCTGCTTTGCTTTATCTCTTTGTTCAAACTACCTAACTTATGATTAAGTATCTTGCTTAAAAATTTTTACTTTAATCAAATATCATCATTGCATCGTATTGCTTCTCTCTCCCCCACGCTATTGTGCTTGTTTGTGAGTTTTATTTATTCATTCAACCCTATCTATGAGAATCCTGGAGAATATTGTGGATATATTTATATATTGATTGAAAGGTCTGAATTTGGGAACCTTCGGATATTATAATAATAATACATATATTTTCATTTTTCTAATGACCTATGTGTAATTTTAGAAGAGGAAAGCTTAATTGGAGCCTGTTTTGGTAGTGGTAGTTTGGTGTTGGAAGCTTGCAAGTGGTGGAAAACCTTTCAGTACGCCTGTAGACAAAATCATTTTCTGTTTGCAGACTTGCAGCTTGTTTACAACTTTCCCATAAAAATCGTGGCTTGTTATTTTCTAGGAATTGTTGTATTGCACTTAAGACAACAATGACTTCATGAACGTGGATGGAATTAGATGAAATTTTTGAAGATATCATTCAAACAGAGTTGGGAATCCAATGATATTCAACATGAGTATAAACTACATTCAATGTCAATTAACATGAAAAACGGAAACCAAAAGATGATACTTTCTAGTCGTCTCTAAAGTTGATAGTGAATGTTCAGTAATTAGATACTCGGGATAGATTTTGCTCGAATAAATTGTTTGAGAATGGCTTTCTCTTCATCAATGCGCTTTTTTTCTTCAGGATCTTTTGTTTTGACCTTCCTTTTCTCCTCCAATAACCACTTGAAAAGTTCACGCTGCTGATCCTCTGGAATTGGTTCCCTTGATTTCACAGCCTCTGTGATGGTTGAAAAGGGTAAGGGTTTTTCAGGAACAAGAGTAGTTGTAGCAGCGTTTGTTGAAACGGGAGTCGCAACCTCTTCCCCTACGTCTGTGTCTTTCTTCTTTGTCCTCATAAAGAGGTAAGCTATAAAGTTCACACAAACCTCAAACTGATAAGAAGCACGTTAAGAGCCCTATGGATAATTTTGCCAAGTGACTAAATCAAAAGTTTCAAGACAGAAATTCACTAACTTTAAATGAATAAAAAGAAACTTGCACTAGAAACAGAGAAGAAAAAATCAGGCTACAAAACTATGAATACCTCTCAAACAAATTGAGGACTAAAACATGTTAAGAATATATTCCCTTCATAATAATCTTTTCATTCTGCTTACATGTCAATGTAATGAAACAAGTTTGCTACCCTTGAAGTCTTCTTGCATACCTCAGTGACCTATCTCAAATCTGCCCCAGATACCAAACATGATTCAAAGATGATCGCCTGATGCAGGTCCTATATGCTATATGTTAAAGCAATCAATATTTTCTCAGCAATTAGTTAAGTAGGCAAGCGACCTTGGGGCAAACAAAAACTATTTTTAATCACCTGTACTATAATATTTATTTTCAAGGATCTTTTGAGCTCCAAGACAACATCTTCATCTCTAAAATGTTTATACGCAAGGCACAGTGTTTTAGCTTTAATTGCTGGAGATAATTGCAAGATCAAATTGAACTCTAGCTTATTGATTTTGAAACTAGTAGTTTATTCTCTTCTACTCACTCTCCATGGATAGTTCAAACACGACAAACAATTGTGTTAAATATGTATGTGCCTTTGATCATTAGGGGTTTAGAATGACTTCCTCAAGACAACCTCTTAGGTTACTCTTATGTTACATGGATTTATGGATATTCAAGTTCAGTAAAGTGGATGTCCAAAAACTAAGACGCGGAACTATTTTGGATTGTAGGATGAAGAGAGGTAGAAGTTACACATTTTGATGATTCAGGTGTTTTCATGAGTCCTAATACATGGACAATAAACAAGCATGATGCCTAGATACATAATCACAGATGATGCAGAAACTGAGGCCATTTTGCATAGGCATTCACTGAGTATTTATTACAGTTGTTACTAAGATAAGAAACTGATTAGAAATGCCAAGGTTCATAACTCAAAAATGGAGAAACCAAAATGTACAAGAAGTCAATAACCCCCAAATCCCCCCACCACCACCCAAATCTAACATAACTTTTATTTATATATTATTGACAAGATAAATTTTATTCCAAGTAAATAGGCATAGCCCAATTACACAGGATGTATACAAATGAGAACACCTACCTACAAGCTAAAACAGAATATAACTAAAGCAAAACATTACAATCATTCCCATTCCTTACAAGACTCTTCACCCAAAAGCTTAAAGTACTAAGGAAATACTCCCTAAGTTCCCCTATAGAACGTTCACAATTGTCAAAGCACCTCCCATTCCTCTCTAACCATAAACACCATAGTAAACACAGGGAGATCATCTTCAACACTGCAGCACTGTTACTTCTCCCCCCGATACCTTGCCAACATGCAAAGAAATCCGCCACATGCATAGGCATCACCCATAAGATGCCAACCCTTGCAAAAATTTCATTCCACAATGATGTCGCTACCTCACAAGGAAGAAAAAGACGATCAATAGATTCACCTTCCTTCTTACACATAAAACACCATTCGGCCACCTGAAAACCTCTCTTCCTCAAGTTGTCTGTGGTTAATATTTTCCCAAGGGACACCAGCCAGCAGAAAAATGGAACCTTACTAGGCACCTTGGCTTTCCAAATACATTTCCAGGGATAGCTTTGACCCCATGACTGGTTAACACCTTATAAAAAGAACTCACTGGAAATCTGGAATTAACTGTATGCGCCCACAGCAGACTGTCCTCCCTGTTCTGATCAAGCTTCATCTCATATAATCTAACAAATCAGAAACTTCACATACTTCCCAATCCTGCACATCTCCAATAAATTCCACAGACCAGAAAATCAAATTGTTAGAAAAGTGATAGGAATCAGCCACTGCAGCCCTTGTCTCTAGAAATCCTGAAAAGCTTAGGGTAAACAACCTTAAGAGGTGAATCCCCACACCAGGTGTCATGCCAAAAATAGATCTTTGCCCCATCCCCCACCTTGAATTTGGAATCTTGAAAAAGTCCCCCCACCCCAGCCGAATAGACTTCCATGAACCAAACATCCCTCTAACTTCATTCGTGCACCAACTCCCCCACATCGTCCCATATTTAACATCCACAATATTTCTCCAAAAAGCATTACTCTCATTATGGTACCTCCAAAGCTATTTCACAAGGAGAGCTTTGTTGAAAAGTCTTAAATTTCACACTCCCATCCACAGGAAACTGGAAGACAAACCTTTTTCCAACTCACCAAATGAAACTTTCTTTCCTCCCCATTACCATCCCCCAAAAAATTCCTATATTTCCTCTCAATTCTTTTAGCAACCCCAACTGGTTAAGGAAAGAGAGAGATGAAATAAGTAGGGAGATTAGTCAATGTGCTCTTAATCAAGGTAACTCTTCCGCCTTTAGACAAATATAATTTTTTCCAGCCAGCTAACCTCCTCCTAATCTTCTCAATTACCCCATCCCAAATAGAAACTGAATTGTGAGGAGCACCCAAAGGTAGTCCAAGTTATCTCGTAGGTAACGAAGCTACCTTACATCCCAAAATATTGGCCAGATCCAAAATATTCTTGACCGTACCCACTGGAACAATTTCAGACTTGGAAAGATGAATTCTTAACCCAGAAACAGCTTCGAAACATAACAGTAAGGCTCTCAAAATTCAAAACACGAAGGTGATCCAGATTGTTATTACATAGAATCAAAGTCTTCTCTGCAAAAAGCAAATGGGATACTGAAATACTATCCTGAGTCTCATCACCCACCACAAATCCCGACATAAATCTTCCTTCAACAGCCGCCTCAAGCATATGACTCAATGCATCCATCACTATTACAAATAGAAAAGGAGATAAGTGATCTCCTTACCTCAAACCCCGAGAGCTGTTAAAAACACCAACCGGATTGCCATTCACTAATATGTTAGATTTACCCAAATCTAACATGACTAAGTTGCTTTGAAAGTTATTTTGAGATGACTGGCACTTTTACTTACTGTTTTTCTCGTGCTACGGTGCTACCCATATATTGTAACACAACTCACACTCTCACCACATATAAAACAGGAGCAAGAGCCATGACTTACCATTCTCAAAGTACAATGTTTACTTATTAACCCCAAATTCACCACCACTCTTCCGCATGAATTCCAATTCAGATCTAAAGATCATCACATTCTCGCGCCATTTCTCGACTATGGAGAATCATACATCCCACAGAAGCCCAACCCTGGAACCCCTCTTAACACATTCCCTTTCATCCATAACCATTAATCAGCCTCCCACCCATAGAAGAAAAAACATCAAATGTCTCATGATCATAAATTGAACCAATCAATGAATCCTCGGAAAAACACTTATGTTTATTGGAAATTGAAAAAAGAAAAATAAACTTTATCACATAGCTGAAGAATTGAAGAAATGGACCTCCAACAGCAACATTCACAGCCAAGAGCATGGGCCAGACAAACTTGTAGCGCCGAGCAAATGACTCTTTTGGGGGCTGCTGAGGAGGCGGAGCTGAAGACTGAGGCCCCATTGATGATGTCATCGACGACGATGAAGGGAACTCCTGGGCTTTCTGTTGCTGCTCTTGAAATTGTCTCAGTTGCGCTGTTCACAAAGCTCACAAGCAATCAATCAAAAGTAAGATACCAAACCCCGCAAAAACAATAACAGGAGATTTTTTTATGGACGACATATCCGTGTGTGTGTGTGTGTGTTATTTCAGAAACAAAAGGCAAAATTGGAGAGAAAAAGTTGAAAATTTTATTTACCCTTTTTGGGTTTGTTGGTGTAAAGCTTTGGAGCTTCGCTCATCGTTTTAGCTTCACTTTCTTGATCGCCAATCGGCTGCCACTATATCTACTTTCGTAACAGTGACGCTCTCTCTTCTTTAAAAAAAAAAAAAAGGAACATACGAAGCTGACCCTTCTGATTCGTTAATAAACCCCCTTGTTTCTGAATTTGACTAATTTTAACGGGGAAAAAAATGTAATTCTTAAAAAACGCTCTGTCCATTTATTTAACGCAAAATATGAGACATGAATTACTTTTATTGATTTTTTTTTTAGTTACTCAAAGTACAGTTTTCATACAAATCCTTATTATTATATTTAAAAAAAATTTTAAAATTATAATAATATTCTTTTTAAAATGATATTTTTTTTTTATCCTTATTCATCAATAGGACTGCACACGCAATCTCCCACATAAGACTGTAAATAGAATTTCTTTTTTTTTTAAATGAAAGTGCTAGTTATTATCATTTTAAATGTCATCATTTCACTGTTCTCGCATCAAATGATTATTAAAATAAAAATAAATTAAACTATAAAAAGCAAATATCACGTTTGTTTTTGAGAAATAGATAACAATTTCTGCACAAAATGATAATTTCATAGATTGCAATTTTACGACATCTTTCCTCTGGTCGATGGAAGAATCGATAAGTAGTTAGATTTGATCAGACAATGTTGTAGGTAAATCATGATTTCTTTATTATTTTCTCTCTTTCTTTGAGCAAATTATCATCAGCCAAGCATTTGATAATGAGTTTCCTCCTTCGTCAGTAACAAATGAAGAAGAAATAATACCAAATCGAGGGGTATTTGTGAATAAGAAACACAAGTTTTGTATATTCATGGCAATCAATGGGAGAAAATGAAAAAACCAAACAGCAAGTTTGAGAAATGTGCTAGAAACTAGAAGACTATTTTTCCAAGTTCTATAGCATTCATCCACAAAAACTTCAATCCGCTGATATAAACAAATGTTTTGTCTTTCACAGTGGAATACACTTAGCCTAAAGTTAGTCTCCTAGGAGTTGACAAAAAAATCAACAGGAAATGGAGGTCCCCAATGGACAAAGACATGGAAACTAAACTCCTGCCCTCCAGGCTCCAGTCACACAAATCATACTTAATTCTGCCCCCACCAAGTACAACGTGCCAGGCTTCGCCGCTTGTAGCAAAGCTTTTCTCCATGGCCATCAAGCTCATAGTTGACCTTCATTAATTAGTTCCAAGAGCGACCACCACCATAACCCCTCCCCCGATCTCGAAAACTCCCATGACCTGATTGATTGATTATCAATGGAAACATACTTTCAGTAATCAATTTCATTAAAATACATGCAGATCATGCGCACACAAGTGTGGCCCGTGGGGATGGGTGGGTGCATGAAAAGGGCGTGTGTTCTCCAAGATAAAGCTAGTCAACTAACCTGTAGGGGGAGGTGCACCACTCCCCATTGCTGCCAATTCAGGACTGACCTTCTGACCAGCTTCCTCGAGTATGCTAATGAGTTCCTTCGCAAATCTGGCATTTGAAGCTGTGAAGAAAGTGTATGCAGTTCCTTTTGCCCCAGCCCTTCCCGTTCGACCAATTCGATGAACATAGTCCTCAAGTGAACCTGGAAAGTCGTAGTTTATCACATATTTCACGTCCTTCACATCTGCCACAAAATGAAAGCACAATACACATAAAAGAAATGTCATAGGCTCACAACATCACTTTGGAAATTCATTTTGAATAAAGAACCAATAGCCCAACAGAATTCTGCTTGCATGCCAGAGTATACAGAGTCTTGTGGTAGCACGTATCAACAAAAGGTCAGATGAATAGTAAACAAGTATTGAGTCAATTATGCCTTCAGGGGAGGAATACGAGGGCAATATCCATAAGCATGAAAATAAGTTCTGAAATAGCCATATAAGCAACATCGATGTGATAAATAACATGATCTTAGATAAACAAAAAATGCTTGCAGTAAAATTTACAGGCAACTAATTACACAAGGCAATAACTAAATAGAGTTTGTTATAATGAACAAGCAGCAGCATCTGGAATTCTGGATGGACAAATATACAGATGAGTGCAAAAAAATGAAAATTAAAAATAAAGGTGGACCTCCAATAGATAATACGCAAAAAAGAGACACAGGAAATGTTCTGCATCGGTATTTAATCAACGAAAGCAATATTACAAAATGCTCAAACAAAAAGGGCATCCTACTTAAAAGGTAAACACAATTTCTTAACCAAGATATATATTAGGACCATAAAGCCATCCAATAAAATTGAAAGAATGCTTAAACGGGGCTGACAAGAAGACGAAGATGGAGATTTCTTTACCTCTAAGAGAAGATGATTGGTGCTGTCAATTGTTGTTACAACACAATTTCTTTTACTGAAATATAAATCTCTACAGAGTCTGAGAACAAGCATGGATTTTTTTTTATCTTCATACCACAATTTCTTTTACTGAGATATAAATCTCTACAGAGTCTGAGAACAAGAATTGATTTTTTTTTAATCTTCATAACACAATTTCTTTTACTGAGATATAAATCTCTACAGAGTCTGAGAACAAGCATTGATTTTTTTTTTATCTTCATACCTAAACCACGAGCTGCAACATCTGTTGCAGTCATTATAGGACTCTTGCCAGCTTTAAACTCCGACAGGACCCAATCCCTTTCTGCCTGACTTTTATCTCCATGAATTGAGAGGGCTGGCCAACCATCCATGCGAAGCTGCCGAGTGATCTGATCACATCCTTTTTTTGTATCCATGAAGATCAGTATCCGGCTTCCATCCATGATATCCTCCAGCAACTTCACCAATCTTGGAAATAAAGCTTGTCAGTAGCATGACCACATCAAATCCCATATGGCATCTTTAAAAAAACTGGAATCTACGAGAACACAATGGCAATGGTGCTTACTTGTTATATTTCTGATTCTCAGAAACAATGTCCACATGCTGGCGTATGGCATGGTTAGCTTTCAAATCCGAAGACCCTATTGTCACCTATACAAAGTCCAAGATAAGAGACATTAAATAATCACACATATAGCACGATATATAGGAGCTTTGAAAAGGGGCATAACTCCAGAACTCTAGCAATAACAAACCAAGCCATTATGGCAGGAAATTTTATTTTTTTTTTAATAAGTAAGAGATAAATATTATTGATATGAATGAGATAGGCATAAGCCATGTACACCGGAAGTATATACAGAAAACATTATTGCAGGAAAATTACCCATAGTTTCAAGATAAAAAGTGGAGGTACCAAAGCAACAGAACACAGCACCCTCAAAAAGGGAGTAAAATGACATATCATCATTAGAATTACATAAAATAAAAGTAAAATAAAAACCAAAATGCACAAAAGAACCTCATACAAGAGATCCCACTATATGGTAACAAAACCAAGTTCATACCTTGTACGGGTTGTAAAGGAACTGCCTAGCAAGTTGTTCAACCTCCTTAGGCCAGGTGGCACTCCAGTATAAAGTCTGACGGTCTGGGCGAATCTGCATAGAGAAAAACATTAGAAGGGAAGAAAAGGTCCCATTGCATTGCCATTGATACGTGCCAATGGGCTAGCTGGTATCTTCCATATGTTATACTTCTATCACTTGCCAAGCATAAGCATTATCAATGTGAACAAAAGCAATAAGTACCCCAGAACCAGGCCATTCATCTATCTTCTCAAACATATAGATGACTGGTTTATCAAGAAAGAAATTCAAACCTGAGAAACAAGTTTTCGAATTTGAGGCTCAAAACCCATGTCTAGCATCCGTCTGCCTCATCCAACACAAGATACGTAACCCTTCGCAAGTTTGTATGATGTGATTCCAACATATCAATCAACCTCCCTGGTGTAGCAATAACAATTTCAACACCTGATCCAGAAATGGAATAAATTCAACTTTAACGTCAATAAGAAGAATAGGCAATTATAATTACCAAAAACCTGTACATGAAAGTAATAATTAATGGCCAAGTCATCTCACATGATAACTACCTACAACAATATGGCCCACGTTCATAGAAATATAGATACAATAAGACAAGTCATTTAGAACTTAATTGGCAACCTACCTTTCTGGAGATCACGCACTTGAGGTCCCTTCGGAACCCCACCATATATGCACGTGTTTTTAATCTTTGATGATGCACCAAATTTAGTTGCTTCGTTTTGTATTTGGACAGCAAGTTCACGTGTTGGAGCTAATACTAACACAATTGGGCCATCTCCAGGAGCTGACAAAACAATATGGAAATTACGGAAAGTTATTCTCAAGAATTGCAAACAGAACAGAGGCACATAAAGTTCATATTGAAAGATTCAACCAATCCAAATTTTATGTCCTTACCTAGAATTGGCTGGGCATTAACATGGACAATGGCAGGCAATAGGTAGGCAAGTGTCTTCCCTGACCCTGTTTCAGCAATACCAATGAGATCACGGCCCTCCAAAGCCATTGGCCATCCTTGAGCTTGAATAGGAGTGGGTTCCACAAAGCCAGCTTTCGTAATCTCTTGCATGACATAATCTGTTGTGAATAAGGTACATCCAAATAAGTAAGCAATTCATTTTTTTTTATTGGCACCAGGTGTCTGGGAACAGCATCCCAACTAATCCCAAGGGTGCACAGGAGCAATTCAAATTGTCTCATTGTCCAAAATAAAATTCTGCAAATTGAGGTAAGGTTCACTAAATTTCAACAAAAGATACGGCACACTGAACATAGACGAGATAATTAAGAGTTCATATAGCCTGCCCTCTCCAAGCAATATCTAGACGTAATTTCCATAATAATGTGTTGCTTGTATTGTTGAAAATACAAAAGTTGATATGCTCTACCAACTCCTTTACTTTTTTATTGCCGCTTTGTTATTCCTTTTCTAAAAGTTCTGAAGGTAGGGCAGGCTCCAGCTCAGGAGCAGGAGAAAGGTTGAGATCAACAAGCAGTCATTGCAAAGGGCTGGTGCTGCTTCCACCGCCTCTGATGGAAAGAGGCAGGTTCCCCATTGCAGATAGAATCAAATCCATTAATTGTAGAATTGATGTCTGATCAGTTCCTCCACCTTTGGCGGTTTTCTTCCTTGGGATGTAATTGAGGGAAATGTTCACCAATACATACGGAAATGCATTTTCATTCCATATTGGTCAAATAAATGCAAGACAGATGCCAAAGGTTTTCTTTCTCGATATGAAATTGATGGGAATGCTCACCAATACATACGGAAGTGCATTTTCATTCCTCATAGGTTGAATAAATGCAAGGCAGATGCAAGATATCAAAAAAGGTTCATCTGATGTCTCTAGGTTAAACATATACAAAACCTCAAGCAATGAACAGAACCAGTTTTTCTCCAAAAACAAGCTACCTGGAAATCCAATATCACGAAAACTCTTGACCGGCTTTGGAACATCACGGCCTTCAACAGTAATTTCCCTTCGTTTTCGATACTCATCAACCTCCCTCTCCGACATTGCTGCCACTGATGGCGACTCGACATAGAAGTTCTTCTCAAAAGGAGTCAACCCATCCAAATCCAATTTCTTCGTTGGCTCCACACCAACGTAAGTATTCCTGCTAGATGAGGACCGAACTGAGCCACTGTTGCCTGCAGACCCACCGAACCCCGAATCGCTAAAACAACAAAAAGTTCATTAAAAAAATCTAATCAATTCCAGCTGTGTAGGCTACTGAAAACCGGGAGAAAAATCCAAGATTCACACAATTAATATCCAGAAAATTGATCAGTACTTGACAATGGGTCACTGGACAAACAAATCCATATGGCATATTACAAATCTGAATGAAATTCGAACAAACTAAGCTGTTCAGTAAAATGGTCGCTCAGTAAACTAACTCGCAAAACTTGGAGAGAGAGAGAGAGGGGGGGGGGGGGGGGGTTAACCTTGGAGTCAATAGGGATAGTTAGAGATGGAGACAGGGTGCAAAACTCATAGTCACCGAGCAAAATTAAATTTCACAAAACAAGACTATACTTGATAATTAGTCATTCAGTAAATGCTATTCAGACACACTCCAAAAAAAACAAAACAGAGTTTTCATTTGGGCCTAACTGAAAGATAGAGGAACCAGAATCACTGAGTAAACCTAAAATCCATATTGAAACAAGAAACCCAGAAGTTTGATGTATATAAATCAAGTCCACATGTATATCCAAGCAAAGCAAAAAATAAACCTACACAATAGATTGAAGGAAGAGAAATTCATAACAAGCGGGGAAAAAATTTAATTCACACGAAATGAAATTAGAAGAAATTACAAAAAATCTAACGAAGCTCGCGTGTAGTTATCCCGGTAACGCATAAAGGTAGACAAGTAGTACTGTATGTATACGTATCTGAAAGAAATGAAGGTGAGACACTGAGAGTTACCTTCTGCGGTCACGGTAAGAAGTCGGGTCCCCGGAGCGGCTGTCATAGCGGCTCATGATGCGAGTGTTTCTACCGGTGGTGAGGTTATCAGAATGGAATTTTGCACAGAAACGAATTGGGAGTTTGCTCAGGGGATTTGGAATACTAAGAGAAAGAAGTAGAAGCAGCAGCAGCAGCGACAAGCTGGTGCTCCAGAGCAAGGAGACCAACGAAGGATGAAATTAGAGCTTTACGCGGTACGCTAACACGACGCCGTTATGTATCGAGTCCGGAGAAGCTCCAGCAATAACATTACAGATTTAGTACATGTTTGGGATTGTGGTAAAAAATATTACTTTTAGCTTAAAACTTATAGCTTAGAGCTTAACGTAATAAGCTCTCCTATTAAAAATTTATTTACTGTTTGGGATCTGTATGTCTAAAGCACTTTCAAATATATTAGATTTGTTTGTAAATAAATTTAAAAATTACTTTTTGAGTAGAAATGACACAAAATGGTATATTCTTGATAGAAATAAAATATTATAATAAAATAACAACAAAATAGTCTAATAGATTTTTCAGTAATTATAATTGAATGAAAATAACTTCAACCATGCATAAGTGAAAGAACAATATAATCACGCTCAAGTTGCCAGAGGTTCACGAGGTTTCTTATCTCTTCGAGAATCTCTCCAATTATGTTATTGTATGCGAATCCCAAATTTATTAGCTCTCTGAGATTCAGTATTAAAAAAAAAAAGGTTAAAGACAAACTGTCATCTGAAAGTTGAAGGCATGAAGGTCTTCAGAGTCCGAGAGAGTAGAGAGAGAGAGAAGGGGGGGAGGGGATGGACAAAGTTGTCATTGTGGTAAAATAATGAAGATTTTTTCTTAATATACATGTCACGGAAAAATATTACTTACTTTGATGCTTTTGATAAAAAGTGTTTTTTTAGCTTTTTATTATTATTGAAAAGTACTTTAATATAAAATTATCAAAAAGGTAAATTTTATCATTTAAAGTACTTTAAACTATTTTAAAGTACTTTTTAGACTTTCCATCGCAACCCTAAACAGGCTCTTACATTTGCGGTGTTTGACTGTTTGGAACTTTGGAGTCTTTGGACGCACCTCTACGGTCACCGCATCAAGGTTGGAAAATTGATTATATTATTATTTATATACTAAACATTTGATAAAAAAAAAATAGATGGTGTGTGGTGTAGGGTCTTATGGTTAGAATTTTTCTACAAAATTATACGTAAAAGTTTAATTTGCTTCCTAATTATAAGGTGAAATTTTCTATTTAAATTTCTTTACACAAATTATAATTTAATTTAATAGATAAATTTTAAAATTAAAAATTCTACTTATCAACTTTACACTACACACTTATTAAAATAAAAAAATAAAAAAAAATTCTTTTACTCATCAAATGTATGGTGTAGAAGTATTAAATAGAATTATTCTTTAAAATTTGAATTTAATAAATTTTATTATGTCATATATAAAACTTTCGAATAACAGTGCTCAAAATACGAACGAGGGTTACTTTTAATTTATTATAAATTGATATGACGTTGAAAGAAATTTCAAAATACTGTACGCATTACTTCTAATTGATTATAAGTTGACGTGTAATTGAAAATCGTATGTATGCAAGTAATTTTAATGGCATGTTGTTATTTGGTTGAATGGGAGTATCACATTATATAATTTCAGAGGGAGGGAGAAAATTGTACTTATCATCTCCTATACCATATATTAATGACAAATTCTATTTACAGTCTCAGGTAAGAGGCTACGTGTGCAAACCCATTAATATATGGAGGTAAAAGGGAAAAAATTAAAAAGCATCATTTTTAAAAGTATATTATTGTAATTTTAAAAAGTTTTTAAAGATAACTGTATGGGCTTATGTGAGTAGTTCCCATTTGAGAACTGTACATAGACTAACTTCATATTAATATGTGATTTGTCATTTTATTTAAACACATATATATTAATGTGTAAATATGTGTGTTTAAATATAATAACAAAAATGATAAATCACATATTGATATATGGTGTGAGAATGATAAGTAGCATTTATCCTTTCGGAATATCTAATAATTTATCCTTGCATTGGCGATTTGAATTTATCCTTACATTGGCGATTTGAAAAATAGAATATTTATATGAAAAAAAGAGAGGAAAAAACGGTATGCTTAGTAAATTTATAAAAAAAAACACTTTATAGTAGTAATCTCAATCTAGCTACGTTTGTATAGTGAATTAATTTTAGATGATCTGTAAATAATAATGAAAAAATAATAATACAATATTAAATAGTAGTTAATAGTAGTAAAAAATAATTATTAGATGATGTTATTTTTAATTATTGATGTATTTATAGTCATTCTTCCACCTGAACGAGAGTTTTATCAATAATCGGACGTGCCGCCCTCATTTTCATTTAAAGATAAAAAATAATTTAAAAAAAAAACCTTCACTAGCAAATAATAAAAGTTAAATACTGAGAAGTGTTGCTTTATCCACACAAAAAAAAAAAAAAAAAAAAAACCCTTCTTTTGTGTGCATGACGCACCAAAAGATGTGCAGCCTCGTTATCATGTTGATCAACATGAACAATGTCAAAGGAATAAAAATAAGATAGACAAGAAATACTTCCTCATAACATAAGGCCTTTACAATAATCTTTGAATCACCTTCAAGAATCAAGTTTGAAATCTCCATAGATATTGTCATTTGGATGCCCCGCAATGCTGCTAAAGCCTCAATGTCTTTAACCCCATAAATTCCCTCCTATTTACGACACATTGCCATGAGCATATCACATTTTTCATTCCTTAATATAGCATTCACACCAGATTTTTGTAAAGAATGCAAATAGAGCCATCAAAGTTAAGCATACATTTTATCACAGGGAGGAGACTGCGAACATAGTAATAGGAGTTGTTTACTAACCACGTGATAAGATTTTACTTGTTGGAAACTATCCACATGAGCAAGATTGTTAACAACAAGATCATAAGGTTCAACAACAGATTCATTAAACAACCTCATGTTTCGATACTTCCACGTATTCCATACTATAGTTAGTAACCTTTCAAGGAAAGACTAGTCAGCAAGTTGCATCACCTCCAAAACCAACAAATCAAAACGGCAATGCTTCTGAAAATTGAAATTATTATCTTTAAAAAAAGTCTTCTACAACCCAGATATAATAGAACAACTATACAAAACGTGGAGAGCACTCTCTATTGCCATCTAATAGAATTCACTCACGGCATTATTAAGAGAGTATCTAGACACTAAATTTTGTTTGGTTGGTAAGCTATTTCTACAAGCACATCAAGTGAAATTTTTAAGTTTAGTAGGAAGATTCAGATTCTAGAATTTTTTCCAAACATGTTATGAAACTGTCCACAAGAACTAGGTTCTCGATCCACTGTATAAATGATTTCTAAATGAGTAATACTATATACAGTCATGCAATGTGCAGTCGTTTTAAAATATAATGAGATTTATTATTAAAAATTTAAATTTCTTTTTATGTGAGTCATATATTTATTTATTTTTATCAAAATAATTGTATAATATTTACACACTCATGACTGTAAATATCATTTATCGATTGTCCAATTGCCCAAAAAAGGATTCAGCCTCTCCTTAACATATGCATAACTCTCTCGAAAATCATTCCAAGTAAACAGTTGATCCATTGTGTTTAACCCACGAGAAATTGGCAATAATTAATAACTGTCTAAAGCCTTGCATCTGCCACTTCGCATCCCACTACCAAATTTCTTAAAGTCGGAGATAATTTTATCAAAAATTTTAAAATATAGCAAACCTCATTATTGGAATTAAAATATTATAAAATTAAAAATTTATTATAATTTTTATTTAAAATTAAAAAAAAAATTTATTTTTTGTTATTTTATTTAGAAGTTTGAAGAAATTATACTGAATTTTGTGTATAGATAATAATTAGATTAACAAATTAAGATTCGAAATTATAAAAATATTTATATTACTCATAAATTGTAAAAAGTTTTGAATCACGTTATCCAACCAAGGGCTTAACGTGGCCGTTGGGTTTAGGAAGCACTCCACTGCCTGGGGTCTCAGAGAAACCCCGGTCCCGCCCACAACACCACACTCAGAAGAAGAATGCAAACACTATCCGTGCCTTCGCCGAGAGTGGCGGTCAGAGCCTCATGGGACACGCAACAGAGGCTATCTTACAACCCCAACGCCCCACGAAAGCTCCCCAAAAACCCCAACACCACATCTAAGCCTAAAACCCTACCAACCGTTACCTTATCTGTCGCAACGACCCGTTCTGAACCCTCCGTTTTGGACCTCCTCAAGCGCCCCAGCAGTGTAGGTGATTACTCGCTGTACATATTTGGTATTTTAGTGAGCTTTTTCTCCTGCGTTGTTTTGGGTTGCCGAAAAAATTGTGGGAAGGGAAATAAACGGTGATGGAGAATGTTGAATTTCCAGAAGTCCCATGCAATCCAATTTCCTGCATCTTTATTTCCTTTTTTTTAATCTTTTTGTCTGTTCTTAGCGCTTGTTTCTTTTTTTAAAAAGTATATTTGCGTGTTTTTATTATTATTATTTTTATAAACAATAGTTATTAGAAAGAAACAGATGATTGATATTTTAAGTTGCAGTCAAATTCTTTGATTTAATACTTTTTTCACCATGGTATAAACAAAGTATTCTCGTAATGGTTTTTTAATCGAATACTGATTTGTAGAAGAAATAGTAGAACGGGATGAATATTATATGGGATACGAGCGGTGGTTACCGAGTCCTCCAAAAGTGCAGAAGCCTCGATCCTCGTTTAATGCAGCGTCATTAGCATATATTGGTGATTGCATCTATGAGGTTCGTTTCTAATTCTGGTGGTTGACATGTGGTAACTACGATTTGCTGCTGTAGAAATTTGTTTAAAGGCACATTTAATGAAAATGTGAGGTTTGCTACATAACAAATAATATGATTTATTTTCGGGTGAAGTTTTATCTTCCTGTACATCTTACTTGCACTAATTCTGAAAATATGCAGCTATATGCTCGCAGGCAGTTTTTGTTTCCTCCACTGAATATTGAAGAATACAATGATCGTGTGACAGCAGTTGTTCGTTGTGAAGCACAAGTAAGATTTTGTTCCGGCATTGTTTGAACATTTGAGTTGGATAAGCATGATCATGGGGGTGTTATGAACCTTTCTTATGTTTTGGATTGGGATTTTTACATATAATTGTTACTCGCGCTTCCTGTGCTGAAGATGATTTTGCTGTCTAATGCATTTTACTCTGTTTCTATACCCAAACCCGCACTCTCCTCAACACTTAAAATGTCCTGTTTCCTCTTGAAGTTATCTTTGTTAGAGTCAGATATGGGCTTGCTCCCAATAGATGTCTTGGGGAGATGGAAGTAATAGGGTGTGGTTGCCCTTTATGTTTTCTGCTATTGATTTTCAGGCTAACCTGTAGCTGTCCAGTTCCTGATTTCTTTATGACTTCTAACTTGTATAGGACTGTTTCCTCATTCCTGAATCTTTTTATGCTGCTGTTATGCGATTTTTAATTTTTATTTTTTAAAAATAAGTTCTGCATTTTCTCTGTTGGGCGGATGAAAATAGACAAGAATGTTAACATTTGTGTTTCTTCTTTCAGGATGCTCTGCTCCAGAAACTTCTTAGTGAGAACTACTTATCAGAAGAAGAAAGGTACTAGAAGATTTATGGTCTTTATTATCTTACTTTACTTTTGCTGCCATGAACCTTCATCTTGTAAAGAATTATGGAATGTGAAATTTCTCTTTTATGCCTGTTCTCCATGTTGACGGCTGGAAAAGAGTAGTCTGGCATGGTCTTTATCTTAAATAGTGGGCTTGCAATTATTGATTTAATGATCAAGTATCTGGGTCTGCTAAAGCTACCATCTGTAGAAGAAAAGCTGATTCTGGTTGACAATTTGTTTTGAGGGAAGATTTTAACGATTTATAACCTTAGAAAGCGAGGTATGGTTGTAATGGAGTGGTGCTATATGTGCAAAAAGAGTGGGGAATCGATAGATCACCTGCTTTTACATTGTGAGGTGGCTGAGGAGTTATGGGCCGGAATCTTAAGTAGAGCTGGGCTAAGCTGGGTTATGCCTAGGAGTGTGGTGGAGGTACTTGCATGCTGGAATAGATCTCACAACAGTGCTCAATTGGCAGCAATGTGGTGGATGATACCTTTGTGCTTAATGTGGTGTTTATGGTCGGAAAGGAATGAGAGGTGCTTTAATGATAAGGAGCGTGGAGTGGGGGCAATCTGGATTTTTTTTGTATTCTCTCTGTTTCAATGGTTTTCTGCTATTGTTCTAAAGGGCGGGAATGTTCATGAGTTTCTACTTTCCTTATAGCCCACTAGAATGTAACTAGGTGTCTCACTTTGTATACTTCCTGTGCACTTGGGCACTGCCTAGTTTCTTCATATTCAATAAAGATTATTGCTTATCAAAAAAATTTGTTTCGAGGGAACACTAGTGTATGGGTAAGGTAAAGGTTGGTGGATCACTTCAACTAGACATGGCAAATCCCAATCTGCCCAAAGATTGTAGGAGTTTCCCAGGACAGGAATAGGTCAAATATTGAATCTTTAGTGAGTGGAAGTAGGAAGAAGAGATTTGAGTTAAAGTCGAGGAATTGAATTTAAGGAAGAATTGTTCTGTGGAAGATGAGAATGATAAATGAGTATGGACTGAAAATGAATGGACAACTTGGGCACCTGTTTCACTAGTTAAAACTAAGGAGAACATGTAATTTTGAAGCATCTCGTGGCTTAAGGAGATCATGTAGTAGATGAAATTCTTGTAGAAAAATGATATGCAAGCATCAGTGAACACCATAACTTGTTTACAAATAAGTAAGTAGATAGTTCATAGCTTATTTGGATAGTGCTATTTATGGGGAAATATATTCTCAGTGACATGAATTTTTGTTTTTGATAAGTAATAAGAAATTTTATTGACAAATAAATAGGCATAGCCCAAGTACACAAGAAGTATACAAGAGAAAATACCTAAATACAAGTTGGGAACTAGAATAGGCTAAAAGCAAATCATGAAGATTATCTCCATTCAATACAATAGCCTTAGCCTAAATATGCAAAGTACTAAAGAAAAACTCTCTAAATCCTCCCATCGAGCATTCTCTATATTCAAAGTGTCGCCCATTCCTTTCCAACCATAAGCACCGCATCAAACATGATGGAATCATCTTCCATATCACAACAATGCGATGATTCCCCTTAAAACCTTGCCAACTTGCTAAAAGATCCACCACTTGCTTAGGCATCACCTAAGTAATACCCGTCCTACCAAAAATTTCATCCCACAAAGTCTTACCCACCTCAAAATGAAGAAATAAATGGTTAACAGATTCACCATCTTTCTTACACATGAAGCACCAATCCACAACAAATAATCCACGCTTTCTCAAATTATCCGTGGTCAAGATTTTTCCAAGGGACGCCAACCCACAGAAAAATGCAACTTTACTTGGCACCTTAGATCTCCAAATGCTCTTTCAAGGGAATTTATTGGCACAATGACAAGTTAACGCCTTGTAAAAGGAGCTAACTGAAAATCTGGAATTTCCAGCGTGCATCCACTGCAAACTATCCTTCCTTCCTTGAACAATCTTTATGTCGTATAATCTTCCAAAAAATTCAGAAACAATGTTAACTTCCCAATCATGCACATCTTTAATGAAATTTACATTCCATTGGAGATTATTGTTTAACAAAATAAAGGAATCAGCCACTACAGCATCTTGATCACTTGCAATTCTGAATAGAGAAGGATAAACATTCTTAAGAGCCGTATCCCCACACCAAATTTCATGCCAAAAACTAATCTCATCACCCACCTTGTGTTTAAAATGATTGACAAATTTTCCCCAACCAATCTGAATAGACTTCCACAAACCCACCCCATACACTCCTCTGACTTCTTTAGAACAACTCCTCCCCCACAACCTCCCATATTTAACATCAATAATATTTCTTCCAAATGCATCCCTCTCAAGGTGATATCGTCATGGCCATTTTCAAAGTAAAGCTTTGTTGAAAAGTCTCAAGTTTTGAATCCCCAAACCTCCACAGGAAACCGGTGAGCAAATCTTTTTCCAATTTACCATGTGAAACTTTCTTTCCTCCCCATTACCGCCCCCACAAAAAATTCCGGAAAATCCTCTCAATTCTGTTAGCCACCCCTGCAAGCAAAGGGAAAAGAAAAAGAAAATACGTTAGAGGATTAGACAATGTACTCCTATTCAACGTAATTTTTCCTCTAGAAAAATATATCCTTTTCCAACCAACCAACCTCCTCTCAATCTTTTCAATCACACCATCCTAAATCATCAAAGATTTTTGGGGAGCTCTTTAAGGAAGACCAAGATTTGAGGAAGAGGATGTGCATCTTGTGGTGAAAGGTATGTGTAAAGACAAAGCCCCAGGCCCAAATGGTTTCTCCATGGCTTTCTTTCAAGAATGTTGGCATATAGTGAAGGAGGAATTAATGAAAATTTTTCATGATTTTCATAGTAGTCACAAGTTTGAAAAGTCACTAAACGCTACATTCATTGCTCTCATTCCGAAGATAGTGGGTGCCAATGACTTGAAAGATTTCTGGCCTATCAGTTTGGTAGGTGGGTTTATAAAATCATCTCTAAGGTGCTAGCAAAGCGCATGAGCGTAGTGATGGATGGTATCATATCCAAACCTCAAAATGCTTTCATTCGGGGCCGGAAAATTTTGGACTCAGTCTTGATAGCAAATGAGTGTCTGGACAGTCAGTTAAGGGAAGGTAACCCCGGGGTCCTCTACAAGCTAGATATGGAAAAAACTTATGACCATGTGAGCTGGGATTTTCTTTTCTATATGCTTAGAAGATGTGGTTTTGGGGATAAGTGGTGTGAATGGATCAAACATTGTGTATCGACAGCTTGGTTTTCAGTTATAGTGAATGGAAGATCATGTGGTTTTTTCCAGTCTTCTAGGGGTTTGAGACAAGGAGACCCACTATCCCCTTTCTTGTTTGTTATTGTGATGGAGGCTTTGAGTTGCATGGTGGAGGCTGCCATAAGGGGGGGATTTCTCGCCAGTTTTTCAATGGGCAACAATAGTAATGTTAGCATCATTTCTCACTTACTTTTTGCGGATGACACCCTCATTCTTTGTGATGAAGATAGTGGCTAGATTCGAGCCCTAAGGGCGTTGTTATTGTGTTTTGAAGCTGCATCGGGGCTCAAGGTGAACTTAGAGAAGACAGAGTTGGTCCCGGTGGGGGACGTGAGCAATATAGCTTCGTTAGCAGAGCTATTGGGTTGTAAAATTACGCCCCTTCCTTTAAAATACTTAGGACTTCCCTTGGGGGCACCTTATAAAGCAATGAGCATTTGGGATGGAGTAGTGGAGAAGATTGAGAAAAGATTATTGGGTTGGAAGAGGCTATACTTATCAAAAGGGGGAAGATAAACTCTCATTAAAAGCACCCTATCCAATCTCCCCACCTATTTTCTTTCCCTATTCCCTTTACCAGTGAAGGTGGCAAACCGGATGGAGAAGTTGTTCCGAGCTTTCCTGTGGGGAGGCATGGGGGAGGAATTCAAGTTTCACCTTGTGAGTTGGCAAATGGTGACTTGGCCGATTGCGAATGGGGGGTTAGGGGTGCGAAATTTGAGTGTGTTTAACAAGGCATTATTAGGGAAGTGGTTGTGGAGATATCACTTGGAAGTGAACTCGCTGTGGAGGGAGGTCATTGATCAAAAGTATGGTTGTGCGTGGAGGGAATGGTGTTCTTTAGAGCGTAAGGGGTCATATGGAGTAAGCCTGTGAAAATTCATAAGAAAGGGATGGAATGCTTTTGAAAAACATCTAAAGTTTGAGGTGGGTGATGGAGCACGAACCCGCTTTTGGTTAGATGCATGGAGTGGGGAGAGTTCTCTTTGTACTACATTTCCAGCAGTATTTAACTTGGCTGGAAATCAGCAAGCCTCAATTTCAGAAATGCTATGTCGGGCCAATGGGACGGTAACTTGGAATATCACCTTTACTAGAAATGTGCAGGATTGGGAACTTGAAGAGCTGGTAGATTTTTACAGTTATTTATATTCAGTAAATATAGGCGTCAATGGGAGAGACTGACTGTTGTGGACTCACACGGGGAGTAAAAAGTTTACTGTTTAAATCTTTTTATAAGGCCTTGACAATCCAATAGCAAACCTTCTTTCCGTGGAAGAGTATATGGAAGGTGTTAGTACCTTCTAAAGTTGTTTTCTTCATTTGGACAGCCGCTCAGGGGAAGATTTTAACGATTGATAACCTTAGAAAGCGAGGTATGGTTGTCATGGAGTGGTGCTATATGTGCAAAAAGAGTGGGGAATCAATAGATCACCTGCTTTTACATTGTGAGGTGGCTGGGGAGTTATGGGCTGGAATACTTAGTAGAACCGGGCTAAATTGGGTTATGCCTAGGAGCGTGGAGGAGGTACTTGCATGCTGGAACAGACCACACAACAGCGCTTAATTGGCAGCAGTGTGGCGGATGATGCCCTTATGCTTAATGTGGTGTTTATGGTCGGAAAGGAATGAGAGGTGCTTTAATGATAAGGAGCGTGGAGTGGGGGAAATCTGGAACTTTTTTGTATTCTCTTTGTTTCAATGGTTTTCTGCTATTGTTCTAAAGGGCGGGAATGTTCATGAGTTTCTATTTTCTTTATGGTCCACTAGAATGTAACTAGGTGTCTCACTTTGTATACTCCCTGTGTACTTGGGCATTGCCTAGTTTCTTCATATTCAATAAAGATTATTACTTATCAAAAAAAAAAAAGGAAGACCAAGATATTTCATAGGCAACGATGATACCTACAACCCAAAGTATTAGCCATACCCAAGATATTCAAAACAGAACCCACTGGAACTATTTCCGACTTAGATAAATTAATTATAAGACCAGAAACAGCTTTAAAATATAACAAGAGGGCTCTCAATGAACGAAGATGGTCCTGATTAGTCTCGCTAAATATTGATGTATCATCAGCAAAAAGAAGATGTTAGACTTTTATGTTGCCTCGATACTCATCTCCCACCAAAAATCCCAACAAGAAACGCCCATCCACCGCCGCTTCAATCATTCTACTCAAAGCATCCATAATAATAACAAAAAAGAAAAGGAGACAAAGGATCCCCTTGTCGCAAACCTTGAGAACTACTGAAAAATCCAACCATTCACCAAACCAGAGAACCTAACCTTTGAAATATAAGTGACAAGGTTTTCAGGTGACAAGGCTTTTAAGCTCAATAGGTTCACTATTGAGGTTGGGTTATTCAGAAGAAGCTAAGAATGATTTTATGACTTTTAAGCTCAATTGTCACTCGGATTTGATTTTAACCTTCAAACATGTAATATTTTGATTGCAATTCAAATATTGTATACCTCTCTAAAATTCAATTGAAAACATCTCCTAAGATGTTGTGGCACATGGTAAATACTAATACTTCATTAATTTGTGTATGGTGGTCTTTGAGGGTAATAGGCGAAGTACAAGGTTTGGCAGATTGGTTGGAAGAATGACATTCAGGGGTTCCACAATTTTGAAAATGTATGTTGTGGCCATTAGTTAATTGGGTATTATATCTACAATACAAAAATAGCAGCAAAGGTTGGGGAGTATTGAAGAGTAGGATTGGATCCATTCACCAGAAAAACCATATTTGTTCTGCCCTAAGAACAATTATGTATGTTCTATGCTTTGTGTCATCTTTTAAAAAACACCTGCTTAAGTCATTTATGAGTTTATTGCTAAAACTGTGTAGGCATGTTCTTTGTGTGTAATAGACTGCTACATTAACTTGCGGCATTTCTGATTTAAATTGCAGGGATGTTCTTCGCTGGGGAAAGAATATTGGTTCAGCTAAAACACGGACAAAGAGACGTGCTGGTGCTGCAGTTTATAATAGAGCATCTTCGCTGGAAACATTAGTCTGTTTCTTGTTCCTTTGTGGCCTTCTTCAGATAATACTGATCTATATTAAAATGCACATTTGGTTGACAGTTCCTTTATTATTTTGAAATATCAGTTCAGCAAGGAATTTGACCATCAACATTGTTTTCAGCTTGACAAGTTGTGTTGAGATGTATCTATTTGTACCATGTTATTTCTGTTTTCACTTGGGGAAATTTTACAAATGAACATGACTACATTTATTTCGTTGTGGCGAGAAAGAGATATTATTGTGATTAAATTTGATGTTTTGAGAAGTCAAGTGGTGATCAGGAAGTTGTTTTCTCTTCTTAACTAAGCAATTATATACTTTGTAGGTTGGTTATCTCTACTTGACAAATGTGAAGCGCTTGGAAGAAATCATGCTAAAATTGGGATTCACAACAGATTCTTCTATGCAGTTGATTTTGGAGGAAGCAAAGAGTAAGCTTACAGTGATCTGAGAGTACAGTTTTTTTTTTTCTTTTTCCTTTCATGGGGGGAATCATATCAAGTATTCTAGCTATCTTGCAGTGCTCTTCTTACACCGTACTCTTAACCTCCTGCCATTTTATATACGCCTACTCCTGTGTAGTAACTTATGCTTCTCTCTTGTTTTTATATAGACAATATCACCCTAATGCCATTTCAGATTTCCCTTGACTCAAAGTTGCATCTGTATCATGAAGTAATGCTTTGTTTGCTTTGGGAATTCAACTCAAGGCTATAGCCATTTTTTATCTTAGCAAAACACTTGCTATAACTTTTTGAGCATTGCATAATTTTTTTTAATCTTTCTTGGTGATTCTCTCGAATAAAACATGGATCTTTATCTTGAATAATTAATAATGTGGTTGGCTTAGATATGAAAGTTTCCGTATGGTTGTGCACTTGTGGGAAATTTCTTATCAAGGGCTTGTGCATGCCCAGGATTAGTTGAGACTTTATCTCGGACATCCGGTGCCAATTAAAAAAAAAGAAAAGAGTTTCTGTACTGTTTTCTTTTTGTTTCTCTTTCCAAATCTTCTCATTATTTTCAATAATTTTGGGATTTTGCATTTTTTTGGGTTGAATACACTTTTCCAACTCTAAAATCCCAGGTATTTTATGCTTTGTACTACAAACTACTAAAATTGACACATTGTAACCCCCAACTATAGTTGACTTCAAATTGCACCCTCCATTAAGATCTAATGATAAGATTGCGTCCCATTGCCTATCTTTCTTCATCTTAGCGGTCAAATTTGGATGAATATTGCTACTTGCCAACAATTTGCAGACTCCTGACAATGTTCCACAGCACTGTTTACATTATATATTAACTCAAAAGCTTTTGCGCTTATCTCTAGACATCTATCCTGTAGAAATACAATAGCATCAAAAAAGTTTATATTTGGAAATTGCTTAGTAAAAAAGCAGGGTAGCAAAACTACCTTTTTTGATAAGTTGCAGGGTAGCAAAACTACCTTGAACGGGATTTTTAGTGCATCTATTCAGGGTGCATCCTCTATCCTGTTAAAGTGATTATTCCAACTATGGCTAGCTTTATTAATTGGCCAGATCTCTAGGCTGGTCCATGGCTATCTGATTCACTAATTGACTCCCTGTGTGTCTTGTTATCCCTCCCCCCTCGCATGCAGGCAAGCAGGATAGTGGATGAAGAGGGCATTGAATCCCAGCTTACATGGAGTGCCAATAGACCCCTATTAATATTAGTTTGTTGCCTTTTGCTAGCAATTTGGAAACTGTGTGTATATCATGCAAAAAATTGGCTTATTTGGCATCATACTATCAATGAGATTATATAAAGATAACGGCATGATATAATAATTTTTGAGTTTCCTAGTAGTAAATTACATGGTATGGTGTCCCTGTTTTTTGGTGTGAGAAGAGCATATTCGGTGAGTTTGCAGTTACATGTATTAGTGCCCTGTTATCCAAGTAATTTATCTTGCACAATTTCTCAAGTTGAAAGTCGCTTGTTTTTCTTTCATGTTCTATCGAACTAACATCATCTAAACAGCAAAACAAAATGCATGTAGTTTTTCGCATTTAGGTCCGAAAATATCTTTAACAAGAAGAGTAATACACAAAAGGTTAAAAACCGGGGTTCCTGTTTTGAGCTATTTGTATTCAATCGATTGATCCAGGATATTTAAAAATACAGAAAATGATATTTATAGTCATAAAGTGTGCAAGTTTTGGGTACTCTTCTTGAAAAAAAATGATAAGTATGGTAGACTCACATTTTTTTAAAAAGAGTGCGAGACTTGTACGTTTAAGATTTAGGATTTCTTTACGTGACAATTTTTAGTAGGATAATGTAGGGCCAGAGCACAAGCATTATGGATATGGCTATGGAAATGAGCTGATTGAATATGTGGCGATACGATCCATATGCAAAGATAAGTCCGATTCATCAATTGCATGTTATCCATATCAGTATCTGAAGTTGATTTTATAAAGCTGATCAATAATACAAGAGCATGATCAACTTTACACGATCATTTTCAAGCTTTTAAACGAATTAAATAATTATATGGTCACTACCACTGAAACTGTATGGTTTTCAAAGGGATAAGTGCTAACAAGTTCCATGCATGAAAGCATAAACATTATCTTGTTTGGTGATAGAGTAGTAGGGGCTTGTTCTCTATATAGATAAGCTTAGGTGTCATACTCATCCTCTGATTAAGTAGGCCTTGTTCACAACAATAGTCTCCAAAAATTAGTGGCTAGTTCAATTAGCTTCGATTATTCGATCATGATTCTTCGAAAAAAATGTCGGCTTAGATATTTAGTTTTAAAATATACTATTCTTTATCTTTAACATGTTACATATAATTATTTTTACGTATTTTTTATGCATTTTATTAATATGATTGGTCAAAAAAATTATATTATATTAAAAAAATTGACACAATTAATGATATTAATAAAGTGTATAAAAAATATATATATAATTTTTTATTCAAGATTATATATGATTCAGATAAAAAGCTTAAGATTTGGACAGATTTGATAAGGTGGACCACGATGTCGGGCCGTAAAGGCCAATGGTTGGACCCTTTTCGGCTTTTGCTGCACAAAGACATGAGACTATGGTGGTCAAGCCCATAGCGTAACTTATTGTTTAGCCTATTCTACGTTCCGCTGAGGTTGCAAATAATACCGTCTTATAGGGCTAGGTGGTTTAGACCTTGGTCTCTAATGCTTGCAAAGTTTGACCAAAAGTGCACACAATCCGATAGAGAAATACTTTAATTACAAATTAATTATACAAAAATAATCTTATAAATTGATATGATTTGTCAAGTTGTAAAATAGATCTAATAAATCACATAAAATCAAGTCAGTTTGTGAGATTATTCTCATGTAATTACTTCATGGCTATAACATTCCTCGTCTAAAAAATGTTATGGAAATAACAAAATGGTTTGTTGGATTTGCATTTATAAAGTGAGATTGGTCTTAAATGTTTCCAAAACTATATGTGAAATGGTAAATAATTAACGTGGGTGATAAGATCATTGAGATCTTCTCTACCTCTTAGTATTAGTACGACCAAAAGGCAATTCTCTAGTCTCCAAGAGTGAAAGAAGGTTTTGATTAGAGTATATCCCACGAACAGAAAAAGACCAAAACGTTGAAAATGAAGACAATATCTTGTTTGATGATATTTCTTTGCTCAAACTACCATTCAATTTAAAATCAGCTTTCGGGTTTTTAATATTTCAATCATTTTTATATTTGGTGATTTTGGGTTTCTCTTAACTTCTAAAGCTAATTCAATAAGTGAGGTTTTTCCCTCATATTTATAAATTGACTATCAACCCATTGCATAATCGATGTGAGACAACTCTACCATGTCAAATTATAAAAAATTGCAATGATCTTGATGAAGCGGGTAAGGATCGAAATTCCCACGATCAATTGGAACAAAAGAGAGAGCGATTAAGCTAATTCAAATTATTCTAAAGCAAAGTGCATGCAAGGACAACTTAAAAGAAAATATTAATTAATGGATGTTAGAAGAGAATGACAAAGATGAACACGTCTGAGGTTGGACAAAAGAATCCTTACAAACAAACGACAACGCTGACGTCTGAGATTGATTATGTAGTATGTACCAATGGTTGCTCCATATAATCAATTGGGAAAACATCGTGTTGTGTACCCTTTTTTGACAGTACTTTTGATTGCTGTGTGGAACTCGATCGACGACAATTTTAGTACTACACGTCTTATATGGATTACGTATTTTGTCAATAAATTAAGTATTTAATTTAACACTGTGTTTATTGTTGGAATGGACCTTTGAACAGAACGTCGCTTGTATGCATGCATGGGTGCTTATCTACTTGTTAGCAGCCGAAAAAGATTCTATGATTTTTTTTATTTTTTTTTTAAAGTGGGAAAGAGAAAAAAGAATGAAATGAATTCTACTATATTTATTATTGTTATTGGTATAAATATTTTGAATAAAATTAAATGAGTAATAAATAGTATAGGACCTACTTGATGTGTCTATCTCTTTTTCATTTAAAATTTGCAAGTTTTAATTCTAACTATAGGAGACCTTCATCTCACAATTAGAACGATTTTATCTAATTAATATGTGATTAATCAATATTTTTGTTATGTGTTTAAATATGTAAGTGTTTAAATAGAAAAGATAAAAATAACAAATCCATATTGATTAAATGGAGATGTATAGTTTAAGACTTCCTTGTAACATTCTAGTAACCAGTGTTTTAATGGTTTGAGGATGACCCCAACACGTACATGCATGTGATTCATGAGGACCAAAACTATGACAGAAATGGCTAAACAATTAATATATGTGGCAAACTCATCCATATATAACAGCTATTCAGATAGCTCCTTGTTCCTTCGGTTTGATGATTGATCGATCATGCTGATATCATCCTGTAATTAACGGCAACTACTCATAAAAAATATGTAACATCAATAGCATGCATGTTATATTCTGTTAACATGTGTGTATTGTCTAATGGTCCCATTGGTTGCATGTGCTGATGTGTCATGATCATCTCTTAATTGTGGCCCCACTGTCTCATTTGTATTGCAACTGCCTCCGATCCCTCCTTTCTTTCTAAAATTAAAAAATATTAAAAAAAAAAAAAACAAATGTTCCAACACCTTTGGTAAATTTTTGATAAATGGAACAAATTAGCAAGAACCAATTAAGTTACTGATATCATCAAATATATATATATAGGACTCTAGCTTGGATAGTCGAAATATATAACATTATGGTTGAGTAGGAAGACATGATATACAATTGGCTGGCTTTTATATGTATGTTTTGTTAAAAAAGAAAACAAAAGGGGGGTGGTTGGGGTTGATAATTAAGTAGGGTCAAAGAAGCATCCAACATTTCATATCAATTTAATGGGTAAACTTAAATAAGAAGGCACAATTAATTTACCAATTCCAAACCAAATCGAGGAAAAATAAGATTTTTTTTTTAAGTAATGTTACTCATAATTGTAAAGTGTGCAAGTATTGTACAATTATTTTAAAATAAAATAAAATTTATTATTAAAAAAATTATTTTTTAAATATTAATTCTATATTTATTTATTTTTTTAAAATAATTATTCAACACTTAAACACTTATTACTATAAATACCATTATTTTTTTTTCAGACAAGTTGGTAAAGTATGCAATGCTGAAATAATGGTACACCAATTAACGAACCGTGAAAATAAATAGAAGACAGTGTAGTGTGTACAGGGGGTGCTTGGCATTGACCTTTGCACAAGATTTGGGACCCATCAATCAATATGAATTAGACGCATATATTCCTATTCGGAATTCTACTGATTATATTTAAGAAATGATATTTATAATTATGATTGTATAAATGTAACGTAATTTTTTAAAAAAAAATAAATTAATATGGAATTCATATGAAAATAAGGTCTAACTTTTTAATTGTAGATCATATTTTTTTTTAAATAATTATGTGACGTTTATACATTTCATAATTAAATGTAATATTACTCATTATATTTTAATCTAATATGAGAGAGAGAGAGAGAGAAGTGGGGTGGGGAAATTTTGCTTTAAATTCAAGTGGGTTTGCACAAGATTTTCGACATGATTGATGCCTTTGTTTGTGAATTACACAACACCACTGACAACTAATCATGCAAGTTGGAAGACAACTAATTTATCATCATCCTGTCACATCAACTTAGTACTAGAAATTATATGTATATATCCGATCACCCTTTCAATTAATCAAAAGGCTAAAAGTAGCCTAGAAATTAAGTTCATCAACACTCTTTTTCAAGTTTGAGGTGCTGTTGATGATTCTCCTTGCATGGTTCTGATCAATTATCACCCGTTGGCAGACAAGAGTCGCATTATAGAGCATGGGCTGTTTTTTCAGAATTGAACTAACCCATGCATTATATTCAAAGGCATTAACTTTTTTAAAGGAACACACTGATGATCGAACTTTACCAACGTCAATCTTCAGTATGTTTAGTATTATTATTATTGGGTAATTAATACAATTGTTTTGTATGGGTAGGAAAAGAAAAAGACTTGAATAATTGTTTTAATATGTGAAATTATCATTTATTCTAAAATCTTAAATTAATAGGTATAAGTAGATTTTATTATTTATTTTATATATTAACACTCTCATTTGCGTGTGATCCAGACTCTCCCTCAATGAGCGTATAGTCTAATACGTGAAAAATTTAATTACATAACATAGAGTGTAGAGTCAGGGTTTGAACTCAAGATTTCTACTCTAATATGACCATGTGAAATCGCTCATTGTCTCAAAAGCTTAAGATGATAGAAAAATATAGATTTTATTATTTATTTTATATCTTAACATGATTTATTCCAAATGTACATTTTGTATATTTTTTCTTTTTACATTATATAAAGTGTTTAGAGAAAAAAAAAAAACTATAGATCGAAATTCATAGCTAGCTCATTTGAGATCGATATCGTCTTGTAAATTAAACGTGTCATTTTCTAAACCTTACCATCAAACTAAACGATCGAGACCAGCGGCCACCCTTTGATCCATTTATTTGAAATTCTTTTGTAAGTCTTGATTTCTCTTGATGGAGACTCTCCTAATTATATTACACGTACTGGCCAATTGACAATTACATATTATATAAAGACGCTAGCTTTATGATAATTTCTGAAAGGTCGGCCGATCAGCTAGCCTACCTAGCTATTGTATTATCCATCTCAAGTATTTATTACAATTTAAATAGAAATAGACATAAAGTTTAGACCCACATGATGGATTTCATAATCTAATATTCATCTTCCTGAATTATAGAAAGTATTCTCTAAAACAAACAAAAAAATTGTAGGGATCCTCAGTCCCACAATAATATTCTCAGCTCCATAAATAATTATGGGAGCATTATCAAGCATTAATTGCAAAATGTTAGTTACTTGAAAAGTCATGTAAATCCTAGCATCCGTAAAGATTAAAAAATAAAAAAAAGTAATATTTGCATGTTTGTTTGTCTAAATCTAAACTATCTCATCTCATCTTATTATTACAATTTTTTTAAATCTTCATATAAAATATAATAAATAATTAAACTTTTTCAAATCTCAAAACAAAATTAATATTAAAAAATTATATTATAACAATATTTTATTCAACTTTTAATAAAACATCTCATCCCATCTCATTTGAACTGTATAACCAAACGAACCCTGTAATTTGATTGGCATAATCCTTAAATTTTCAAAATGAAAGTAGTTTGGTTCTTCAACTTCTCTTAACTTTAATCACAACTAAATATCATATGGATTTAAGTGTTAAGAGTATACCAATACTTCTTAATATACTTCACTATTATTCATTATTTTATTATTATATTTTATTTATTTTAACACTTCTCAACTACTGTCAAGATTCGAAATCTCCATAAAACAAAAAATAAAAATAAAAATAAAATAATAGCGCCAAAATCCCTCCGTTTTTAAACACACGAGGCGCCGACTCAAAGCGCAGTTTTGTTTGACCAATTAACCTTTCTTTTGTCCCTTCTTTCATTTTTTTTGACCATGACCATTTGTAACTCTTTAATTAGCTCGAAGGTTAGCACGTGAACCGTTCGCGTCCTATATAACATTGTACCGTTAGCACCCGTGAATTATTACTTGAATGGGACATATATTTTATGTCCGCAGAAAAATATAGTTACGCTAATTGTAAGGTCGTCAGATCTAGCAAGCAGAGCAGAATGCGATGCATGCATCGTTGCCTGTCTGACAAGGTTTTTGCCGCTTAGCACCACGCATTGGTTTTGGGTAAAGATCATGTTCGTGCGGCCCCTTTTTATTATGCCATTTTGATGCACATTCCTCAAAACTTCACGAGACTTTGCTTGACTCATCATACTGTTATATATATAGTTCAGAGCTAGCGCTAGACATGAATGCTACACGTTCGTGGTAGGTAAAAGATGTTACTACGTACGTATTCCAGTTGGCCGGGGACCGATGTTGTTTGATCATCGTCGTCGACACATGATGCATGTCCGTGACATTAGTTTTCATATATATACGCGGTGTCGTAGTAAATATTTAATTTTTTCCTCCTTTCTGAAGTTTTACTAGTAGTGGTAGTGAAGGAAAATTTCAATGCAATTATATGATGATGATGTAGCACCTTTATCAATGATTAATTGTGGTACCACCCACAATGAAAAATGCCTACCTAATGCAATAATAAACGGTTGGTAATGCCACGGTTGGGGACTTGAGGCTGCATTAAAGTAGTACTCCGAGATTCCATGATGCATATCACAGGTAGTGGTTCTCCCTTGCAAGATATCATGTGTCACTAAGTCTTCCACTTTATTACGTAAATTAATATACTTTATTCACCTTTTTATGGTTCCTTAATTCACAATGCAGCTTTCCTAGCTACCTTGTTCTTGTCCCATTACGTATTTTATCGTGCTCAGTACTCCTATATATATACATATATATATCTAGCTAGACAAGAGATAAAAAAATAAAAATAAAGAAAATAGTAATGCTATATATATAGAGTCGTAGAGTGTGTAAATACTGTACGGTCACTAAATTTGAAAAATAATAGATTTACTATTATTTTTTTTTCTTTTCATGTGGGTTCATATATATTTACTTAGATTTTTTTAAAGAAATTGCACGATACTTGCATGCGCACTTCACGATTATAAATATCATTTCTCTAAAAATCTTTATATTAATATATATATAATCAACCATTGTGGAAATTTTCGCATTGTTTGAATATCAAGAATTGCATGTAAACGATAGTTACCAGATATATGAATTTACAGCCAAAAGATTCATCAAATTAATTAACGCGTTCTCGTTCTTCAAAAAAAAAAAAAAGTTTTATATCATCAAAAATCAAGGTTTGCGTTGCAGGAAAACTTGGGAGATGGTCATTTATGGAGGTAGGTGTTAGTAATCAATGATCATGCACGGTTGAGTTGGGGGGAAGTGCATGCAAGCTACATATATATATATATTTATATTTTATTTGTTTTGCTTTGGTAATGGGACTCCTAGCTAACAGACGACATTATAGAGATGCTCATCATGTGTATATATTATTTATTAAGCTAGCATAATGCACTTTCTAGAATTTGCTTTTCTTTTCTTTTCATTGATCATATATATATCCTTTTTCTCCTTCTCCTCTCGGCAAGCTATCTATTCCTTTATGCAGGTTGCTCAGGAAAGCGAAAGATTCCTTCATGCATTTTCCTTTATGGAATTAAGATGATCATGACATGAGCATGGAACAATATGCATGCATGCATTTTCGATTGTGTTGATCAAATCTTCAGTGTTTGAGATCAGATCATAGATATAAAGATCAGGATATATATATCCATTGTAATTAATTAGGATCATAATTTCAACTGCTAATATATATATATAATGCATGGGGCCGTGTGTTCAATATTTAATTATAAGATGGTGATCTCTAACGTGTGTGCCACATTGCCTACGACAGTATCTACTTTAGATTTGTTCTTATTATTTGATTTTTAACAATCAAGCCAAGGAGAAGAAGCTGATATATAGAAATAGAAAAAGGAAGAAGCTAAATTTAGTCATTAGTTAATTAAACTTATATTAATATAATAGAAAGTCCATATATCTCACGTACGTACGGCTTTTACGTCTCTTCTCCCCTCTAGGTTTTCTATCAATCTCGAAATCCTCCATTTTAACCGGAAGCAAAACATCCAATATTGTCATTAATGTTCGTCCAGCTCGATCTTACGTACGCAATCAATTTTAGTAAAGAAAATTCTATATATCATACTATCATCTTATTTTCATTCCATTAAGTATGATGTGACAAATTTATCACTATTGAATGATTATTTATTACATATTTTTTTATCATCCAATAGTAATAAATGAGCCACATCTTTTTTAATAGGATGAAAATATGAGGAGAATATGGTGTATAGCATTATTCGTGAGATGCGCAAAAAATACGTAAAAGTAAATATATATAACAATATTTCTCAAACATGAAAATGATGCATGTATAGTGTAAAATGTACTGATCATATATATGAATAGTAATAAATAGTAACTTCATTAATACTCACGTTCATATACACAACATTTCAGTATTTGATTCCTGTATGTATATACCACTATATATCCAGTTATCATTAGGTGGAATTAATTTTAGAAATGAATGCTAATTTTATAAAGTTGAAATTCATGTCGTGTTTGTAGTGATTAATTGTAAAATGAAAATCAACCGCGCGAACAGATGGAAACAAAAACAAAAACATTGGAACGTAATTACCGGTAAAGATGTTTAATGTTTGATTTTGTTTTTTAGTTACACCCATAAACTGTTCGACCTAAACTTTACTGCAGAAATCAGATCCGTGTCCAATAAAATTAACCACATGGGCGTAATTATTAACATGGTAATTGCATCTTAAAGCCACGCCGATTCAAATATAAGATTAGCCTTCCAGTTAAAAAAAAAGGGTGCGTGGGTATATGATGACAACCTACAAAAACATATATATATATATATATATATATATATATATAAAGAAAACACTACTCTGCCAACTCAAGTGTACTGTTTAAGTTGACCTCTCATTATTATTTTTGTTCAATAATTAAAGAAGTCATTTTTAATATATTAATATATTTTTTTAAAATATTTAAATATGTTTAAAAAATATAAGAAGAAAAAAAAATTTTGACCTGCGCAGAACCTGGTGGTTAGTAGCATTGCTCATATATAAAAATAGAATAATGTTATATATAATTGTAAAATATATAAATATAGTGTACAGTCATTTTAAAAAAAAATAAGATTTATTATTAAAAAATTAATTTTTTATATTATTTATTTTTTTTAAAGTAATTATGCGGCAGTTATACACTCATAATTATAATTATTATTTTTTATAAAAAATAAAAAAATTCATAATTATGGGCTGATGATTTGTAATTTTGTAGTTGGAACCGCGAATGTTTAAATTGGGCTGAGAAAATTTTTTTTTTTTGGTTGTCAAAACGTTAACGAACTGCCGAACAGAAAGTTGGCCTTTACTAATTATTTTTTATTGTTATATTACTCCAAAAATTATATCCTTTTTTATTTAATAGAAAAATTGAGTTCATTGGATGAAGGCCTGAAGCTCCGCGTCATCTGCGTGAGTCCAAAAAATAAATTTAACAAAAAAATAGAAAAAAAAAAAAGCGAAAATAAATTGTGAGAGATCAAAAAGCACCTTCAAAGTAGGCCCCGCTTTCACTTACAGGCTGTCCATCCTTCAGTGTTTAAAAGCCAGTCACAAAGCACCTTCATTTTGCGAAGTTGCCAAACCATTTTTAATCGCAGCGAAAAACCCACAGTAATGTGCTCTGATTTTGCAGTCGGAAACTCGTTTTTCCGTGTTTTGGTTAGTAGGAGTGTGAAGCACTAAGACTTTCTCATTCATTTTCTGTAACTCTCCCTCCCTGCTCAGCTTTCCTCGGAGGAAAGGAAAATTAAAAGAAAAGATAAGGAGCCAAGAAAGACACAACCAGCTGGCTTGGTTTCCTTGCTTCCTCTTTCTATCTCCAGTAAAAGAAGCTTAGAATAAAGTGCTGAGAGAAAGAGAAAGAAAGAATAACAGCATTGTTTTGTGAAGCCCAACAAAGAGGGGCTGCTTTTTCATGGTCACCATGGCCTTGAAGCATGTAGTGTGGGATGTGATAACGGTGGTTTTGTTTGGTTTGTGGTTTGGTTCTGCCAAAGCCTCTGTGTCCTATGACTCTAAGGCTATCACCATCAATGGGCAGAGAAGGATTCTCATTTCTGGATCCATTCACTATCCAAGAAGCTCCCCTGAGGTAGTACTCCAAATGTGCTTACCGGGTTTCAGTGATTTTCTGATTTTTCCCAGTTTTTCTTTTTTGGTGTTTCTCCTTTGACTGGGTACCTCTGAAATTTCCACCCATTTAGTTTTTCATTTTGTATTCTTTAAAATGGTTCAGCTTTTCTCTCTTTTGTTTTATTTTGTTTTTTAAGTTTTGACTTTTGAGTCTTTTGGGTTGTTGCAGATGTGGCCGGATCTTATTCAGAAGGCAAAGGAAGGAGGTTTGGACGTGATTCAAACTTATGTCTTCTGGAATGGGCATGAGCCTTCACCTGGCCAGGTACTGGATAATGGCAGCTTTCTCTTTTAAGCGCTTGAAATTTTATTTGCATTGCCATTTTTTTTACCGACAGTTCTTATTTGTTGTAGTATTATTTTGAGGGGAACTATGATCTGGTTAAATTTATCAAGTTGGTGAAGCAAGCTGGCCTTTATGTTAATCTCAGGATTGGTCCTTACGTTTGTGCTGAGTGGAACTTTGGGTAATATTATAATTGTCTGGTTTGCAAGTGTGAAAATTTCTCTTAATTTACTGTGAAGTTTTGAAAAATAAGCAGAAGTTTCTATTTTTTTTCTCTTTCTCAGGGGATTCCCTGTTTGGCTGAAGTACATTCGAGGTATCAATTTCAGAACAGACAATGGGCCTTTCAAGGTTAGAGACTTCCGATTCTTACACCTAATGTTACGTAATGGATGTCATTTTCTCTCTGTTGTCGTCGGTTGTGATTTATTTTCTGTACTGAATTTGGTTTTTCGTTTGCTATAATGCAGTTTCAAATGCAAAAATTCACAAAGAAGATTGTCGATATGATGAAAGCTGAAAGGTTGTTCGAGTCTCAAGGTGGTCCAATTATTCTATCCCAGGTTGGCATAGCACTCTATTCTGGTCTTTCTCTTAATCCAATGAACTGCTATAATCTTTTCCAATTGAATTTGAGTCGGACTTTTCTAACTTCGGCAATACGATCATGAGCTATTAAACTCACAGAAGTATCTTTCTCTGCAAATGGTTGATACAGATTGAAAATGAATATGGACCCATGGAGTATGAAATCGGCGCACCTGGTCAAGCTTACACCAAATGGGCAGCCCAGATGGCTCTGGGGCTTGGCACCGGTGTCCCATGGATCATGTGCAAGCAAGATGATGCCCCTGATCCTATTGTAAGGGCAGCCAAGTTCATTCCTTTTGAGTTTTTCAATGACAGATTGATGGCTCTGTTTACTAGTTGATTATTTTGCACGCACATAAACTTTTGAACTTCATTAACTAGTGGGTCATATGAAAAATTCCTGTACCTTTCCCTAGCTTAAAAACCAGCCATATTTTCATAATGCACTTTGTGTGAGTGATTTATATTTGGCTGTTCAAACCATAGTTGTATCACGTCTTCGGGTTCTGCAGGTTGATTCATCCTAATTTTTTAATATTTCCAAACAGATTAACACTTGCAATGGTTTCTATTGTGACTATTTCTCTCCCAACAGGGCTTATAAGCCCAAGATGTGGACAGAAGCCTGGACTGGCTGGTAACTTCTTGTGCTTATAGCTTGAATTTCACTCAATATTCCTCAGTTCTCTGATGAACAGATCAATTTCTTATCCTTGTACCACTGACCAACAACTAATTCTGATTGCTTATCCTTTCTTTTCCCTGTCACCCATACAGGTATACTGAGTTTGGAGGTCCAGTTCCTTATCGACCAGCTGAAGACTTGGCATTTTCAGTTGCAAGATTTATACAAAAGGGGGGATCATTCATTAATTATTATATGGTAACTTCATTGCTTGTACGGAGTGGGCCCAATAGCCTGAATAATTCAACTGACTAAACTGATGTTCATTTTTTGTTTTGTTTTTATGTTTGCAGTATCACGGGGGAACAAATTTTGGCCGAACTGCTGGTGGTCCTTTCATTGCTACCAGTTATGATTATGATGCTCCTCTGGACGAATATGGTATGCACAATGAAATTAGCATCACAGAAGAAATGTTTATTACTATTAGCATTTATAGCTCGATTCTTCAAAGGTTATGTTTAGAAGCTGACATCAAGCTTTTGGCATTTTATCCTCTTCTTGACTATTTCGTATTTGGAGTTTGTATGTTCCGTAAGTTTTTCCTTCATATTATGTAGATTTATTTGATTGTTCAGTTCCTTCATACTTGATTAGCTTTTAAGCTGTCACCAAGAGTCATCTGTCACATCACGGTGTAATGGGTGCTGCTGTCACTTCACCATAAAAACAAGGCACAATTCAGTTTTTCAGTACTTTTATGCTAGTGAAATAGGGACTATAACTGTCCATATTATGTGTTGTGCTTGTGATGACAATATCATGATGATATCAATGACATTTTAATAGGTGACAAGAATTTAATGATGACACAATATATCTTGTAAGCAAAACAAGTGCCAATCATTTGATTGGTGAAACCATTTATCTTTTTTATTGATAAATAAATAAATTATATTGATCAAAGAATGGTGAAAGCATTTATCTAATAAGCAAAGTTCGACAAAGGTGACTGCAACTGGCCTGGTTATATTTTTCCTCTTCAGCCTTCGATCATATAATCATCTTTTGACCAAAGTTTGCCAAAGATGACTAAAGTTTGTGATAGCTCAAGAATTTACCATGATATGAATGCAAAATTTTGGATGGATGCTACCCGTCATCTGGTGGGTCCTTCAGCTGTCAAATGATCAAAATTAGTTTTCATTATATTTATCGAGTATTTTTATATTTGCATTGAGCATATTTGAAAGTTCTTTGACTATTTAACCATTTTCGACCCAAAAATATGGAAAGAAAGAAAAATCCTCCCTTGTGTTTTCTTCATAATCTTTTTCGCATCTAAGACTAACTGCATCAAAAAGTCTGAAAAGCTTTGTAGTTTCTGGATGAATTGAAGGTTGCTTTTTCTCTTTCTATGCAGGACTTTTGAGACAACCTAAATGGGGTCATTTGAAAGATTTGCATAGAGCAATAAAGTTGTGTGAACCAGCTTTAGTATCCGGAGAGCCCACTGTGACACCACTTGGAAATTATCAAGAGGTTAGACCTGTTTTTTTTTTTTTAAGAGAGGTTAAACTAACTTCAGTTTTCCAAGAATCATCCAGCCAACTTTAAATTACTTTGGAACCAAAACATACTCCTAAAATTTCGTTATTGGCTTACAGGCTCATGTATTCAAGTCAAAGTCTGGAGCTTGTGCTGCATTCCTTGCAAATTACAATCCAAGATCTTTTGCAAAAGTGGCATTTGGGAATTTGCATTACAATCTGCCTCCTTGGTCTATCAGCATTCTTCCAGACTGCAAGAACACTGTATACAACACTGCCAGGGTGAGGAAAAAATACCTTGTGATAAATTGAACTCTCTTCTCCCTCTTCCACCTTCTCTCTTAGTTAAATTTCTTTAGTCATGATTGTCATGTTTAGTGTCTAAATGTTTGGTGTTTTTTTATTTGCCATATTCTTCCTCAAAAAAGAAAAAGATGATTTTGCCTTGGAAGATGCATTTTTGACATTATGTGCCAAAATTCCCATACAGGTTGGTGCACAAAGTGCACAGATGAAGATGACTCGTGTTCCTGTTCATGGAGGATTCTCTTGGCAGGCATACGATGAAGAGACAACCTCCTATGATGACAGTTCATTCACGATGGTTGGGTTGTTGGAGCAGATAAATACAACAAAAGATGCTTCTGACTACTTGTGGTACTCAACCGAGTGAGTAACATAAATCTATTCATTCTTTTTTTTTTTTTTTTTTTTCATTCTTTTCCTTGTGATTCTTTTCACTAAATATTTTCTTATAAATTTTTGGTCCCATAATCCCCAGTGTTAAGATTGGCTCCAATGAAGAATTTTTGAAGACCGGAAAATATCCTGTTCTTACAGTCTTATCTGCTGGTGATGCTCTGCATGTTTTCATCAACGGTCAACTATCAGGTAGGCTGCACTTGGCCATTTTCAGGGCATTCTTTCCTTTAATGGAAGACTTTAACCTATTTTATTTCAAGACTTCAATCAGGAGTGCGCTTGTTTATAGCTTGACCATTTCTGCCATTGTGTTACTTTCTTGATTTTTTTTTATCAGGAACCGCCTATGGAAGTTTAGGATTTCCTAAAGTAACATATAGTGAGGGTGTGAAGCTGAGAGCTGGAATTAACAAAATCTCACTTCTAAGTGTTGCTGTTGGTCTCCCGGTTTGTCCCCTTCCTCTCGCTGTCTGTCTCTCTCCCACACCCACACACTCATTCACACATCTGATTTTCTGTGACATGGAATTTTGAATTAACTGTCCTATTTATTCTTTCTCCTGTCTGATCTAAGTTCAGAATGTTGGTCCACATTTTGAGAGATGGAATACTGGTGTTCTTGGCCCAATAACATTGAATGGCCTCAATGACGGGAGAAGAGACTTGTCATGGCAGAAATGGTCTTACAAGGTTTGTTTTCAAAGATATCTACTGTCTTCTTTCCCTGACATTATACAGAATCATTTGATTGCATCTTTGTCATCAGATTGGTCTTAAAGGAGAATCCTTGAGTCTTCATTCACTTAGCGGGAGTTCCTCAGTCGAGTGGGTTGAGGGGTCTCTTGTTGCCCGAAGGCAGCCTATGATGTGGTACAAAGTAAGCCCCCGAAACCTTAAGCAATGCTTCTTGTTACTCTTCTGAGGCTGGAAATGAAATGCATGTGAACTTTGTCTGCTGTTACTTAGGGTTGCATCAAAATATATTTATTTGGGTAATTGCGTCATTCTTGACTTGGCACTCTTATATCTTGGTTTTAGTTAAAACAAAAGAAAAATGCTACTTACAACCGACATATACAACATTTATGAAACCGGCTGACACAATTAGGTCCCACCTTATCACTTTCTTCTTCCCTCTTTCTCTCTCCTTGCAGCCTGGGTCTCCACTCTGCGCTTAGACCCACCACCTCCTCTTCATTTTCGTCGTCTTCCTCGCAGTTCTTTAGTTCTCGGCTCCTCTTGCTTCTCACACTCTCGTTGACTCTTCCTTCCCAGACCATAACGAGTTTCTGGGCATGGGTATTTTCGGCTCTGGAACCCCCCATTCTTCTCACTCTTCGAGTCAAGCTAGATGCATGCCTTGAGACCAAAAAGGCTTACATTCTATGCTAATAAATACTACTCAACCAGGGATTGAAAAAATGAGTAAAATGGCCGAAAGCCTTTCTCCTGTACCAACTTTCTAATTTCTAAGAGTTTATTGCTTGAAATAGAACCTAGTGAAAAATGTGCTACAGTTCCTTCTTCGTTTTTTTCATTTTCTTGGCTCAGACGTATTTTTTGGGGGAAGCATTGGAAGGCAAAACCCAGACCTTTTTTTCTTTATGGTTCACAGAATGATGATAACTTTTTCACAAGGGAGAAAAAGAGAACGAACTGAAGGAACCCAAATGGCCCCCAGATTTCAATGAAACATCAGGATTTCATTTTTTTAATTTTATTTTTTATAGTTCTAATCATTTCTCATAGTTGGTTTCTCGCCTTGGTTGATTAATTGGAAGGAAATGTGGTTTTCATGTCTGGCGTTAATGTTTTTCAGGCGATTTTTCTCATGAGTAATGTAATACTCCTAATTGAGTATAAAACAAAAAATAGAGAGAGATAGAGAGCTGTTTGAGAGAGTTGAAGTCGCCGGAACACTCTGCAGAACAGAACGACTGGGTGATGAAGCGTAGAGACGGAGGTCTATCTTGTAAGAGAGAAGCACTGAATCAAGTTTATAAGTTTTTCACTTACAGATAGAAAAATGAAAGGAGAGAGAAAGAGGGAGGAAGAAAGTGATAAGGTGGACCTAGTTGTGTCAGCCGGTTTCACAAAGATTGTATATGTCGGTTGTAAGTAGCATTTCTGAAAACAAAAACATACCTATAAGAAAGGTTCTTAAAAAAAAAACATATATCTTTGCCATTTAAGCCAGGGGTGACTTACAACTGTCAAAATATGCTTGTCTTGAAAACAAAACAAAAAAGACAATTAAGGTCAAAATCTATTTACAAATATATATATCAGATATGTTTGGACATAATGAGAAAGTGCATCCAAGCACATCCTTTTAAGCGGCGCTTTTCTGTTAAGGCTAGATTTGACATCCTTCCATGTTTCAGACTATGTTCAATGCTCCTGCTGGAAATTCTCCATTAGCCTTGGATATGGGCAGCATGGGTAAAGGTCAAGTGTGGATAAATGGACAAAGTCTTGGCCGCTACTGGCCTGCATATAAAGCATCTGGTACTTGTGGTGAATGCAATTATGCTGGAACATATAATGAGAAGAAGTGCTCAAGGAATTGTGGGGAGGCTTCCCAAAGATGGTAAGAGAAAAACTCTAATAATGAGCCAAGCTAGTATTTGCAGTGATAATTGCTTGCTTCCAATTATGGAAAGCAATAGTTCAAACCATACTCAACTTAATATACCTCCTAAAATTTTGCCCGTCTTAGAGCTTTGTTAAGCTGGTAATGAATTGTTAGTGAACTGAATAATGGCTAATAATTTCAGGTATCACGTTCCTCGTTCATGGCTAAAACCAACCGGGAATCTGCTGGTTGTTTTTGAAGAATGGGGTGGAGACCCAAATGGGATCTTTCTGGTTAGAAGAGAAATGGATAGTGTATGTGCTAATATCTACGAGTGGCAGCCAACCCTCATGAATTGGCAGATGCAAGCGTCTGGCAAAGTCAATAAACCTCTCAGACCTAAAGCTCATTTATGGTGTGGCCCTGGGCAGAAAATTTCATCGATAAAGTTTGCTAGCTTTGGAACACCAGAAGGGGTTTGTGGAAGCTTCCGGGAGGGAAGCTGTCATGCCCACAAATCATATGACGCTTTTCAAAGGGTATTACTACAACTTTTCACTACTTATGTCATCTATACTTTTCGATAAGTAAGATACTTTTAGCAATGAACAAAAGTTGCAACCAGGTACACTATATACATTAGAAACACCTGGGTGGAGAGTGAGAAAAATTGAAAATAAAACACTCTGAAAAAGTGAAGTTGGAGAAATTCGAGGATGTTGCTATCCGGTGATACAGAGACCTGGAGAAAAAATCCTTAACCCCCCCATATTTTTAGCAGGAAAGTCGATTAGCTTATCTGTAACTTAACCTCAAAATCCCTGTTGGGTGTATCAAGTTTGAGAGATGGTTTTCTTGGCTCTGCTCATCATTGTCATCAAACTCTCATATTCTTAGAAGTATGCTATAATAGATCTATACTTCTACTTTTAATGCTCGAACAAATGCTCCAACAGGACCAAGTTATGAGGCAAAACTTCTTAAAACTTTCAACCTTTGAATCCTCTAAGATGTCGAATCTTCAGGCCAACTGAACTTTTTGTCTCTACTCATTTATTATGTTTTCCTACTGGGTTCTTGTACTTATGTCCTTTTTCCCTTCCTGGATGCATACTAAACAATGACTGCTTCTTGCAGAATTGTGTTGGGCAGAACTTCTGCTCGGTAACTGTGGCACCTGAAATTTTCGGAGGAGATCCATGTCCAAATGTCATGAAGAAACTTTCTGTGGAGGCCATTTGCAGTTGAAGTAAATGAGATAAAGGTCGTAGATTGATTTTCCTGGGACTCCAATAGATCATCTTCAGTCCATCTATTTTCAGATAAATTATCAACACATCCAGATCAGCATGACCATTCATTTTGGCTTTTCCAAGGTGAAGTTGTACAAATATACAACACACCATCTGGTTGAAAGCCTATACAGATTGTTAAAATGATTGTGGATTAGCTTTATGCAAGCTATATGAAGGTAGAAGAGAAAGTGTTTAGTCAAAGCACATTGAGATGATACAAAAAATTGAGTCCATGTGCAACCTCTTAGTTTTAGAAACTGGAAGCCTCTGGTTCCAGTAATGCTATATTTGAATTTCCTTGCAACTTTCTAGTAAGCAATTGTTTCATTGGTTTCTCTTCAAAGAATGGCCTGGAAGCAAATAATGTTATAAAGCTTATATCAACTTGTGTGTTGAGCATCTTATAATGATGTTGAAACTTGTAGATGTCTGTGTTGGGCATGTCTTTCCACATGAAGGGACACTCAAAACATTACACTAAAGATGAAGCGGCTTTATTCAAACTGGAACCAAACCCCATTCATCAAGCATGCCACTTTTATGTTTGATTGAAGTGTCCTTTGGGTTTTAGTGGTCAGCACAGGAGTATTAGCTCTCTGTGAACTTACCTCGAGTATTGCATGTGATAAAAGTCCACTCTTTCAGCAGCCTGAGCTAAAGCTCAGGGACCAAGTAGAGATTCCGTAATGCAATAGATTAACACCGTTTTTAACATAAGAAGACATTGCGTCTTTCTCACTGCAATTTAGACCTATTATATAATTTCTAATGAAAGTCGCTGCATCAGGTGGTCGTGTACCAGTCGGCCATTGACATTAATAATACCATAAATGCTTTCCAAAACGTTAACCAATTGGACTCTACTTTTAAAATCGAATGTCTAGTTTTATAGGATGTGACACATTTAAGGATCAAGGTTGATAAAACCTTATTGGGCAGACCTTATCCCCTCCCAAATGGATACCATGGAGACAAATCTTTGACTGCATGACCCATTGATTGGTCATTATTCATGCGCACACAGCCCTCACAGTTTTTTATTTAATTACTGGAGAGAGAGTCCAAGTCGAGCGGTAAGGATAGGATTAGAAGTTTCTAAAGTTTGATGCACGATGCCTCCTAATTTTAATTATTGAAATATGATATTATCTTATTAATCTTTAAAATTATTTAAAAGATCGATATAAAAGTGTCATATTTTACATAATGAGATGAGAGCGTGTTATGTAGTATGAATAATATAATATATAGTTTTAAAACTCTTTAAAAAACTAGAGTCTAGCTTAAAAAACATTATTTTAAAAAAAGATTTAATAATTTTTTTAAAAAAAGACTCTGAGACTCATACATTTTAAAAATGTATCTACCTACACATTTTTCATTCTGTATATACGTGATTAAAAATAAAATTAATATTAAAACATTGTAACTGCAATAAAAGGATGGTTTTTTAAACATAATTCACGGAAAGAACCTACGTAACATTGCGTACGAGGAACAGAATTTCATCCTCATCTGAAGTTTGAACCCTGCCTCGCGCATATAATAATCTCGAAGTACAGCGATTCTAACACCACCCACAAAATTCTCTCTCACTCAATCTCTCTAAATGACGCGCTATAATGGCGGCTATACATTCGTTCATGTTAAAATTTGAATCAGTTTTTGTATTCGCAATGGAGAATCTCTCACAAATATACGAAAGTATGTTCTACTTTTGCTTCTTGGTCTTTTTCTTCTCCTTAGTTGTCTTCATTTTCTCTTACCCTTTGTACAAAAGACTGGAGAAAACCGAGCAGAAGCTGGACGAGGTACATATCCACAATCCAATTACGAGCGACCCTTTGAGATTGGAGCGACATTCGGCAGAAACTGTGGGTAAAAGCCGTGAAAAAGACCCGACCCATTGGGGCCTTCCGCTGCTTTTGGAGATCTTGCCCTCTGCTTCCCCGAATTGGGAGTGTTTGTTCAGTGAAGAAAAGAGTGGTGACCAGGATTCAGACGGGTCGTGTTTGCATGACAAGGGGGTGGAGTCGATTGGAGATCAGACGGCGAAGAAGAAGAAGAAGAAGAAGAAGAGGGCCAAGAAGAAGAGGTTGAATTTGCAAGCTGAAGAGGGTGGTGAAGACAGGTGCGTGGGGAGAGAAATTTTGGATTCGGGTTATCATATCAATAATGATTTGGTTTGCTTCTATCCCTTTACCTCGTCAAGTAGTGCTATACAGAGGAGAATCAAGCAACAGTACGATGAGCTTGTGAAGTGCAATGAGACCAAGGGACTAACACTGGCACAGGTTTTCTAATTTCTACCCGATATATATATGGTTAAAAAAAAAAAAATTACTTTTTAAATCTTTTTGTTGAATACATTAAAATTGATTTTTTTATAAATATATATATATATATATATAAATATATATATATATATAATAGGGATTTTGTTATATATTTGGTTGTGTAAAGATTGTGCATTTTTAAGAGCATTGGGTGTTCGTTACTTTTTTCTTTTTATATGTAAGTGGGTGTTTGTTACTTTGTAATACGTTCATTGGTGGGATGGTGTTTGTTTTTGTGCTGGGCTCACTACCAATGTTGAATATTGTGATAGAACAGGAATTCTTCTTCTACGTTAACCCAAAACAAGAAGAGAGTTGTTTGACATGATAGCCCGGTCCGTTTTTGGAGCGAGTTGTTTGACTTTCAAACAACTCTCAATCCCCAGAATTAGGTTCACGATCCCTAGAATTCACGCACAAATTTAGAACCTATAGTGGGAGTGAGATAGACATATAAACTAGGTCCTACAGCATATATTGAACATTTATTGTTATTCAGGAGACTCATGCAAAAATTCGAAAGTTTGAATATTGTTGATTTAAGCACACCGGCATCTTCAATGTTATTATTCATATTGTACTCTCATATTGCAGGTTGGAGAGTTTGCTAATTGCTTGATTGAGGCTAGAAATGAGCTACAGCACAAGTATGTTCGAAATCATTTCTAGGAAACTGAGTTTGTATTCTTACACTTCTCATTCTGTAAATGTTGTTGGCAACCATTGTTGTAGAATCATCCTAGCCTGTATAACTTCTTTAAGTATGTGTAACCTGGACTGTTATTTTCTGTTCAGTAATTTTCAACTTTTTTGTGATTACAGTATAGCTTTTTGTTGTTGCTGAGGTTTTCCAAATGTCGAACTTTTACCAGTACTGAATACCATACTTTGACATGATAGTTTCCCAGTGATTCTAATCCCCAAAGTATTCCTTGAACAATTTAATCTTTATTTCTTATATGCATATCAACGATTGTTTTCCTAACAGGGCTGCGGTCATCCAACGTAAGTTCACCATAACAAAGGCTCTACTATGCAGGGCAGACAGATCATCCTTCGAACGCCTACACCAGCAGGTTAATACCTATTTTCTGAATTTGGTGGGAAATTGAGGTTATTAAGTGTTGTATACAAATCCATAAGTGGATCAATGCACTGATGTTTCAGATATACAAAGTAGAACTAGAACAACGGAGGCTAAAAGATGATGCATTTGTTTATAATTGGCTTCAACAGCAGCTTAAACTCTCTCCAGCATACAAGAAGGTAGTTTTAATTTTATTTTGCTAGATGGTCTGCTTGTAGAAGTTAATTGTGAAGCCGAGAAATTGTTAGTGAAGCTTGTCTCCTTTCACTACCATATTTTCCTTCCATCATTTCGAATGATGTTTCACAGAAATATTTTTACTCCCACTGAACTTTCAAATTCCTTTCCTGATTCTCTTTTTTAAACAAGGTAAACAATTGCCAAAATTTTCTCTCTTTGCTTCACTTCTGCAATGTCTTTTACCACATCCATTCTGATAGGATATGCTGATGATTCTGACCACCTCTCTTTCATAAGATGCTTGAAATTAGTGCTTCCATGGAGTCGAAGAAATCTAGTGAGCTGATGGAAACCACAGATACTGACTTTGCTGACATTTCATTTGAAGAGTTACTAGCACGAGAAAAGAAGGATTCTTTTTGGTATGCTCGAGTGATCGTTTTTCCCCTGCCCCCATCCCTTGTTTGGACCGTGCTTATATTAATGCATTTCCATCACATGTGCAGGCAAAGAAAATCGAGATCATGCTCCGGGTGAAAACTATATTGGTTTTGCTGATTCTGCTGACGAGATTCATTTTCATTGTATGTATATCTGATACTGCTACGTAACGGGGACTTTTTGGCTGCCTGTGCTTCTTTGGTCACCCTTTTAAACAGGAAAATAGCCATAACTTCTTGTGTTCAAATTTTCTTTTTTGGAATTTCCGGTGGAAGCTAGTCAATCTTGTGTATCTGAAATGTAGCATACCGCGTGCATTCTATTCTATTGAAAGCATCGAGCTTCCAGTTGTGTGAGAGGATTACCATGGAGAATGAACTACTATAAGCATTGAGCTTCCAGTTGTGTATGGGTTTTAGGCAGTGGCCTTGTGTGTCTTGTACTAAGACTACCTGTAGCCGTAGGGGACCATGCAACAGAGCCATCTCGCAAGGATTATTCCCTGGGGCAATGCCATCTGCCCCACCCGTCTAAAATTCTAATTTCTCTGCGGCTTTCGAAAGGTTGCCATGGTAAAACTTATGTAATAAGGTGGTCATGCTTGCGGGTCATGTTTGTGTTGTATCAAGTTATGGATATTCGAATATATGGGTCAATCCAAACTCGATCTTTTAAGATAAACGAGTCAAACATTCAAATTTTAATATGATTCATTTAAAAAATGGGTCTTGTTATGTCACTTATTTTGACCTATTTAATAATTAATTATAAATATTTCAACACCATACAATTCATTTTAATCTATTTCATTTAAATGGGTTGAACTAGCACGCTTAATCTATTTAACCTTATTAATATAATTTATTATTAGTCACAATCTCTAAAATAATAATAAGGCTACCTACTAATAAAAAATATTAATATTTTTCAAATTTTAAACTATAATAAAACTAATATTACAAATCATACAATAACAAATAAGCATAAATCCCTAATTACAATCTTAAGTTCTTAACAATAAAAACGTAAGCATTTTAAGAAATATTAATATTACAACTCATCAATAATAAAACTATAATTTTGAAATAAAATTTAAGCTAGTATTGCAGGTTGATTTTAGACTAAGCAAGTTGGCACATTATTGACTCGTTTATTAATCGCATCTTAACGTATCAACCGTTTTGATCTGAATTCATTTATATTAAATCCAAATTTGCTAATTTAGTATCGTGTTTGTAATGAGTTCATGAGTCCTACCACGTATTGTCCTCCCTACTTATGTTAGTCCATGCCCATGTGGTGCATGGGAAAATCAATAAATACTCCCAGAGACTGGAGTATGGATGGCATGGCATACTTATCTCATCATGATATGTAATGTAATTATCATAAAATATAAATTTAATTGACATCACATAATATAATTATAATATGATAGGAACACCACTTATTAATACCGTGGGATTAATTAACAATTACGTGGGTCGATTAAGTGGGTTATGTCACGAATGTGAGAGGATACAAAGTGAAAGCTGGACCAATTTCAAAACTATAAAGCCAGAGTTTGTCGGTAGCAACAAAGAAATAAACCTCACATTTCCTTCACTCCACAGCAGTCCCATACAAATGATGAGAATCCTCTGCTTATACTGGGCTGATTGTTGCAGAAATAAGTAGCGACGTTACATTTATGGTGTGATTTCTTGTTTGCAGCCAAGTTGAGGACTAGGATAGATAAGCCCTCCCTTGTTGTACCGAAATTGTCTGTGAGATAAAATCTTGACAAGTCGTTTGCAAACTTCTGTTAAGCGGCATGCCATTGACATCACACGCAAACTTGGGAAGCGGCATGCCACTAGAGCAGTATTAATAAGATTTGGGACATATAATTGTTGTAAGCATATCGATATCGTACAAGTATCCATTCATCAAGGTCCCTGCTCAAGATGCTTGCAAGGTAACTACTGAGGTACAGTTCATGACATTAACAAAGGTGTAAAACAAAATAACAGGCTAAGCCTCATGCTACTATCAACAACATAGAAACGGTTTTTGGCGAGTGGGAAGAAAATTTCTCTTAAATCTTTATCCTTTATCCCTTCTCTGCTCTCTGATGGTCATGAATTCATCTTCCCCATATTACTGCATCTTTTGATCAGTCGATTTTAACAGATGAGTAGATCTTCCTAACAAACCAGAAGCATGCATAGAAGCCAATAGTACCCGTCAACACAAAGAAAGCGTATGATACAATTATCATGTATCCAAAATAAAGGATGCCTGAAACCAGCTTTGTGATCTCCAACTTGGTCAAGAAGTAGAAGACAGAGTAGAGGAAAAGATAGAGTGCAGAGGAGCCAGCAGTCAGGTAAGATCTCCACCACCAGTAGTAGTCTTCACTGCACAACTGGAAGTAGCAGAGAACAACCGTTATCTCCGCACAAGTGATTAGAAGGATTGTGAACACTATAAAGAGAAAGCCGAATATGTAATAGAACTGGTTCAGCCATATTGATGTCAAGATGAAGAAGAGCTCAATGAAAACAGCCCCAAATGGAAGAATGCCTCCAATGAGAATAGAGAAGATCGGTTTCATGTACCATGCCTGCTCTGGTATTTGCCTAGGAATTTTGTTAGTCTTCACGGGGTCTTCCATGGCTGGTTTTTTGAAACCCAAATAACTCCCCACAAAGACCAAGGGCACTGATATGCCAAACCACAAGCAGACAAGAGCAAACATTGTCCCAAAGGGCACGGCCCCAGAAGATTGTTCCCCCCAGATTAAGGCATTCAGAACAAAGAACACTCCAAAAAGAATACCTGGAAACATAAATGCAGTTTTCAAGGTATTCCTCTTCCACTCTGTGCCCCTGAACATTTTGTACAGACGTGCTGAGGAGTAACCAGCAAACAAGCCCATGAAAACCCACAACAGAACCATGGCAGTCATAAGCCCTCCTCTGTTGGAAGGAGATAAGAAACCAAGCAATGCAAATATCATTGTCACAAGTGTCATTGCAAAGATCTGAACACCCGTACCAACATAGACACAAAGTAAACCAGAATTGATTGGAGGCCTGAAAACATCTCCATGGACTAATTTCCATCCTGTTTCTTCTTGAGCCTCATCTTGGGTTTCCAATTGATTATAGTTGGCAATATCTCTATATAAAGTTCTCATCATGATCATTGCCACCATGCCAGAAAGAAAGAGGACAATCATCAGAGAGTTTATGATGGAGAACCAATGGATCTGATCATCATTCATGAGGAGGTATGTGTCCCAACGAGATGCCCATTTGATCTCACTTTCCTGAGAAAACATAAGAGCAGCACAAGTTAATACCTAATTAGGGACAAAGGAGATGTCTAATGGAAGAAAATAGGCAAGGGCTTGATAAGCAGGTACCTTGAACGTAACATCATATGTAAAAACAACATCCTTATCTGTGTCAACTTCTTGTGGCACATTGTTACCTTGCACTAAATTTTTGGTGTCTTTGTTGCATGTTGCTAATTGAGGATTCTTATCATCCCAATCCTTGTATTCATGATTAATGCTGCTTGGAGGATTACAAGAGTCAAATGAGAAGAGAACAACAAACTAATCTAATTATTACAGCAGATTGCGGGCAAATTTGCATTATTCTTCATAAAAAGTTTGCTATAGTTCATTCTGTAATCTATTTTCAACTCAAATCACATAGAACGCCTATATTTCATCTTTTCTATAAAGTTCAGCAGGACACTCCAAAAAGATGCAGCAAACCGCATGCAAAAAAACAGCATAAACAAGCATCTGTAATGAAACTGCCACATACTCCTTAAAATCAGAAGAAACATTCAATTATATGAAAAACACTGAAAGCTGGAAAGAATGTAGCATGACAGAATATGATATAAAAAGGAAAGGAAAATATATTTCAAACAACATTGCAGCATCTAATAAACAAAAGATCATGTTGTGGGATAAAGGCTAGCTCAGTTTCAAATTAAATTTTACACTAAAGCTGTAAACAAACAGAGAAAAGTTATAGCATTTCATTCCATAGACAACTCTTCCCTAGTTCAAAACTTATTTATGAAGTAGCTAATTCTGAATAATCATTTCTTGGTAGGATCATCAAATCCGTCCACCTTTTCCCTCTCGTATTTCTGACAAACATATGTACCTTTCTTTATGTTTTTTATTTTATTTATTTTATTTTTTTATATATAAGTAATAAGAGATTTTATTAAGGCAAACAAATAGGCATAGCCCAAGTACACAAGGGTATGCAAGCAGAAACGGAGCTAGGAAATGCTAAAAGAAAATCATTTATATTATCCCCATTCATGTATCTTTCTTCATGTTACATTTGTCTACATCACTAACAGCAAAAACATGTTTACCCTCAAAAACATCCTCAAGCAAAAACCTTTCCATTTGAATGAAAGGACCCTCTAAAAAATCAACAATGAAGTCATCTTTATTCTCTTATTTTCCATCTAATAGCACTTATCAATTGAAGGTGCAGTAGCAGTCAACACGATTAATTACTCATTGCTCATACACAACATAGACTCAATAGAGCTAAACTAACATTGCACTGCAAGAAAACTGCAACACCAACCAACAACAAAAGCAAGAAAAAAAGAACCTGACCTGTATGGAATAACCTCAAAACCAACTATCCGAGCAGAATCAGTCTCCGGGTCTTTGTGATACTTGACTCTAAAGCTTAAGTGATTATTTATGAAATATTTCTCCTCTTTGCTCTGTAGAACAAATAAATGTGTAAGATAGCATAAAAGCACTTATTCTAACTGGAAATTGGATTCCAAAGCATACCCCAATATAATTTCCTTTGAACCCAACACGAAAACCGTGTTCATATGTCGTTGACTGACTTCCATCCCTCCTCTGTCTAAGAACAGCAACAGGAAGGTTATCTAAAATCCTGCACATTTTGGAGATTTCAGAACAAAGGGGAATATATCAGGCATTTCTGTATTATTTAATGCTTGTCATCAATGAAAACAGGTAAAATCCATAACAAAACAGTGGCAAACCATCAAAGGTGACAAAGAAAGTTGTATAGATCAAACAGGCAGTATGTTCATTGCTTACATGTTAACGCGATATTCATCATCAATTTTTTCCTTAAAATTCTTGGCAGATTCAGCGTCAAGATGACTTTTACATGCAACTTTGCACGACTGATCCTTCCTCATTTCGAACTGGGGGATAATTCATAAATTTAGACCCATGATAAACATTGAACAAGAACCAAATTGAGTATATGCAAATGATTTCTTTGCAATTCGCATTCTTAACACAAAAAATGGTATTAATACGCACAGTATAGACAGAATTTTCGATGCGGTCACCTCGGAGAACTTCCCCCAAATTTTCTGCATTGTTCAAAATCTTTGAAGGTTTGCAATACTTTAAGTAGTAGTAGTCATATGGAAGTTGTGTCTTAGTAGATGACAATTTGTTCACTTTGACAGGCAGTGGATCACCCTGTTCGAAGTAAGCAGTAAGTCAATGTAGGCAGCCAAATTCAAATGATGGCACATAAAAAAAAAAGGATATTTCCTCATATAAGACAGAAAGAACACCACGGAATGCATTAGGTCAATGTACATTCAAACTACTTGTCCAACTTAATGTGCACTTGAAATAATGAGATATTGAGAAAGGCTTCTTATTCTGCCAATAGTGATGATAGCACTGATTTTGTAAAATTCATTCCAATAAGAATGGCTTCAAGTACCATGTAAGACACAACGGAATCTCTTAAAAAAAAGATAGGATACCTAAACTAATCCTATTAGAACACTCCTACCACCTGCATAATATCCTTTCTTGGGTTTGTTGGGTGGCACCACCATATGCATCATACAGTTATCCACATTGCTAATAAGTAATAAGTCCTACGGCTACACTAAATTCCCAGCCATGCACGTTCAATATCTTATCCATGAGATGCTCATTCTCCAAGCATTACCCTTCAATGCTACCGCATCATTTCAATGAACTATGCTCAACACTTAGATTCCATTGTTCAAACAAGAAAAATGGAAGAATAAACAACAGTGTCAAATCCCAAATAGCTTCCATGCATTCTATTTACGGATTTGTACTAGTTTTGTGTCTTTTTTTATTATGTTTTATTCAGCCTCTTAATTCAACCTTCTTCTTTTTTTCTTTTTACGAAACTTGCACACAATTTCTACAGCATATTTAATTTGCAACCTATAAAACCATAAAGCATGGCGTTAAGTGGCATCAAAACATGCGCATAGATCAGACTAGTACTTTATTTGTTAGATCTAATAATTAACAACGTTAAAAAAAGCCCATTCTTAAATCACGAGGTCCGTCTGGCACGGTAAAGGCAAACAAACGGGTAACTTCAAAAAACACCCCGATCCAAACAAACATAAAATCCAAAAACAAACAACTCCATGGATACAATAACACGAAAAAAACATTAAATTTAGATCAAACCCACATACCCAGATCCAATACTGTCTCACTCATAGCAGAGAGAACCCACAATGCAACAAAACACAAAGACTAAAGAAACCCACAATAGACAATAAAACAAGCAAAGCAAGAATCAGCAGAATTCAAAGAACGAAACATTAAAAATAATGAAGGGGTTAGAATTTCGGGAACAATACAGTTATGAAATCGCGAGGAGCGACGCCAGGGAGGTAGAAGGAGTAGGCTGAGGAGACGAGCAGGAGAACCAAGAAAAGAATCATCGTCGTCGTATGGCAGTGGAGAGTACCCATATCCTCTTCTTCTGCGAGAGGGAGAAAGATGGGAAAGGGTCTGAGGTATTTCTGGAGTGATTAGTGGCAAGAGAGATTGGATGATTGGGATGTATGTGGACTTTGCTACGTACGTACCGTACAGGTTTGGTTTCTACTGCCTCCGCGGTTCGACCTAATATATTTTCCCTTTTTCTTTTTCTTTTTTTTTAAGAAAAATGATTAGAGTAGACAATTATAGATGACTTCCCTACGGGACGAGACTACAGTAACACCCAATTCGCTAGAGAGTTAAGACAATGGGGTTTGGGTGTTGATAAGTGTTGAGGAGAGTTGTGAATAATAGTAAAAATTAGGTGAAAAGTAATAATAAAGTAATAAAAAGTAGGTAAAAAGTAATAAATAGTAGTAAAAATATGTGAAAAGTAATAATAAAATAATGAATAGTAGTGAGAAGTGTTGAGGACTCCTCAACACCCAATCTGTAAACACTTATTACAAGTTAAATTTGAGCCATAGCCTGACCCAAATCCCATGAGGACATCAATGGTCCATGAGTTAATGGGTCACTAATAATCATGAGTACTTCTCGTTACAGGATTCGACCTAGGATCTAGTGTCCACCATCAAACTTATAGATCACTAAACCACCATCTTAAGTGGTTATTCTCTCTCTTGCTAGCTTTCTTTTCTTTTTTTCCTTTATCATTTGTTTGGTTGCTTTGTTTTTGGGTTTTTATTTATTTGGTAATGCTAAGAATTCCGGCCATTTTTTAAAAAATAAAGAAAAATGTTAAATATACTCTAAAAAAAATACTTACGTTTTTACATGTCAGTTAATGATACGCTAACAATCATGAAAATTTAATTTAAAAAAATAAACTAACAAGATGAATCTTATAAGTAAAAGTGTAAATAAAAGTATAAGTCCATGTAGCACTACTCATAAATAAATTATACTAAAAAGTAATACTTTTTTCTTTTTATATTTTTTAAGATGTGATCTATATTTTTACAAAAGCTTGAGCGAAATTTATCTATTTTAATCTTATAAAAATCGTCTCTTTTATTTGGCCTATTTAGGTTGTCGGGTACTGGCAATTGTATTTGAATTAACTAAGGTAAGATCAACTCAAAGTGCTGCTATAAGTTGAGAAGTTGATGTGTTAAATATAAGTTGATCTGTTAACATATTTAACACATCAACTTATAGTATAGTATGACTTATTATAACTTCAAAAAAATTAAAATTCATATTTTTTAGAATAGTTGATGTGAAAAAATTATACATTAATAGTGTTATAGGTGTGAAAAAAATTAAAATCAAAGGGACTCGTAGATTATTAAAAGAAAATTTCTAAACATAAGCCCACACACTACACTTATTTTATTTTTATTTTTATTTTCCCAAATGTTTAGTATATGAAATGAATTCAATTAGTTTAAGAAGGATAAACATAATTTTAAAAAAAAAAAAAAAAAGCGTGACATTTGATTTGTAGGCTTATGTATAGCAAAGCTCTGACTAAAATCACCTGTACAACCTACATGAGATGCATCTAAATCGTTAAAAAGTAAAAATTTTAAAGACGAAAAACATGATTTTTGCAGTTTCATTGCAATTTGAATTTGTAGAGGACGAAATTGTAGTAAAACAAATTAAGCGTCCAAAGGTCACTTGTTTCCATCCCTATCACGAGATGGCAAACCACTCGTGCATTAGAATAAATATATAAAAAGGTTCATGAGCAAACCATTTTTTGTTGACAGATAATCAAATATTTTATGAATAAGTGCAAACAGAGCAACCCGAGATAAGCAACATTAACAAGTCGTTCATCCAAGTAAATATTGAAATAAGATCCATCTCACAGACACAAATCATGACAGAATTGAGTGCAGTTTTTGCACCTACCGAGCCAACCAAAAACTATACTAACAAGGTTTCTTTCCATACATGACATGGAAATCAATGACCTGAGCAAATTAGAAATCCAAAGTTTTTTTTTTTTTTTTTAACTTCTTTAATTAGAATCAAGAGGAACATGTTAAGATGTGCGACTTGAATTTATCCAGCTCGGCCAGAACCTCTTCCTCGGGCCTGTATATCAAATCTATCATCCGCCATATCTGCACCAAAACAATCACTCTTTCATCCAAGGGAATGTACAGTTTCCATAACCTAAATCATTATCCTATCTTCAAGTACATTCTCGTATTCATCAAGCAGTATATTATTAAAGCTATCCTTCAATACTTTTTGCTGTTATATTACCATACAAAAAATTACAAGTTCTTAAACATCCTGATGCTACAGTCGAGAAATATGTTAATTACCTGTAGTGTGCCACCACCTCCAGTACTTTCACAATCATCAGACACACTGACAATAGTCCATGGATCAGATGCATTCCAATGGAAGTCAACAACCTTGTCCCTACATTCATTAAATAGAAGTCAGCAACTGAGTATGGAAGCATTAGTCAGAAAGCGCAAAGTACTTGTTCATCGAATAAACTAGTAATAAGACCAAAAGTAGTCAAACATTTCAATACAGATCCATTGTCTAATGGATAGCCAAACACATACAAAGAAGATAAAAAAATTCATACCTATGCCCAGCATGTCGGAAGAACAAGCCTGGAGGAAAATTTGGCATTTTTGATCCTACAGAGTCATGCTTTTTACCAACCTGGAAGGCAATAGAATCAGTTATTCATATAACATGGGAAACTTAATTGCTAAAATGACCAGGGATGAGCAAACTATCAACAAACAAAAAATTCTTCATTTCCTGATTCTTCAAGGAAACAGGGTGTTCATATTAGCTCACTTGAAACACAATTGAAGAACAAGAAATAGAAGTAGGGGGACAGTCATCACCTTCCCACACCCAACTCCGCCCCCCTACCCACCCCTTTCAATGATACCCTTGATATCAAAGCACGGCATCCGGCGTATGTACTAAACAAAATTATTTTCAACACTGCCAGGAACTTGGTATTAGCAGAAAATTAGCACTCTGAATAAGCATGGAAAAAAAACCACCCTCAATACCAATCAATGGTTAAAACAGCCTTATTTAGGAAATCAGCTGGTGCAAGGACCAATTCCAACAGAGAATTCAAGCCACATTTATAAGACAATTGTCTCAGTGGAAAGCAGCTTGAACTTTAAGGTTTTCACTATATTCCCCAAGTACAAATCTTTTTTTTTTTTACCGGTTATTCCCCCATTACAAATCTTCCCATGTGTAGATCCATCATTACACTGCTTCTTCTTTTTTATAGGTATCATTACACTGCTTTTTTTACCATGAAAAAAATGACTTTCCTCGTTGCTGTCACTAAATAATTGGGTATCCATGAGAGGGAGAGAGGGAACACAAAGCTGTAATAAAATACAATTCATAGCTTTACACCTTCTCATGATCCCAGATGTTCAGAATGCCATCCTCAGCAGAACTTCCAAAGACAGATGACTTGTCTGGAGACCACTGAAAAAGAAATGCATGATTTCTGTTAAAATTAAAACCTTGCAATATGAAGCTGAGAAAATAAGCCCAAATGTTCCTGTCACCTGTACACAGAGGACAGCAGCATTGTGACCTTCAAATTTATGAACAGGTGATCCAACTTCTCCAGAACTGAGATTACGGCGATCAAACATGTGAACAGTAGCATCAGCAGACCTGAGATGGGAAAGCAAATGCAAGTAAACCAAAAGAACTAAAAATAGGCCATTTCGGCAAATAAAAATGATAACTTAAAATAAGTAAAGAAACTGACAAAGATGCAAAGCCTGAGATAGTTTAATACCCTGTCAGGATGAAATTTACATCATGAGGATTCCAATCAACACAATGGATATCAGCACCATGAGCTTTCTCAACCTGCCCAAATGACAGCCAACATTGCATAGACAAATCAAACATCAAGCACAAATATATGAGAAGAAAAGGCAATAGCATATTCAGTTCTACAACACAAAACCTACTTGAAACAAGAAGGAAGTGGGATCAGATCACTAAAAAGATCAAGACAAGAAAAGAACCTAAAATCGTGTATAGGAAAACTATGCATATGTAGAACTGAAGCACAGCTTTCCAGGTCATAGTAAACTGATAGACATAAAAGGGAGAATTGCAACCTTGACAACTGGAGTAGATCCCACTCTGGCATCCCATAGTATGAGACAAGAATCATCACCTACACTACAGAACTCCTGTGCACTTCAACACACATGGAAAACAACAAAATGCATATCAGAAAATAAGGAAAAAGCATTATCTAACATATCTGTTGAGAAAAAAAAGGGACATAACATTCGCAAAATGTATTCTCAAAATGTATTCACAGTGTTAATTTCCAGGAGATAGATATCAAATTAAAAAATAAAAAATAAAGAGCATGCTTATACCAGCAACTGAAAATGCAAAATTGCAATTATATGAACACCTATACCCCAAGAAGAAAAAATAATGGACACAGAACCATGTAACAATACATAATTGAAGCATTAGGCCATGATTGAAGAGAGCTACCTCGATGGGCAGAACTGCACATCTTCTACAGTATCGTCGTGCCCTTGGTAGATACCTCTTGGACCAATAGAAGGGTTGTCAGTGGGTTTATCTGTACTCCCACCAACCTTAGAGGCATGTTTACTATTGGTGCCACCTGACCCTGGAGACTTTGCAGTTCCTGTGTCTGCTGCTAAAGTAGAAATATGATCATGGATGCTCCACAAAACAACAGACTTGTCCTTGCCTATCACAAAAATTTCTCCAATCAATAAGATGATTTAAGAAAAAATAATTAACAAGTTACAAAGAGTAAAAAGATTACCAACTCCAGTTCAACATCACAAAGGGGATGTGAGTTCTAATTCTATATGAGAAAATATGAAGTAAAGTTATTTAATTACAAAGGCGTTATGACATTCCTCCACAAATAAGTGAGAAAAAGTTCATACCATATGGTTAATTAGTTGGCATCACTAATTAGAAATAAAATGGCATCAGCAAAGGCACAAGATAAACTATAAATTCATCGATGCTGTATCATGTATCGTTGAATTAACAATATGAAAAGAAATCAAACCTCCAGAAAGCACAAAGGGTTCAGTAGGGCACATAGCCAGAGCAAATTCAGCATTATCTTGATGCCCAGTCAATATCTGCAAGATGATGTGTTTAAAGTTAATAATTGCCTGCTGTCATAAAAAAGTGCTAATTAATAATTGCCTGGCTTAAATTGTAACCCCCCCCCCTTCCAAAAAAAAAGACAGAACAAATAACATAGCTATTAGAAGAAACGAATTCCCAGTTTATTTGAAATAAAAATAAGGTCAATCCTAGAATTTACTAATGGCCATTAACAGCTAACAGCTGGCGCGGTTTCAGATTGCCAATCTAAATAAATTAGAATATATTAAGAACTGTAATGTACAAAGGGCACACCAGATCTGGACGAGAATTTGTAGCTCCCAGAACAGCATGACGATTTGGTTGAGCCTCAACATCCCAAATTAGAACCTGTCTCATCATATGAAAACTTAAGGCATAGATGCATATGGAGCTCCCCTAGTTTTTTAACTTCCAATTCAAAGATAACACATAGCTTGAAACCATAAATAAAAAGGGTAAGAAAAGAGACAGTGGGAGAGAGATAGCAAGTGAGCATGAAAAAGAAACACTTACATCAGGACTGTCGGTGTGTGTGGCCACGATCTTACTATTCTGCGGGAGTTCCCTGATTCTGTTCACCTGCAAAAAAATAATAATAATAATAATTTGATATTCTGTAGTAAAGGACTCAAAGCTCCTCATTTTCTGTCATTCTAAAAAAATATACTTTTATTTGAAAGCCACGAGTACCTCGCCAGGGTGTATAATAGTTTTGAACTTCTTCACAAAGGGAGAACGTGCTTCCTCATTGAACTGTGAGATCAAGCAACCAGGGGATACCAAGAGCACCCAATAAATGAGATCAAATCTTCATGGAAGAACAAGGAAAAAGGGGGGGATGTGGAATTATGAATAACATATTTGGTCAGTATATCACCTGTGATATGTGCTCTGCAGCTGCAACTCTAGGTTTAACAACCTCACAGTTTGCTATGACAAGAGTATTTGGAACACTGCCATCAGTCTGAGTAAAAAGGCCAAGGTAGACTAGAATAAATCCACATAAACAATTCCAGTGTAAAAAAGATTATGCACAACAATAGAAAACAATATCGCACAGTGACATAACATCAAACCCATATTAGCAGGCAACAAAAGTGCTTTTTATTATTGCAGATCAATACAACGCTGACACAATCATTAATGAGATGCAGATACAAACGCTACAAGAGAAAATCATCTTGCCTGTTCAGAAAGGTAAAGACGTTGACGATTCTTGTAAGTGGCTTGCTCTAGTTGCGGACCCCATCTATCAATACAAAAGCCATAGAAAGGATCGTTTAATATCTATTAGACATTTGAGTATAAATGAAGTATAGCCACATCACCTAACAAGCAGTGAGCATTACCCATAACAAACCATTTATCCTTTCCTTTACCCACATTTTCCTATCTGCCAATTTTTCCGTAAGCATTCTGAAAAATAAATTATCGTCGAACATCTGAAAATTAATGAAATTTGGGTAGTATAAAGAAAACCCAGAGACAGAAATAAAGAGGGTCTTGACAACTCCTCATCTCCTCCCATTTTAGAGATCAATACCTCATAAAACTAAAAACCAACGCTAATCATCCAACTATTTTCCTCTTTTCTATTTTTCTTTTCTTTACCCACCTTTTCCCAGATTCAAAGAGACAGAAAAATCAACATTACGAAACAAAACCCCGAGAAAAGTAAATGCATTTAAAGAGTAGGCGGTCTTTAAAGAAAACCCTCAATAGATATTAGATAGTCGTAAAGTACTTTTCAAAAAAAGATACTCGTAAGGAGCAGCTACATTGCACTTTCTTCATAAGTTTGCATCAAATTCCAAAACGAACGCATCGTAAAACCAACAAACTAACAAACACCATTTCAATCTACTTCACTTTCCTTTCCTCCGCTTCCCTCCTACCCCCCCCCCCCCCCCCAAAAAAATATATATATATATACAGTTCCGAGCTTCCAAGAGAGACACCGAAATCTAACATTACCTGACTTTAAAACCCAAAGGGCAACAAACGTAACTTCGGAATAAACCAGAGATATGTGGGGCGGGACAACATAAAAGAGAAACCCTAGAGAGATGAAAAATGGAGAAGGTGGGGTTTTAGAGTGAGTTGTACAGACCGGCAAGAAAGAGAAGGCCAGACGAGGTTGTGGTTGGCGAGCCAGTCGTAGAGCACCGGCACAAGGGACTTCCACTGCGTGTACCTCTCATCCACCGACGGTTCAGTGTCTTTACCTCTGTCCTTCATTTTACCCCCCGATTCTCTCTCTCTCTTGGCAGCTCGGTAGCTCTCTCGCCTCCCTCTCCCTCCAGAATACCCGAGTGCGTTCGAGTCTTGCTTGTCAGTGTATTTGTCCTATTTTACAGTCTGTCAATACTGCAGTGCAGAGGCGCGAATGGAAAAGGAGAGAGGAAAGTAATTTCCAGTTTTCTACAATTTCACAGATTAATTCAATAAATTTAGGACTAGAGAAAAATAAATATTTCTAATATTACAAATTTTTTTTTTTAAATATACGAAATTTGAGCATTAGAAGATTGTATTTAAATACCATTTAAATAAGAAAAATTCTAAACAAAATTCAATACACCACATATCAACCATTTTTTAATTTTTTTCTTTTACCAAATATTTGGTATATAAATAATGATTAGAAAAATTGAATTAGTTTAAAAATAATAAATTCAAAAAAAAATAAATTAAATTTTAAAAAATAAAAAAAGTGAGTTGTGTGGTGTATGAGGTTTATGAGTAACAAAACTCTTTAAATAATGAGTTGATATGAGATGAATTAAAATGAAAATTAAAAGTTAAATATAATATTATTAAAATATTATTATTATTTTAAAATTTGAATTATATTTTATGTGAAAATTTAAAAACGTTATAATTATGAAATTAAATGAGATGAAATTTTAATCCAATCAATCATTTTAAAATGATTGGATTAAAATTTTTCGTTGACTATCAAATTATAGATATTACCTCATATTTTAAATTGGAAGGGCTTGTATTGTATTTTATGGACCAAGTATTCTTCACTTCAAAAGGCTATAAATAGAGGTTGACTCAAGTGGGAAGGACTTTGATTATAGGATATGTTGATGTCGTGTTTCGTAACCCGAGCAACTCTACATAAGCCCAACTCGCAAACCTGCAGCTATAAAGAAATTGGAGCTTTTCAGGATAGTGGGGGACACATCCAATACTTAGGTCAGCATATGATTTCTAATGTGAAGAGTATGAAAATTTTGAGTGTATAAAGTGTCTAAGAGCCCTCCCTTCACTGAGGATGAGCCCTCCCTTCACTGAGGATGAGGGCATATATACCTGGTTGGGGCAACCTCTACAAGAGGATTTTGGGGGTATCGCTCCGTACTCAGGTCACATAATCCTGTTAGTTCCTTGTTGTATGATAGTTTTGCAATGCATGATCGTGGCGACCACTAACACCCTAGGAGGCACATCGTGGCGTGTGCACTATTGGGTTTAATTGAATGCAGCGTGATTCCCTAGTTGTGACGTGCCAGTTTATGCATCTCATTTCATGCAGCGTAGCCTTAGCTAGGTGCACCCATTTATGTGATTTGCCCAACCGTTAGGGTCAGAGACAGGGGCTATCCTTGACCTTGTGCGATTGGGGTTGTTGGTCAATTGGGATGTCAAATAGTATATCTTTCAACCCCTGATTGGCACGTGTTGTCCAGCTACTTCTTCCTTTGGGCTTATTGGATTGGCCTGGCTCAAGCCCCATGGTTTGGGCCCATTTGGATGGGCTTGGTCCTAGGTTAACCCCCCTCATAGGATATGTTCTTTTCGTTCTAAGGTTTGGACCTTTACATCCACATAAATTATCGGAGTTACATTTCATAAGTGAAAAGTCAATGACATACCCGATCTATATGATATGAAGATGTTAGACCAATTCAAAATTTAACTTGATATAAAACAAGTTGTATTTGTATAATTTTCAAGATTTCTCACCATGTAAAATGTATTCCCTATGATAAATTCTATATTACTCAAAACATCCATCGTTATTTTCATTAAAAATCAGGTTTTATGCCACGAGATAAAAGTTATAAACATAAATGAAATATATATGTGACCTTTCGACTTAGTATCTTACTTAGATTGCGTTTGAGTACTGAGATAATTTTAGATATTATGTAAATAGTAAAGAAAAAATAGTAAAAAAGTAATGGTAAAATATTGAATAGTAGTTTAAAATTGTAAAAAGTAGATAAAATAATAAATAATAATGAAATATGCTGAGACTATTCCATTACATGATTTACTAACATTATTTATTAGTGTCAACCGTAGGTAAGAAAAAACCACATCAGTCCAATTGATTTTAGAAAAAATATGGGGAGCAGCCACTATTTGGTAGTAGTAGGATCACACATAATATGGCCTAAGCAAATTGACCAATTTCTCCCTAAGCCCCCTCACCCCAAACCCCTAATTGAATTCGAAATCCCTAACAACAGCAAAGGATTGCCTTGACTATGTGAGTTGCAATGGAGAGGGAGGAGGGGTTGCTGTGACTTGGGTTATATGGTAGGGGTTACTGGGAGGTCGTGGGGTTCGATGGTGGTGGCTGGGTTAGTGTACGGCAGCGACATGGTGGCGAGAGAGGGGGAGACCCATTTTTGAGTTGTGAGCTGCGATGGAGAGGGAGGAGGGGGTTGTTGTGACTTGGGTTCCACAGTGGGGCCTGTTGGGAGGTCGTGGGGCTTAGTGGTAGTGTTGGGTTAGCGTACGGAGTGGCAAGGTGGCTAAATCCGTGTGTGAGACCCATTTCAGGAGAGGAGAAGGGGCTGCGTGTGGAGGCTCGAAAGTGGTTGGAGGGTCGCCGGTCTTAGGGGGAGTTGGTGAAGTGGTTGGTGGCATTGCCAGTGAGGGGGAGCCAGGGAATTTTATCATTCATTTATAAAAGAAAATATAAAATAAATTCCGGATGTTTTTTGCGTTTCTTTTTCGCATTTTCTCTAATTTTTTCAGCAAGCATTCTCTTGGAGAAGAAATGTTAGAATCGCAGAAAAGAAACAATAAATAAACATAAGTTAGAAATTTAGGGAACTCCTTTGCAATTAGAACCATCAAATTTCAACTATGAAAATTACAAACAAGAAATGAAATGCATTCTCTTAGAGAGAGAGAGAGAGAGAGAGAGAGGACATTTCTTAGTATTTGAGCTTGGCCGGGTAAATCTCTAAGTCAGTGGCCGGCTTCGATACTGCTTTCTTTACCTTTCCCGGGCTAGGAAGTCTATTCCCAGCTGTTCTGCCAGATTCTATAAACCTGGGATTTTTCATTAAACATCAATTTCCCTTCATAAGCCTACGATCTAAAGTTTCATTTTGCATGCGCATATAGATGAAAAATCTGTGATTGGGATTTCCCTTCATACGACGGAGATGCAAAGTGAACTGAGGGAGATAAATCCCTCTCGGGTGCTGTTGTATGTGGTTAAAAAAAAAAGAAAAGAAATAAAAAGTAGCCACCTAGTGTATGCAATGTATGCATTGCTACAGTGACTACTATGTAGCAAAATTCTTTGATTTTATATTTGTAATTCAAGCTCTTGAGGGCACTTTTGACAACAAAAATATGACGTTTCTTATAGTTGGGGGACCTAGGGTTACTGCCTGTTCTTTCTTGCAGAGGAACGTAGGTAGGGTCTGTGCATGGCAATCCGAGATTTGCACGTGTGGGAACCACTGGACCGAAAGCAGCCCCTTGAAGCGTGGATTTTTAAACCGCCCATTATTTTTTTTTTGGGGGAAAGATACTTGGGCGGCCAGTGGTCCCACTGTGGTCGGCGGACGATAGTTGGGGGCCATTTCCCCAGAGTCTTGCTTACCAACCTAACCGCCCTACTCTTTGTTTTCATTTTTTATTTTTTCTGAGCTGGAATTCTCTTCATTGATGTCGGCCATGGTCGTACTATCTCTCCATCATCCATCCAATGTATCCATGCCAAGTCAGCACCCAATGAAGTGATGGGAAAAGATCCGGTACATTCGATTGTATTCGAAGTGCAGGAGTTGGGAATTGGGATTGCCAAATGGGGGCGTCCATTGTGCCATGGGCCCGACATGATCATAGTTTATATATTAGTTGATGACTAACGACCACTTTTTAAATTTATAATCCAAATGTTGATCTATTTTGACCTTTTAAATTGGATTAATTCACCCACTTTTTTCACATATTATCCTAATAATTCTATGTTTTTAGACAAATCTAATTATGGATAAATTATTTTTTGAAAATTTATTATCACTTTTAGAATTTATTTATTTTTATAGTAAAAGTTCGAGTTGTTTTTTTTAAATTTATTTTATAGAATGAATTGAAAAAATTAAAAGCAAGATATTCTAAATAAAATTATATTTTTAACCAATTAATTATCCTATTTTAAAAGAAGGTTTGAGTAAATTAAGATGAGATGAAGATGAATAAAATATTATTTTTATTTTAAAATTAAATTATTTATTATATTTTAAATAAACATTTATGAAAATTATAATAATTAAAAATGATGAGACGGGATTAGAAACCAAACCTCCCTTAACTTTTTTTAAAGACAAAAATCCCTTAACTTAAAACAAAAAGAAAAAATAAAAAAAAGAGGACATGTTTTGATTTGATCGTAGGAAGCCATGAACAATTGGACAAAGATAGTCAAGCCCACTCTTTCCAGAGAAGAAAAGAGATCAATTCCCCTCTTGAGATTGGTCCCTGTCCAGCCCCCCCTTCTCTCTCCGTAAATCAAATCGATCTGTGTCTCCCGCATTCCGAGCTCGGAATCTAAGGCTCAATCAACCTCTACGACATGGGTAAATTTCTGACTCTTTGATCCATCTGATTTATGCTACAATCCCATAGTTATGACTAGTTTTCATTAATTATACGTTTCCCGTGCATTCGATCGATTGGTATTTTTTTTCGAATGTAACGGAAAATTGAAGTTACAATACCTATGCGCTTTGGGCTTGTCAAGTTTTATTTGGGTTTGGTGTCTGGTTGGTGTTTTGAAGCCGGTTCATTTAATGGGTCCGATTACTTATTGATGGTATTAATTTTTGGAAAATTTAATCTAGGTTTAAGGTTTTGAGCAGTTTAATTATTTGCTTGTGGGTCGCCGTACAGATTCTTGCATTTCTTTTGTTTGGTTACTGAGAAAATGTAGGAAAAGAAACTGGGTTAGTGAGTTTTAATATTTGTTGCTTTTTAGGGCGTGGAACTGCATGTTTGGTATTGCAAGGCTAATTCCTAATATGATTTATTTGGATCAGTCAGGAACCAAACTACATGCTGAAATTTGAATTTATTCTGGTTTCTGGGGGTTTCTTAGTTTTCTCCACGCCTCAATATAGGGTCAAGTGGAAAATATTGTGATTGTAATTGCCCTGTTTATTTAGTTGGTGCCAGAAGATGGCATTGATTTAAGACCCAGCGTCTATTCTGGGAAGGCAATGATGTAGTTATCAATGGCTTGTATAATCAGATGGCTGCACTTTTTGAACTGAAAAGGATGGCAAGAGTGTTTTTCCACCCTAATCTTCATGAATTCAATTACTGACAAAAAAAAAAAAAAAATTCTTCATGAATTCAATTCACGAGTCACAACAATACTTGTGATGATGATGGATAGTTTTATATACGTTTAATTTACTTATTTTCTGCTAAGTCATTTGTATGATTAATTTGAAGCTTCAGAACCTTTACTTTTTTCTCTGATACATGGACCATTTTGTTATACAGCAAGGAGTGATGAGTGTTATTCAACTCAACTTATTGATGGAGATGGCATATTCAATGCCACTGGACTTGAAAACTTTATCAAGGAGGTGAGATTAGGTGAATGTGGACTATCATATGCCGTAGTCTCAATCATGGGCCCACAAAGTAGCGGTATGCATTCTTTTCTTTATAAGCCCATTGATCTTTATTTTTATCCTTTACCAGTCATGCTTTTTAGGGATGAATTTACATGCAATAAAATGCATTTTTCTTTTAATCTTTTGAGCTTTAAGAATGCTGTTCTTGTGACTGAAATGGGTTTTTTGGATGAGACTTTGTGCATTGATAAAGCATGATAAGTTGGAAGTGGCTTTACTTTAATCTTGCAGAATCTGAGGCATGGCTGCCATACTGAAATTGAATGTTACATCTCTTCTTACCAGATTTTGCTGAGCTGTTACTGAATATGGTTTAGTTTCTTTTTTTCTTTTGCTTTTAGATATTAGGATTTCACCTTTTCGCCGTGATGGAAATTTAATTTGTTTCTTCATTCGTAACTGTAAATCACATCCTACATCTTAGAACATGGAAAACTAGCGTTAACACACTATTTTCCATTATCTGAACAGGGAAGAGCACTCTACTAAATCATTTGTTTGGTACCAACTTCAGGGAGATGGATGCTTTTAGAGGAAGGCAGGCTATCACAGTTTTCTTAATTTATATTACTTTAGACTTTGATCAGAGAACTTAGACTGACTGGATCTGCTGCTTTTTTAGGTCCCAAACAACTAAAGGTATTTGGTTGGCAAAATGTGATGGTATCGAGCCTTGCACCCTTGTTATGGATTTGGAGGGTACAGATGGAAGAGAACGTGGAGAGGTGCCTTTTTGTCCCAGATTTTCCAAATAAATCTTTCCATTTCCGAATGTTTCTATCATGGCATGTCCTATTGTCTTTGCCAGTTCTTTTATTATTGGTTGTTTGCAAATGCACTAATCACTTTTTGAATGCTCTCATTTGTAAGTAATTAATTTTGCATTCTCCATGCATCACCTGTCCCTATACAAGCAGTTTAACAAGAAAACATCTTAAATTATGGAGCAATTGTGTCCTTAATTTATCAAGCTTATATAGTCATATTTTGTTTTCATTTGGCGATAAATTCTTTAATTTCATAATTAAGTTGTAAGACTTGTTGCAGGTTTTTAAAACTGTTACATGCTATCTTTATTTGGGACTAAGTTTTTACTTAGTTATTTTACCATCTATCATTTGACATTACATTTTAAATTTCTTAAGTATCTGACCAGGAGTAGTTTTTTGTAAGGAACATCAGAATTCTTCAATATCTGTCAAAATTTTTTACAAGGAGGTAGAGGTCATTCTCAATACGTTATAATTATAGAGTTTGAATTGAGGAGTGTGTATATGGATGCTTACTGATCCTTTTCTGATTTTTGTTCTGTTGAAGTTAAGAGAAGGTAATTCTCAAAAGGGGAAGAGATATGGATAGCAGTAACTTTGTGCATCTGTTTAATTATTTTTTATCTTCTTTTCAGGATGATACTGCATTCGAGAAGCAGAGTGCCCTTTTTGCTCTTGCTGTTTCAGATATAGTGCTCATAAACATGTAAGTTATTCTGGTGTAGAGTTACTAAAACTTATGATTATTTCTGTTTAGTTAAGTGTTTTGCGTGGTGGCTTCTGTAGTTTATAAATTATTTTCTTGACCCTTTTTCTAATGCAGGTGGTGTCATGATATCGGTCGTGAGCAAGCTGCAAATAAGCCTCTTCTAAAGACTGTATTCCAGGTATTTCTGTCGACCTGCGAATATAAGCAGTTATTCGGAATTTTGAAAGTCTCATTCAAACAACTTTATGCTGGTATCTGCTTACAGGTCATGATGCGATTGTTCAGTCCACGCAAAACAACTTTGATGTTTGTAATACGCGATAAAACAAGGGTGTGTTCCTCTCTTCTGGAGTAATTCGTGCTGAAGCTTGAGGGAGATCTTTCTTTATTGGTCTCTCATTCATGTTTAAGTGCTGTCATTTTTTGGTTAAGTGGTTCAAGGCTTCTTTGTTTACTTGAGATGAGTTTTTAATTGTGTTTAACCTCGTGTTTTTTAGACACCACTGGAAAATTTAGAACCTGTTCTAAGAGAAGATGTTCAGAAGGTAAGAGATTTGAGCATTTTTTCTTATTTTGTTGATCTTTGATGATTCTTTAAGCTACTATTACCATTATTTTTATCTTTATTCTCTTTAACTGCAGATATGGGATTCTGTTCCTAAGCCCCATGCGCACAAGGAAACTCCACTAAATGAGTTTTTCAATGTAAGATGTCATGGTCCAGCTTAGATAGATTCTCATGTGAGAATAATTCTCATGCATTTATGGTGTATATTATTAATGATTGAATTTTCAGGTTGAAGTTGTTGCTCTTTCTAGTTATGAAGAAAAAGAAGAGCAATTTAAAGAGCAGGTATGCATTCACTTATTGAGACTGCCCTGATTAATATTTATTTATTTTAGTTATTGAAATAAAATAATTTATTTTTAATTTTCTCCCAGTGTCCGGTTGTTGAATTCTAATAGAAATATTCTTTGCCTACTGTATAGAACTTGGGGTCAGTCTGGATCATTGTGCAAAGACATTGGCCAGATGAACTTATCTAAAAACTTCATATGTGTGTCTTTATTATACACTCGTGTAATGTAGGTTGCTAACTTAAGACAACGATTCTTTCATTCCATTACGCCTGGTGGGCTTGCGGGAGATCGACGTGGTGTAGTTCCTGCTTCAGGGTTTTCCTTTAGTGCACAGCAAATTTGGAAAGTTATTAAGGAGAATAAGGACCTCGACCTTCCCGCTCACAAGGTAAAATTTGTTCAACAGAGGCCCATTGGCGCATGTTTATTATCTTGTTTATGTCATGCAAGATCCATCCATTTTTAGGTTATGGTGGCTACTGTACGCTGTGAAGAGATCGCTAACGAAAAGTATTCATCTTTTGCTGCGAATGAGGTACCTGCAGTTCGTATAATCCAGTGTTTTTAAACAATCCTGGTCAATATTGTGAACCACCAACATCCAAATTGCTTTAAATGACCACAGGACTGGTGCCACTTGGAAGAGGCTGTGCAATCTGGTCTTATTCCTGGCTTTGGGAAAAAGCTCAGTTCGATTCTTGATGACTTTCTATCAAAGTAAGTGTATCTCATGTACCGTACTGGTGGTTTAGCACCATAGCAAAGGAGTTATGAGATTTTATGATAGATGCGGCTTTCTGGTCAGTGCATATGAACATTTGATAGATTTGTGTAGTTGTATGTTAATGCGTGTTGTCTAATTGGTGTTCATCATTCTCAACACTGATTTGAAGTGGTCAACTTTGGCAAAGAGGATTGGTCATTCATAAAGGGACCCCCCAAAGAAGAAAGCAAATTAACATGCTTGACTGAAGTATCTTTTGACTTTGATGGGTCATGTTCTCTTTTGTTTGTTTATTTCTATGTGTTCGTATACTCATATAGATTGATAATTGATATTCAATTATAACCGATATATTTCTTAAAGCATTATTAACGAGGGTGGTGGCATATGGTAGATATTCAGGTTGTTTGGTCATGTGTGAAGGAGACCAAGTAATGTACCATTGAGAAAGTTTGATTTAATTCAAGATGATGGAGTGAAAAGGGGTAGAGGAAGAATTAGAATACATGGGTTGAATGTATGAAAAAGGATATGTTTATTAGATGGGAGGGAATGATGGAAAAGAATACATGGTAGAAGATCCCAATTAATTGATGATGTTCCATAGCTGACCCCCAATTTAAGTGTGCTTATGGTTTAGTTGGTTTGAGTGGAGTTGACTGTCTTGTTACTCTGCCTAATACCACCATGATGACTATATCTTTTCATGCCATCTTCGAGTTATAAACTGAGGTTTGAAAACTATCCTTTAAAATCATCTTTCCCCTCTTCTTTCGTGTCTGTAGAAATATTGTTAAATATGGTTTTCTTTTAAGTATTGAGCATATTATTCCTGTCATTCTAGGTATGATGCGGAAACTACATATTTTGATGATGGTGTCAGATCTGCAAAGCGGAAGCAACTGGAAGAAAAATTGCTACAGGTAATTCATCTCTGCTGTAGTCTTGCACAGTCTTTGGCAGTTTCCCACCTGCTTTGGGCATTTGTGTTTCTGCCACCATTAGTTGTGATTAGATCTTGATTCTGTCAAGTTCAGTAGATGACTGAAGTATCAAAGTGAAACTGAGAATTTGGGATATTGGATTATTAGCAGTACATTTCACTCGAGTTGGTAAATTGACTCGTATTTGCCCATGAGCTGGTGACTTATACTTGCTTACTTATTTTTTTTATAGTTTTGCTTGCTTATTAAATTGATACAAATGAAAACCCTGTGCAGCAGATATTGTTAAGTGGATCTCTTGTTAACTTTGTGTGCCAGGGTTGCACCCTGTTTTGTTTTTATAGATTTTTTTTTTAATATTAAAAAAGCTCTTTTGTTTTACTTATAAAAAAGAAGTTTGTAGGTCTTTTAAGAGCAAGTGAAGTTGCTGTTGCATGATTTTCTTTTGATTGAACACAAAATGTTTATATGCTTCATTTTTTGGTCAATAATACTTCGTTTTATTTATTTATTATGACGGGGAAACCACCCCACTGCAGATTTGGTCAATGATTCTTCTAATTCTGGATTTACTTAATTTAATCACTTAGTTATGTTCTATTTTCTCATTGCTTGTACTTCCTAATTTGTTAGCTTATCCAACCGGCATTCCAATCCGTGCTTGGACACCTAAGGTCGGGAACTTTAGAAAAATTTAAGGAAGTATTTGACAAAGCTCTGAATGGGGGGGAAGGGTTTTCTTCAGCCTCTCGTAACTGCACACAGTTTTGTATGGCTCGATTTGATGAAGGATGTGCAGGTATGGTTTAATTTGAAACTCCTGTTCCATTATTTAAAATCGATTGGAATCAACACAAAAGCAAAGGTCAAAGGAAGCAAAACATTGAGAGGCTTTTAAATTACAAAACTACGAGGACAAAAGAAGTTGAAATATTCATTGTAGTCCTTGAAACATGTTTTTGAACAAAACGGTTTGGTCTTTAGTTCATTTCATGAATCAATGATAGGAAAGTGATAAAACTTGGAGACTAGAGAGGTTTAGTATTCTGGATGGTTTTATGGATAAGGAATTTGTGAACGATGTGTATATTAACACATTAGCCTTGCAGATGTTGTTATTGAACAAGCGAAGTGGGACACATCTAAAGTCAGGGATAAACTTCAACGCGATATAGATGCACATATCACTTCTGTCCGTACTGCCAAGCTTGCTGAAATTACTGCTCACTATGAGGTAGTTTACATTATCCTTATTTACTCACCCTTTTTGACTCAACTGACTGTCTTCAAGCTAAGTGACAATGCTAAGATTCTGGAATTTGGTGAATTGGTAACTTTTACAGTTGATGGAAAATATATTAAAATAGCATGTTTACTAGTGTTAATTATAACTTTAAGCCAGAACATTGACCAACAAAGAAAAGGAAAAAAACACTTGGAAAAGACTAAGTGCCTATGACATGATAATGTCTCCATTGCTGACAAAAGAAGTATATGCTGTTATTGATACTTGGGCAACGCCTACTCTCTTCTATTATTAAAATTTTATTTCACCTATCAAAAGGCAATGCCTACTCTCTTCTATTATTAAAATTTTATTTCACCTATCAAAAATATAATTCTCTGTCTTGTGTACACCCTTTGGGTTTAATGAATTTCGATTACTTATAAAAAGGAGATTCATTTTTGTATTGACTCAATAACTATGAGCTAGAAAGTTTTTAGCCCAATCAATAAGTTACTAGTAACATCATTGGTAATCAATTTGATTATAGCCGAACAAGTCCCTTTCAAATTTTACCTTTTGAATTTCAATAGGCCACTGTCCTTACACACAACTGGTTGTGCCTTTGTGATTAATGACCATTTCATATGGTCATGGCTTTCATAATAATATGGTGAACTTTGTTTTGGTGGTCTTCAGTCTCTTGATATATGAAGTTAGCAAAATAGGCCGTATAAGCCTTGCTGATGATACTTACAAATTTGCAGGCGAAATTGAAAGAAGCATTATCAGGACCTGTCGAAGCTCTTTTAGATGGAGCTAATCGTGACACCTGGCCAGCAATAAGAAAACTTTTTAGGCGTGAGACTGAAGCTGCTGTCTCTGGGCTTTCTGATGCACTTTCTGGTTTTGACATGGATGGACAATCTAAGGATAAAATGCTTGGAAGTATAGAAAACTATGCAAGAGGGGTGGTTGAAGCAAAAGCGAGAGAAGAAGCTGGAAGGGTCCTGATCCGTATGAAGGACAGGTAGCAGCTCCTAGCAACATCCAAATTCGATTGTTTGTTCTCTCTCAGATTATTTTGTGGGGACTGACTTTAAGTTGCAAACAGGTTTTCGACATTGTTTAGTCATGATTCTGATTCAATGCCACGGGTTTGGACTGGGAAGGAAGACATTCGTGCAATCACCAAAACTGCTCGCTCTGCAGTATGCCACAGTTTATATAGTTTTATTTTATTTTTTGGTAGTTTGAATCTGTATTGTATTTTTGTTAATTATTTCTATTAACTTGTCCAGTCCTTAAAATTGCTGTCTGTTATGGCTGTCATCCGTTTGGATGATGATGATAACGATAGTATCGAGAACACTCTGTCTATTGCTTTGGTGGATTCTGCAAATGCTACCCTTAAAGATAGGAGCGTCACAACATTTGATCCACTGGCGTCAAGCACTTGGGAAGAGGTGACTTTTAGTTATGCTGAAGTTCTTATTTCCAGACTATATAATTCTGTGCTGACAAGTTAATTCTTGAATCTTGATGGTATAAAACAGATATAATTGACTCTAAAAGCTTTTTTTGACTAAATCTTATGAAAATTTGAAAACCATCGATTTTTGGTGCTTTTAGCTCCAGCTGAAGTCAACAGGTCCATGCTGCCAAATTTGACATGTATTTTCTTTAAGTAATATAATTCATTAAAGAATCACCATAAGGAGCGTGAACCTAGTACACAGTATGTCTACACAAAGGATAGGATAGAATGACAGTAGAAAGTAGATGTGGTCGTCCCTAATTGGTTGATAAGGATCTATGGAGCCAATCCCAATTAAATTGGGTTTGAAGCTTAGTTTGAGTTGAGAGCTGAGTACATGACATTTAAATGCTTGCGTATCAGAAAATAAAATAAAATAAAGATAATGATAGTAATAAAAACAAATATGGTCTTGATTTCGGAAATTGTTTACTTAAGGCCACCAAGCTGCGAGAGTGGACTTAAGGCTTTATGATTCAATTTCTCTATCTCATTGTTTAATACCCTTGCTTTACCCTTAAACTCTAATTAGTTAATGTGATTGCTCTTTTCCATACAGGTTTCACCCGCAAAAACATTGATTACACCTATCCAGTGCAAATCTTTGTGGAGGCAATTCAAGGCAGAGACTGAATATAGTGTCTCTCAGGCCATTGCTGCACAGGCATGATACTTTACATATTAACCAACATTCTTTTTTTAAATATTGATTCTGTTCTCTCTCTCTCTCTCTCTCTCTGTGTGACGGCTAGTTCATGTTTCTGACGAATTTATCAATCATTTTCACTTTAGTTGGTAATAATTATAAATCTGTTTCACTCTTATTGGTTCTTTCAGGAAGCCAACAAGCGTAGTAACAACTGGTTGCCGCCACCATGGGCAATTGTTGCTTTGGTAGTCTTGGGATTCAATGAATTTATGACGCTCCTAAGGTACATAGTTTCATGAATTATGAAATTTTATATTGTTCGGGTTAATGTCATATCCTTATGTTCAATGATTTAATTCATACTACTTATAAAAGGAAATGATTTAATTTATACTGATTTTTTTTTTCATGGCAGAAATCCTTTGTATTTGGGGGTGATATTTGTTGCTTTTCTACTCATGAAAGCCTTATGGGTGCAACTGGATATTTCGGGTGAATTCCGTAATGGTGCGGTGAGTATTATTGTTCTACTGTGACTGTTTAAGCCCCATTTTATTGTTAATCTGTGGTTGGTTCCAGCAATGTTGGTTTTTTGAAAGCTCTCACCAGGAAAATAAAACTCAAGTCCTGTGTACTCGGGTTTCACCTATTTACTTGAGTTGAGAAAATTTTATTTTACCTATCATAAAAAAGAGGAGAGAACTTGAGACTCAAATTCTAATTCAACTAATGTCTGTTTCATATACTAATAGGCTCTTGAATTAAAGTTCAGACCTGATAAGCGCAAATCACATAATTGAGTTCTTACTCAAATCAGTTTGGAATGAGCAGCCTTGTAGTTGTCATTTTCTTTTTCCTCTTCTCATTTTGCTGTTGTTAATCTGAAGATTAGGGTTTAGAAAAATCATTTCACAGAACTTACCTTTGTAAGTTGATTCTGCTGGTTAGTTGATCGTTTCTGAATGATTTAGTGAGATTTTAACAAACAAATTCTGTTTATAGGCAACCAGTAGTAAGTAATAATAACTCATTAAGGAAATTGCAGAAAGGAACATCTGTATACACGTTGTATACAAGAGCAACACCAAAAATCAAAGGCCATTAATATCAATTAAGTTGAATTCCTTTTCCTTCCAATTATCACAAAAACGCCTTTTTTGAGTATAGTTTTGTGCCTTTGACAATTCATTTGTGTTTTTGCAAAAGATTCTAACAAGGTTTACTGTGACTGCGTAACTCAACAGCTTCCTGGTCTTATCTCCTTGTCTTCAAAGTTCCTTCCCACAGTAATGAATCTTCTTAAAAGATTAGCAGAGGAGGGGCAGGTGCCTGCAGCTAACGATCCACAAAGAAACCCTTCACTAGCATCAAAGAACTTTAGGAATGGAGTAAGTTCCAGCGGTGATACATCATCCAGTGCTTCATCTGAAGTAACTTCAACTGAATGCTCCAGCAACTCAAAAGAAGACTAAGGGAACTAATCTTTTGATTAAGTAGCATCCCCGGCATTCTACGTGCTCGTTGGCAGGTTGTTGCATCTGTATGGTCCACGAAGTTCAACTCTCATGAGCCTGCAAGAGCGAGAGGAATAGGTTTTGAAGGCATTGATTTTTGTTGATGTGCCGCATATTGTGGTGGGTGGGGGTGGGGAGGGGGAAGTGATGCTGCGGGTTTGCCGCAAGGAAGCCTCATTATTAGTTTTTACATAGAAGTTAGGTGCTCTATTATGATTTTTTATTTGTTGGGTAATCAACAGGTCTCTACTGTCACATGCTGATGGTAGTTCATTATGCTGGTTTGTATTCAATTTTGTACTGTGAGTTGTAATGTTTTGTGATTGTAATTTACTGAATTTGGTTAAATGATGATACTCTTATGTATTATTCTCCTTCTTTCAGAAACCAGCTGGAAACTAATTAGGCAGTATAATTATGCAAGAAAGATCAGTTATTGATAAACTTCACAGCTGTGTAATTGGGTTGAAGTGTGGATGGAAAATTGAAACTACTGTGTTGTTAACTCTTGAATTAAGCAGCATACATTGCTTTGTATCTTCATATGATATGATAATATTACATCAATGGGATGCACTCGATGAGCTTTTGAAAGAAATCAAAATTAATATCAAAGCATCATTTTCTAAAAAAATAAATTAAATAAGTAGGGGTGAATATTATTTTGTACCAATTTTTATTTCTTTAATGTCACCACGTGAGACACCAAAATATTCATTGTATCTCCTATCATGTGAAAGTTGTATGAGATGAGTCTCCGCGTCACCCAACATAAAAGCTTTATTTCTCAATTCATTTCAACTTTTCAATAGCCTTTTGCAGAGACGCATCAATAGCGCAATGGCACCTTTTAAAAATCAAAATATTGGGGCGTCATCTCCCTAAAAGCAACAAAACACGGCTGAAAGATTAATAATTTAAGAGCACTGGTATTGGTATAGTCAAATGCTAGTGATTAGTAGTCAAATTATAGCTAATTATGCCAAAATTAGTCTGCATTGGAATAGCCAAAGCTCAATGGCTTAGCTTTGAGCTACAGTATTTTCATATGTTTTTCTAAATTTGATTAGCTAAATTAAGTTGAGGAAAAAAATAATTGAGAAAAAATCATTTTAAATAAAAATTAAATTATTAATTAATATATCAATATGGAGTGTATTTACAAAAAAAAATAAAATTATTATTTTTAGATGACTAGTCTATTTTTATTGATTTTGACTTGGAATAGCTAGCCGGTCCATTAATGAATGTTCTTCAAAATTTTCTAAAACAATTAAAAAAAGTGGACCAAAAGAGTGATGGTCCAACTGGGTCAATCGAGCTGATCATATGGATCCCGAAAGGTACCGGCCCGTTATCCTTCCACTGCCAGGAGCGGGAGGTAGTCGCTGCTCTGTGGAACCAGCCTCACGCTGTGCCCTCCACTCTAGGAACCACGTCACCCAAGCCTTCGCACAAGTCACATGGCCCAGCTCTCGGCTTGGAACGGGCGAGCCAGCAGAAAGCCCCCGGAATCCGATCAGTTGGATTTTTAGGCCACCGTCCCATGACCCTCTTGCCCCTACTCAGGTTACAGGCTCGCGTTGCTGAGCCCGGCGACCATTGCTTCGTGGTTGTGAGTTTATAAAGTATTGAATGTCTTTGCTTCTTATCAATATGGGATTGCACTCTTCATTTGTTCTCACTTCTCATGTTGGGGAACGCGTAAAACACCTAATAAAAGAGCGGCCAGGCATCGAAACCCAACGCCCTCGCATGAGACATGAAAATATGAGCTCTGATATTATTGTTTCCAGGACACATTGAAGACAGAATTTATGATGTTCGGAAAGGTAACTGAGGTAGGGGACCTTGTGGTTTTAACAGTGACTTCCAGCATAGATAATAAACCTATTAAATGAAATATATTTTCCAGCATAATATTTCAGAAATTTGCTGCTGCATCTGTATTCGTGGCAATGTTGTCTTGTTCTTTGGAAAAAAATATGTAAGCTGGAGGTAGATGAGAATTCAGAATTGTAGGCATGGTCTGGATGCATACAGGATCACAATTTCCACCATGTCCAAATGTAGTGTTGCTATGTTACTGACATGACAAGATTTGATTTGATTTGATCTGTGAAGAAGAGTGTAGCATGTTTATTGTATTGACTCAATAACTATGAGCTAGAAAGTTTTTAGCCCAATCAATAAGTTACTAGTAACATCATTGGTATTCAATTTGATTATGGCCGAACAATTCCCTTTCAAATTTTACCTTTTGAATTTCAATAGGCCACTGTCCTTACACACAACTGGTTGTGCCTTTGTGATTAATGACCATTTCATATGGTCATGGCTTTCATAATAATATGGTGAACTTTGTTTTGGTGGTCTTCAGTCTCTTGATATATGAAGTTAGCAAAATAGGCCGTATAAGCCTTGCTGATGATACTTAACAAATTTGCGGGCGAAATTGAAAGAGGCATTATCAGGACCTGTCGAAGCTCTTTTAGATGGAGCTAGTCGTGACACCTGGCCAGCAATAAGAAAACTTTTTAGGCGTGAGAATGAAGCTGCTGTCTCTGGGCTTTCTGATGCACTTTCTGGTTTTGACATGGATGGACAATCTAAGGATAAAATGCTTGGAAGTATAGAAGACTATGCAAGAGGGGTGGTTGAAGCAAAAGCGAGAGAAGAAGCTGGAAGGGTCCTGATCCGTATGAAGGACAGGTAGCAGCTCCTAGCAACATCCAAATTCGATTGTTTGTTCTCTCTCAGATTATTTTGTGGGGACTGACTTTAAGTTGCAAACAGGTTTTCGACATTGTTTAGTCATGATTCTGATTCAATGCCACGTGTTTGGACTGGGAAGGAAGACATTCGTGCAATCACCGAAACTGCTCGCTCTGCAGTATGCCACAGTTTATATAGTTTTGTTTTGTTTTGTTCTTTAATCTGTATTGTATTTTTGTTAATTATTTCTATTAACTTGTCCAGTCCTTAAAATTGCTGTCTGTTATGGCTGGATGATGATGATAACGATAGTACTATCGAGAACACTCTGTCTATTGCTTTGGTGGATTCTGCAAATGCTACCCTTAAAGATAGGAGCGTCACAACATTTGATCCACTGGCGTCAAGCACTTGGGAAGAGGTGACTTTTAGTTATGCTGAAGTTCTTATTTCCAAACTATATAATTCTGTGCTGACAAGTTAATTCTTGAATCTTGCTGGTATAAAACAGATATAATTGACTCTAAAAGCTTTTTTTGACTAAAATCTTATGAAAATTTGTAAACGACTCGATTTTTGCTGCTTTTAGCTCCAGCTGAAGTCAACAGGTCCATGCTGCCAAGTGGGTTAATCTAGTTCAGCACAAGTTTGACATGTATTTTCTTTAAGTAATATAATTCATTGAAGAATCACCATAAGGGGCGTGAACCTAGTACACAGTATGTCTACACAAAGGATAGGATAGAATGACAGTAAAAAGTAGATGGGATCGTCCCTAATTGGTTGATAAGGATCTACGGAGCCAACCCCAATTAAATTGGGTTTGAAGCTTAGTTTGAGTTGAGAGCTGAGTACATGACATTTAAATGCTTGCGTATCAGAAAATAAAATAAAATAAAGATAATGATAGTAATAAAAACAAACATGGTCTTGATGTCGGAAATCGTTTACTTAAGGCCACCAAGCTGCGAGAGTGGACTAGACTTAGATTACTTAAGATGACTTCTTAGAATAGCTAGCCGGTCCATTGAATGTTCTTCAAAATTTTCTAAAAAAATTAAAAAAAGTGATGGTCCAGCTGGGGTCAATCGAGCTGATCTTATTGGATCCCGGATGACACCGGTCCGTTATCCTTCCACTGCCAGGAGCGGGAGGTAGTCGCTGCTCTGTGGAACCAGCCTCACGCTGTGCCCTCCACTCTAGGAGCCACGTCACCCAAGCCTTCGCACAAGTCACATGGCCCAGCTCTCGGCTTGGAACGGGCGGACCAGTAGAAAGCCACCAGAATCCGATCAGTTGGATTAGGCCGGCGTCCCATGACCCTCATGCCCCTACTCAGGTTACAGGCTCGCGTTGCTGAGCCCGGCGAACAATCCTTTGTTGTTGTGAGTTTATAAAGTATTGAATGTCTTTGCTTCTTATCAATATGGGATTGCCCTCTTCATTTGTTCTTCTCATGTTGGGGTACTCGTAAAACACCTAATTAAAGAGCGGCCAGGCATCGAAACCCAACGCCCACGCATAAGACATGAAAATATGAGCTCTGATATTATTGTTTCCAGGACACATTGAAGACACAATTTATGATGTTCGGAAAGGAAAGTGAGGTAGGGGACCTTGTGGTTTTAACAGGGATTTTCAGCATAGATAATAAACCTATTAAATGAAATATATTTTCCAGCATAATATTTCAGAAATTTGCTGCTGCATCTGTATTCGTGGCAATGTTGTCTTGCTCTTTGGAGAAAAATATGTAAGCTGGAGGTAGATGAGAATTCAGAATTGTATGCATGGTCTGGATGCATACAGGATCACAATTTTTACCATGTCCAAATGTAGTGTTGCTGACATGACAAGATTTGATTTGATCTGTGAAGAAGAGTGTAGCATGTGTATGAGTAAAATACACCAATTTGCAAATAGAAATACTCTAAAGCTAAGGGAAATTCATGTTCATCTAGAGACACTCATCATTTTTCGGACAGCCCTCACAATGATCAGTCCTTTTTACAGATTGCTCTGTACATCAATGAGACAGGTCCGGTCTTGCTGTCAAAATTGTTAACTGCGATATTGGTGTCAAGTTTGGGTCCAGACATGAATGAAATAAACGAACCTGCAGGCGCGAACTGCTAACTTCTCTATTTGATAAGGGAAACGGTCTTAAAACACCAAAAGAGAGCAGCTTTGACTTTTGCACTGAGCATTGGGATTTACACATGAATAAAAACATAGAAAATACATGAATTCCAAAAGAAAATGGGTGGTTGTCCCCTAAAAGTGTTGTATTTTGTTTTTATTTTTTAAATATTTTAAAAAAATTATCACTAATGAATTTGCGTGTAAACAAAAACTCTATCCGCAGATCCTATGCATTGCCTTCAGAAACTAAACCGTAAAAAGTCACTTTACAATGTATTTCGGAGCAAGAAGAAACAAACACAGTTGAAAATTGTAGCAGGCTGCAGGGCGTATGAGGGGGGCAATGGCAGAAAGTTGAAGGTTCTAAGCTATTCTTTTCTGACTAATCAACCCTTTTCCAAACTCTGCAAAATCAAAAGAGAAATACTTTAGTAAAAAAAATTACATAAAAGTAAATTCATAAATTGACTTGACTTGATGTAGTACGTTAAATTGTAAAATTATTTTTAAAATAAAATAGATCTAACAGATCACGTGAAACTATATCAGTTTATGAGTTTATTTTTATATAATTTCTTTGCATATGTAACAGTTTTCAAATCAAAATATTTGTGCCGAATAAAAAATATCTGTACGAATTTTTATCATGTCAATTAGAATTAATGCTTATATAAATCATTTTAATTATGGATTACCTAATAATTTTTCCCTACTCCAGTCTTCAAAAAATATATCTATCTGCCTAAATTAATACATACAATATTTCTCATAATGTAGGCTGGTAAGTGAGCTGTCACATGCATGGACATGATCAGATTACAAAAGGAGTTTATCCAACGGCCACGAATTCCTAACTCCAACTGTGCCATTCATTTCATTAAATACCTGGTTGTAGTTTCGGTCATCTTAAATGCAAATGACAGCTGAATTTTGTATATAGTTATACGTATATATATACCGTGTACACATAAAACACAGGCCAACCAGAGGCAGCCAGATTGAGGCCATAAAGATCAGAAGCCTTCTTTCTGTAAGAATTAATTCTGGGAGCCTTTGTCTGTGGTTTCAATGGCTTTAGTTGGGGCAGGGAAGCTCGTTTTCTGTTTGGTTTTATGTCTCTTGAGCTCACACTCTCGTTCTCAAGGTTTTGATCTGCTTGCTCACATTTCTTTTAGCATCTCAAGCTATATAATTTCTTATGGCCATAATTTCTTTTAGCATCTCAAGCTATATAATTTCTTTTAGCATCTTTGTTTGTGCTGTTCATAACTATCTAGCAAAATCTCCTTTAGTTCTGGGTATCCTTTCTTTGCCTTTAATTGGCTCTCATACTACTTTGATCGAAAAGATGTAGGAATAATTATGAAGTTCTAGCTGCTGTACTGAAAATATAGTGAAGCTGAAAATTTTCCTGAGAAAAATATGAAATGCATGGAAATTGTAATGCAGGTAAGGAGGATATCTTCGAATTCAGATATCCATTTATCAAACGAGCGAGTTCGTTCTCATCAATATCATCACCATCACCATCATCATCATCCTTCACATCGCCGCCGAGTGGAGGCAACATTAATGCTTACGACTACATAATTGTGGGAGGAGGCACAGCCGGGTGTCCTTTGGCTGCCACTCTGTCTCAAAACTTCAGTGTTCTGTTGCTTGAAAGAGGGGGTGTTCCTTTCTCTAATGCAAATGTTTCATTTCTAAGGAACTTCCACATTGCCCTAGCAGACACTTCTCCAACTTCTGCTTCCCAAGCCTTTGTTTCCACAGATGGGGTCATTAATGCAAGAGCTAGAGTTTTGGGTGGTGGTTCTTGCATCAATGCTGGCTTCTACACCAGAGCAAGCTCAAGGTATATATGGTTTATATTAAAAATATATGATTCTCAAATACATCTCATAACAAATAATCTTACAAATTAACGTGACTACATCCTATCGTAAATTTAAACGTGACTACATCATGTGATTTTATAAATCTGACATTTTTCTTTTTTCCGTGACAAAAAAATAGAGTTAATGAATTGAGGGAATAAAAATTCTTGAAAGAAAGAAAAAGCATTCCGATCCCAGTGACTACAAACTCTACGTCTACAACTAGATTGTGGAAAAACTTATTATCCGTAATTGCAAGTCTCCCAAAAAATAAATAGGTGTGGGTGGAGAGTAATTATTATAATTTGTTGCCTAATTCGGAATAATTTATTTGTTAGTATTTTCTAAAAGTATTGATGGTTTCGAATATGGTCATGAAAATGCTATTTTTTTTTTTTTTTGAGAAACATGACAATGTCATTGTACCATGTGACAGAATATTTATGATTTCATATTTGAAAAAAAGGGTTCATTAAGCTTGCGATTAGATGTTGAACTAAGTTGAATTTTTTTAAAATAGTAGTGAGTTGAGAATCGAGATAGTTGAGTGAGTTTTATAGGATCTACTAAGATGAGTTTAGATGTATTTGAATATCAAGACGAGTTCAGATATATTTATGAGAAGTTGAAAAAGATGAGTCTCACCAATAAAAATACTGTTCACTTAAATTGGCATTTGTTGGCAAGGAAGCATCTTTCTTTAAATAAATATATATTTTATGAGCAAGGATCAAAGTCACTGCATGAAACTGATGGGATCAGTTCTGATGGTGCTATACGTCCTTGTGCAAATTCATCAAGGTCCCTAACACGTCCCTATCAGGAAAGTATAGCTGATGGTGCTATACGCATAGTCGCATATGATGTGATCAGTTCTGTTCATGTCATGGACGTGATACATCTAGAATCATGTGAATTATTTATGGATGCAAACTCACCTAGTGTTTGAATATTAGAAGAAGTTTAAATCTGAACCGAGCTGAGTGCAGTCAAGGAATCAAACGAGTCCTAAATGCTACTCATGGTCCCTTTCCACTAAATTTTTCCAGCAATGTTTACTTATTAGACCTAGGAGGACACTGAACATTTAAGGCAGTCACAAATTTTTAACATGACCTATTGGATACGTGGTCCCTAGGACATTACAACTCACCTCTATTTTTAATTTTTAATTTATTTAGTTTTTTACTAATCCACCTACCTATTTTATATTTTTTCTAAGCACCTACCTATTCTCAACAGCTAATGAAGCTTAATTTCTACTGCATTTTAATTTTTTTGACACCTAGGGATAAGAGAGTTCAATTCTGATTTAGTGTTGGGCCGGGTTGAGGTTCTCGGACCTTGTGTTAAAGAGGTAGGCTGAGCCCGGTTAAAAACCTTAGCCCAAAAACGTGTTTGTAAAGCCCGTTCACATTCCAGGAATCAGAGCCCAAAGATTAGGTTGAGTTAAGAGGTTCAAAAGTTGACAATGACAGAATTGGGCCGTTTGCCATGCTTTAAAAGCGACATGGGCCCAAACCATGTATAGAATCCTATTTATGTAAGAGAAACACTATTTGTTCCGAATGAGTGTCTCGAATTCATTTTTTTACTTGGTGATTAAGGAAATATTTTTAAATGATATTTTATTTTTTTTCTTTTTTTTAAAAAATGTTTATAATGATTAAAAAAATGCATAAAAAAAGAGAAAAAAGAAATATACTATTCGGGACACTTTTTCGGATGAATTGTTCAGTACCTGTAGCATGACTCTTTATGTAATTTAAATTTTATAAGAGTAAAATTGAAAATTACCGGCTATTTGAAACTACATAGCCATCTTGATGTGATAAGATATAGAAAGAGTAAAGATTTGTATAAGTTTTAAATAGATAAGTCGTATATAAGTCTTTGTAAAAAAGTAGATTCTACGAAGAAAAAGTCTAAAAAAAATTATTCTTTATAAGTGAAATTCACTTTTTTACAAAGAGCTTGTATAGGACTTGTCTATTTAAGGGTATATCTAACATTAATCTAATAAAAAAAAAAAAAAAAGCGTTTGAATACACAAAAAAGGAAGATATAATGCATTTTTGGCCATACATTACATCAGAAGCAAATGTACTGTTATATATGCAGTTTTATAGAGAAAATGGGCTGGGATGCGAAGCTAGTTGAGGAGTCCTACCCTTGGGTCGAGAAGCAAATTGTCCATCGCCCTAAGCTTGCGCCATGGCAGAGAGCGGTAAGGGACAGCCTTCTCGATGTTGGGGTGTCTCCTTTTAATGGATTCACATACGATCACATATATGGAACCAAGATTGGCGGCACCATTTTCGACAGGTTTGGTCGCCGCCACACCGCTGCCGAACTCCTTGCTTTCGCCAACCCTCAGAAGCTCACTGTCTTGGTCCACGCGACTGTCCAGAAGATTGTTTTTCAAAAAACACGTACGTTAAGAATTTCATGTTACTGTTCAAGTTGTGCTAACAGTTTCATGAGACCGGTAATGTCTGATACGTGATGCAGGAAAGCAACCCAAGGCTGTGGGGGTCATTTTCAAAGACGAGAAGGGTGACCAGCATCAGGCAGTTCTTGTCAATAGGCCAGGGAGTGAAATCATATTATCTTGCGGAGCAATCGGGACCCCTCAAATGCTATTGCTGAGTGGTATTGGACCAAAAGCAGAGCTTGAAAAGTTGAACATTCCTATAGTGCTTGATAACAAGTTTGTTGGAAAGGGCATGGCGGACAATCCCATGAACGCTATTTTCGTTCCCACTAATAGGCCGGTTGAGCAGTCTCTCATCCAAACTGTAGGGATTACAAAGAAGGGCGTGTACATTGAAACTAGCAGTGGATTTGGACAGTCCAACGATAGCATTCACTGCCACCATGGCATCATGTCCGCCGAGGTAAGAAACATAAAAAAATGTTTGGTTCACAAAAAACTAAAAATCACGAGCTGAGGTGACTTGCTACGTCCATACATAGTAGATATAGTTTATAATAAAAATATTTTACAATCTAATGTATCCGAACAAGAAGGCATAATAACTTGCTAGCTATATTTTTATAAGATATCTTTGGAAACCCAATGCAGAAACAACTAAAGCATTAATTATGGAAAACAAAAACAATGGGGCTGTTAATCAAGTACTAGTTGAGCTATAATATTGTCTAGGAACTTGATCTAATTCTCCTCCTCCTGTACTGCATGACCAGATTGGACAACTCTCCACGATTCCCCCAAAGCAAAGAACACCAGAGGCCATTCGAGCTTACGTCAAAAGCAAGAAGAATTTACCCCATGAAGCATTCAGGGGAGGCTTCATTCTAGAAAAAATTGCCAACCCCATTTCAACAGGCGAGCTAAGATTGGACAACACTAATGTGGATGATAACCCCTCTGTCACCTTCAACTACTTCAAGCATCCTTACGATCTTCAACGCTGCGTTGATGGGATTCGGCTGGCCACGAGGATTGTGCAGTCTGAACACGTTACAAACTACACAAAATGCAACAAGGAAACTCTGGAGAAGATACTCGGTATGAGTGTCAGGGCTAATGTTAACCTCGTCCCTAAACATGCCAATGACACCAAGTCCATAGAACAGTTCTGCAAGGATACTGTTATCACAATTTGGCATTACCATGGTGGGTGCCGCGTGGGCAAGGTGGTTAGCCCTGAGTACAATGTCCTTGGCATTCACGGACTCCGCGTTGTTGATGGCTCAATCTTTAACGAATCACCAGGCACAAATCCTCAAGCCACTGTCATGATGATGGGCAGGTAAGATTAATTACAAGAAAGAACGTCACAACGTATTTATAGTACTAATGTCTTCTGCTATATATATATATATATATTTTTTTTTTTTTTCCCAACGTGCTTTTTTGGTGATATTCAGGTATATGGGAATGAAGATTTTAAGGGATAGGTTAGGAAGAGAAGCTGGCATATGAGGAAGCTTGGAAGTTCAGGTAGGAGCTGGGATGAGACAAGTGTTGGCAGGTAATGGTGGAATTAATGTATCTAGCATTTTTTAGTTCTTTAAAAGCAGCAGCAGTACTATGTAGGAAATGCATCCGGCCTGGCTAGCTGGCCTTTTGTAATGATCCTAAGTATCGTTCTTCATCTTAAATTTTCTTATCTTTATTCACACTAATTGATGTGATATATTTTAAGTCATGACTTTTTATTTAAATGATTGATTTATAAAGTCACTTAAAATACATCACATTAAATGGCGTGTGACTTAAGATGAGAAAAATAAACATGTATGATTTTATTATATTTGTATTCTCTACAACTTTTGATATGATCAGTCCCTTAATTGGTACATAATATAGATCATCTTATGCCCAGAGAGAGAGAGAGGCAGCTGTCTACACCTGGAGGGATCAGTCCCCTGAATATATAGTCTTATGTGTCATTTGCAGGTAAGGAAAAAGAAGGCGACATGGATATATGGCCTAGACATTGGCTCAGGGTTTGATATATTATCAAACAGAGAATAAATCATAAACATAATAAACTGAAAAATAATACCATACACCACGCAAAGGCTTGGGATCGTTTTCCCTCCCTTGCCCGAGGTCCGAGGTCACAAGTTCGAAACGATTTATCTTTGTAAAACTTGTGAATTAAAGTCTCGAAGCCTTTGCATGCTGCCACTTTGGTGGAGTTGCTGTGATGGACTGCCTCTCATAGGGGTTAATAGCTATGGCTCAATCCGAATATGTCGCAGCACGTGGAGACCCTTATGGTCACGCCTAGAAGAGAGAGCTATACTGATCACCCCCACTCTTTTTTTAAAAAAATAATAATAATACTACACACGCAATATCCTTAAGAGCCAGACCAGTTGCTCAAAAGGTCTGTGAATTTTGTGACCGCAATGCCTGCCCAAAAATGAATATAGAATGTTAGTATCGCAGAAAAGGTTTTCAAGGATTCTAAAATTTTTGGCATCCACATATCCTTTTTGATATCTAGATCATATCCTTTAGCTTCTCTAGTGGTAAACTTGTTCTGAACAACAACAATACAGTAGGTACTCTCATTCACTATTCAGTCTTCGACTGTGAAAGCCTTGTTGTCCTTTTCATCAATTAAATATTTCATCTCATACTATCGTTAGGAGAAAGATCTATAAAATTCTTACAAACTAGTGCATAGATGTTACAGAATGTATTATAACAATTTTTACAATTTTAAATCTGATTTTTAAGTGTTGAGGCTAATAATTTCTAGCTACTCACCTGAATTTGGTGTTGAGAGACCAACTTAGGAGAAAATAAAAATAGATGATTTGATTAGTTTGTGGAAGCGATTTCTACCCCTCAAAAATCATAATTATACTTTGACCATGGACTTTTAACAGAGTTAACGTAAGCTGCCACTTATGAATTTGACAATGCTCATGGGTAAGGTCCAGTAAAAATTCGATTACCATTACGATTTTATGTTGAAATCATTTTTTTCAATTTTATGTCGGAGTTGGAGGTGTCACTAGACTGGCTCCTTCGATCATATCCAATTCGATATTGAACATATATTTCAAAAATATGTATTTAGATATATATATTGATCATATATATTAGTATAGTTATATAGAATTATAACTATAACTTATATAAACAAATTCAATAATATAGAAGTATAGCTAATTATTATAAAATAATATATTTATACTATTGTCAATGTTGTAAAAATCGCACAACAAGCGAGAATGTGAGAAATAGTCATTTTTGGCCTGCTATGACAATCTGGGCATTGATTGGTGTGGTTTGGAGCTCCCGACAGTGGTCCGGTACAACTATACGATATTAATGCATACATTCATGACGGGGCATGGAAAATAAATACAAATGAAGTATCAACGAGGGAGACACTCATATTTACGTGATTCAATATATTGCCTATATCCACAAGACGTTTGGAGAGGAACAATCTACTACAATATACTTATTTTACAGTCTCTCATAGTTTCTGATCCTTATTGTACAATGAAGATCAAAGTTATATATTCTAGTGTAAAAATGTCATCATTGGTATCTTTCTCCTCATGATAAAGTAGTCGAAGAAGAAGTTGAAGTCCCCGGTAGTCGTTTAGTTGCATGCCTCTCGATAGTGATGAGGAACGGTCACTTTTTCCCTTTCCGTCTCTTCCTTACTTTCCTCTTGGCACCTTTTATTCTCTTATCCCCTCCGTGTTTACCATTCCCCCTCCTTCTTTTGTCTCACAATGGAGACCCTTTAATACACTGAGCTTGTTATTTGGGCTTGGAATATTTGATCCCCTTCAACTATAATAAAAAATATAAATAGACTAATAATAGTTTAGTATATTTAACATCAAAGTATTTAATCATACATAATTAAGAATATAAATAAGTTAAATACTAGTATTGAAACAAGTATAGTATAACAAGTTAATAACATGTAATATTAATTTATTAAAGTATAATAACATATAATTAGATACTAAAAAGTCTAGTATATAATTAAGTTATAAAATAAGTTAGACTATAGCATAATAATGTGTAATACTAATGAATAATAATATCTAATTAGACACTAGAAATAAGTCTAGTATATAAAGAAGTTAGAAACTAGTATATTATAATAACATGTAATACTATATAGTATAAGAACATATAATTAGATACTATAAATATGTCTAGCATAGAGTTAAATTATAAATAAGTTACACACTAATATAATAACATGTAATACTATAGTATAATAACATATAATTAAACACTGTACTCTATATTAAAAGTCTATAATAGGAATAAGTTAGATATTAGTATAGAATATTATAATGAGTTAATAACATAAAATACTATAGTATAATAACATGTAATTAGACATTATTTAAATAATAATTAATATTAACAATTAAATTTAGTGATAAAAAAAATTATAAAAACTATAAATAAAAGAACTTCTGGCTAAAATAAATATTAAAATTGGTTAAGGGTTTAGGGAGAAAAAAAAAAAGGCCCAAAACGGGGTTTAGGGGGAAAAAAGCCCAAAATCTTGGAAGCCCAGCCCAAAATCGCCGTCGTTTGATCATAGAAAACCTCACAACGTAAACACAGAAGCACTGCTCAGAAAACGGCGTCGTTTTATGTTGGTAAGACGGCGCCGTTTTACCCCCGGGACCTCATGTCATTCCCTCTGGCTCTCAAAATCCCTCCTCTTCTCCCGTCGCCGTCACTGCCCCTGCCCGTCGTCCTCGGCCACCACCCAGCCCGTGGTCGGCCTCTGCCCACATCGTCGTCGGATTCTCTCTCTAACCATGCTTTCCGCTTCTAACCCTAAGCCCCTCTTTTCTCTCCTCATTCTCTCCCTTCCTCCGAACCAGCCTCCTCTCTCTCCACATTACCTGAGTTGGTGAACATCTAAGGACCGGAACCGCTAATCTACCGATCTGCTTCCAGATTTGTGCCTCTGTAAATTAACCCGTGAAGAAATCCAGTTTCGTTTCTAGACTATCATTATTTTGCTTCCAGATTTGGGGTTTTCTTGCAGTGTTGCACACCCAAGTTTGCTTCCAGATTTTTGGAAATTTATTCTCCACAGTAAGTCGCTCCACTGCCCCTCGCCATGTTTGGTTTTTTGCTGAATCTGTGATATGGTGGTTGTGATTTAAGGCTTCGGTAATTTTTTTGCCACTTGAACCTGGGTACCGATTTAAATTTTTTATTTTGCTACTTGAATCTGTGATTGGGTGGTAATTTTTTTGCTGGTTGTGAATCTGTCAATCTTTGTACTGACTTTTTCGCTGGTTGTTTTTTTGTTTTTTTTTATTGCTGGTTCTTGGTCAGTCAGATGGACTTTATCATGTATGGATTAGAGTTGTAGTGATGACAATATTGCCTGGCTCCTTTCTCTTTTCTCTTGGTGCAACCAAACACTTGCCTATTCTATGACCTACTCTACAATCAATCAATGTAAATGTATCATTAATAAATGTATAACAACTCATATATAATCTTTATCATAAAAAAGAAAAATGAATATTATATTATAACCTTGTCTGGAAATTTAGGTGGTCTAGCCATTAGTCTATATGAGTAAATTCAACGGTATATATATATATATATATATAGACACATTCATACAAAGAAACATGCACATTTATTTCAAAACTCATGCTCACAAGGATATAGTTATATTTGCTCTAGGAAAATGGCTAGTGCAAGTCTAGGACATTTATGCCCAATCCAAGCCTTTTGAAAAAAAATGGGACCCAGAATTAGATCTGTGTTCGCTTCCAGAATGGGGCCTGTTGGGCGACAACATTGGCTTTACTCCTGCGACAGAACTAGTATATGCCTAAGCAAGAATAATGGGATCCTGGCCTATTTAAATGAGAGGAAAAAAAATTCCAAATTAAGAAACATAAGAAATTCGAATTTGGTTTGATAAAGATAGGTTGCCACAAAGCTTGCAATTTTCAGCATTTGAATTATATGTGGGGCTATCAACAATTTTCAGCATTTTAATTGGTCATTTTGAGTTAATTTGGAATTCATGTAAATTCATTTTTGACAGAATTTTTTTTTATTGTGCTGCTGGTATATTGTAAGATCTTGATTGCCAAAAATAATGAACTGAGTTTGTATCATGTTACAGTATGGGCCCTGATTTAGAGCTCCAAGGAAATTTGAAAGCTGCTATGGAATTTTCAGTTAGTAAGGACAACGTAATCGCCCCTGAAGGCTCAGAAGAAAAACTTCTGCAATGTGCAAGTAATTGTGAGGACAACACCTTTGGCGTGGAAGGATTATTAGTTGAGCGAGCTGGTGAACATGATGGAATTGATAATATGGAGCTTAATATAACCGACATTATTGATACAATTGATGCTGTACCGGCTAAAGGTGAATGCCAAGATGTGACTGAGCATTCAAGTTCTTTTGGTGGTACAGAATCCAGGACAGAGAGTGGTTTGATGTTGACTGATGACGAAATTGAGTCACACGTGTGTGCAAGTAATGCATCAGTATCTAATGGATGCTTTGATGCCTTTCGAATAAGGTACTCGCTGGTCTGAATTAAGGATTGCATGTATTGCTTATTTCTTATCTATTGAGTAGCAGTTATAGAGTCCATGAGCCTAATATCATGGTATCCATATAAAGTTTAGAGAGATGTTTTTTCTTTTTTCCACTTTATGTATTTTTAGAGGTGAAATCACACTTTGCACCCACAGATTACCACCCATTTCTCATTGTGCATTATAAGCTGCAAAAGTTTCAATTAGCACCCTAAACTACCAATATATTTCTCTTTGCAACCTCCATTCAAACCTAACCGTTAAGATCGTGCCATGTGACCATTTTTTTCGTTCATCTTAATGGCCATATCGGTGCAAATGGAAAACAATATATAGTTTGGGTGCAAAGTGAAACTTTTTATACTGTGGGGTGCAAACAAAAGATGTGGTAGTTTAGGGGTGAGAATTGTAATTAACCTTTTTATGTCTGTTGTTGAGTAATACTTTCAAATTTTAAGGAAAATGATACTGTTGTGCTAAAACTAAAAGGTTTGTGAAATGTTCGTTTTCTTCCGTGCCTACCCATATCATTTTATCCTGTCTGGGCCTGTTTGCTTTGATGTCTTCAACTTCAGGACTTGAGCCAGAGTCTTTCTGGCTGGTCTTAGATATATAGCAAAACTCTTTGTAATTGGGTATCATAAACTAATCTGATGAGATTCTTTCAAATTTCTATGCTTTCTTAGAAGAGAATGATGTTATTTAATTGTAGTCATTACTTTTTTTTTTTTTGAATTTATCTTCTCTTTTGGGGAGGGGAAAGGAAAACTTAATCAAGTGAATGGATGCCATTAAGGACCTTACCTCAGCGGGTGCCTCCAGTGAATTGTTTTTTTTTTTTTTTTTCTGCTCCGTAATTTTCTTGGATGGATATAGATCTTTATGGTTTTTCCCAAGTTGTTTGGTTGAATCTGGGTTGGTTTGAGGTAGTTCAAGTAAATCGAATTGGTCTGCCTAGTTTTAGGTTTAAAAAAAAACCCGCTGTATAAAATTGGCTTCTAACGTTTGGATTCTACTTATAAGAAAAATGTTCGGATTCAAATATGTGTGCTTGATTGTGGGTCTCATGTGTCTAGCAAGCCCAAAATAGCAATTTTTTCTCACCTCTGGTTTCATGAAATGTCTAGCGAACTTGTTGGAATTGGGCTCAACAAGCAGGTCCGATGAGTGTCTAATGAGAGTCTAGTGAACTCTCAATTTTTGTAATTTGTGACCTAATTTCAGTCTAGAATGTCTTAAAACATATTTACAACTGAATGAGACCAAGTTTTGTGATTAAATATGCCAATGCAATTTTTTTACATTCATGGGATTGTTCATTGTGATCATGCAAATACACCCTAACGAGATTTAACTAAGCTGGCAAGCCCACTTGATCAAGCTTTCTCGATTCCACTAAGCTAACTGGGATATATGGTTTGGAGGATGAATATTTAGTGCCCAAAGACCTTTAAAAATAAGATAGAATGTTTTTTTTTTTTGATAAGTAATCAAAGTGTATTAATAAAAGAATAGGCAAAGCCATATGAAGTACAAAGAATGCCCTAACTACGTAGGGAACGTAGATAAGATAGAATGTTCATGCGCAATATTCATAATTTTTCATTTCATTAAGGTTGTGGTTGATGATTACTATTATAAAGAAGTCAACTATAGGCTGGCATCATACTTTCATGCATCACCTTGAACAGTTCTGCCATTACTAGCGTGAAGAGTATCTAGGGTCATGTACATACTAATGAATTTCATCTTTTATGCGAATCTTTTCATTTTTAGATCTCCTGTGATTTCTGCTGTTATTTAAACTGTTGATATAGTCAAATCTCAAGAGATACCTTTTCTCAAAATCCCTAAAAGTCAAGTCTCTTTATTCTATTCTTCTCAGTCCCATTTCTCCTGCCCTTGGACTGTTACATCCACTGCAATGTCATATGCTACATCTGCCGCAAACCAACGTAGTGTTTGCAGACCACAGTAACACAAAAACCTTCTCAGCCAAATTAGACTGATACAATGTACTTGCTTCTTCTCTGTTCACGCAAAGCAAGTGGGAATGGGATACCTATTCTTTCTTATTATTTATCTTACCATGCATGAGAACATATTGTTGCCTCTATTAACTGAAAAATTCTCTCACATTCACATGGTTTATTTGTGCTTCTAACATCCAGGAAGAAAAAATTAACAGTCCATTGGAGGCAGTTTATTCGTCCTCTTATGTGGCGCTGTAAATGGATTGAACTTCAAATTAAGGAGCTTCAGTCCCAGGCACTAAAGTATGATAGAGAACTTGCAGTTTATGATCAAAGAAAGCAGTTTGAATTTGAAAACTTCACCTTAGAAGGTTTTGATGCAAAGTCTCTACCCTTTTCCAGACAACTTAGAAATAAGGTCATGGCGAGGAAGAAAAGAAAGAAAGTTGAAGAGACGGCTGATGTAACGCCATATATATCACAACATAACCTGTTCTCCTACTATGGTATGAAGTTCAAAATTTTGTCGTTTGCTTCAATATTTTGCCTCATATAAGTATAATTCATGTTTCTTTGTTGAACTTCTCTCTCTTTTTTCCCCAGAAAGTAAGAGGTCTATTGCTGATGGTGCTCCTATAGAAGGGTATTGTGGTAGTCTAGGTAAGAAGTACTAAAGTTGATTTAATAGACTACTAGTTAGGCTGTGGATGTTGTATCAATGTCCATTTGCTTGTAACTCCGTTAGTCACTGACAAAAAAATGTGCATTTGCTTGTGTTTAGTATATTTGGTAGGGTTGATCTAATCAGTTGAAACCATTTGATGGTCAAAATCTTAATGAGACAAGAAGAGATGGCCTTTTACGTGGCATTTTGCAACTATAGAATTATGTGTGCCCGGGTGTGTGTGCGAGCAACAAATTAATGAAAGATATATCTTTGATTATAACTGTAAATGAACTGCGCCATTCATGAAAATATTTAGCTTGTTTTATATAAAATCAACTTCCGTTCAGTGCTCTTAAGTGAAAGAACTGCGCTTTAACATTTTGAATAATCTATTAAAGGAACTCGGTTTGTATAAGCTCGGTCCTGTTTGAATGAGCTTGTACAACTTCATATCTATTATTGAGTAGCGCTAAATACAATCCTATGGTGTACAAGTCTCATGTAGGTCCTTTGGGAAAAAAGCGAGACCACTGATCCCATAGTTTTTCAAAAGGCTCGGGTGGGGCATGAATGTCCTAGCTTGCAGTAGCCATTTTCTTTGAGGAAATATACCTAAAATTCTTGTGAGCATGAGTTTTGATATAAATGTGTGTGTTTCTTTGTATGAATGTATAAATATATATATTTACTGTTGAATGCACTCATATAGACTAATGACTAGGCTACCTAAATTTCCTGACCAAGGTTATAATATAATATTCATTTTTCCTTTATATGATAAAGATTATATATGAGTTGTTATACATATATGATTATATTTATGAGTCCATAAAAAATAGTTATATCTATTACTTATATTAAAAAATATCTAATTAACTTGAACAATATGCTTTTAATAATCATTAATTAAATAAAATTAACTTGGGTTCACAAAATGTATAAAATTTCACTGATTAATATTCGCTTTTTATGAGGAAAGAATAAGTTAATTAAGAAGCTCTTCAAAAGTTAAATGAACCAACTTAAAAAGCTAATCTAGCTTGGGTGTTCGATCTTGGTACATACTTGAATCAAATCTGACAACTAATCTTGGACCTTCAATATTTGGCTTGGCTGGACTTGAATATGCTGGACTTGAATATGGTTCTCATAATCATATCTCCTTGTATTTTTACTTCTTGAGGCACCGGAAGAAATTTTGAAATATCAAACATGCTGATTTGACTGGGTCCAGTGCATCTAATGTCTTCCAGCAGGATCTTAGATTTTTGAAAGAGCATATTGATTTTCTGCTAGTTCTTTTGAAAACGTTTTGTTTAGACTCTCTCCACCAATACTTATCAGCACTAATTTTCTCAAGCTGATTTCTGCAGATAAGATTGCTAATGGCAGTAATGAGTTTGGGATAAATGATGGATGGTCATCTCTTGAATTTGGAAATGGTGATAATTCATTGGAACAGATTCTCTTGAAGATTGAAGTGGCACATTCTCAAGTTCGCAAGCTGAAGACCCAAATTGACAAGGTGATCAGTGAAAATCCTGGAAAGTTCTGTTCCATAAATAAGTTGAGCTTTCCTGTACCATCTGAAGCATTGACCAGTTCTGATCAAAGTCCTGCCTCCCCTCCTGATAATGGACATAGATTGCCAGCTAAATCTCCATTTACTTCTCGGCATATATCTGAGGGTAGCATGGGAGATGTACCTATGTCTGAAAATGCAGTTTTCAGTCTTGGGGAGGCAAACCTTTCTAATATAATTGAAAGCATTGACCAGTCTCAGGTGAGGGGTTTATATGAAAATGCAAGTGCTTATTTTGTGGCATGATTTACAGGTATCTGCTTAATTTTTGTTTGTAGAATATTGTTGTAACTATGATCATGTAAGAGTCTAAGACTTCTTTTCCGCCTGTCATTAGTAGCCCATGGATAGCAAACTGAGGATGAGAAGAGGTTTTGGTTATTAGTTCACTTGTTATAATCTGTGACATAAAACTATTCAAAGTTGTCCCATTTTATCAGCCACTCAGTGAAATAGAACAAGTTCAATTTTTTCTGTACACGAAAACTATTCAAGTTGTCATATTTTCGGTGATTTAGCTGGCTGGTGTTTCTCTCGTCTTTGGAGTTTTCCTGCAATGTAACTCATACATGCACCTATGGGGACACTGGTATCCTGTGGGTGCACCTCTTCATTTGGTAGTTACAGATTCTGAATGAACCCATTATTTGCGACTGAATTGTATATTGGTTGAATCACCAAAGTTGCTTGAACATTTTATTATATGTCGCAACTAATTTGTTCTTCATGCCTGTAGAAGGAAGGAATTCTGATACATAATCAGGCTGCCAAGGAAGAGTTGGATGGTTTTGGCGAAGTTAGAGGATGGGTCATAGAGAAGCCTCAGGTACCGCTGGAAGAGCAGAAAACTATTCCTGAGCTGCCTGCAGAGACAGCGACACCCAAGGTTCAATCTAATGTAAAATCACGTTCCCCTTCCAAGTCAAGTTTCCCTCGGCACACAAGAAGACCGGGGCGGAGAAAAGCTGGCTCAAAGAGGTGGAGCAGGAGATCTTTAGGTTAGCTGGATTTTACAAGCCAATATAGTTTTTTTCTTATTTGTTCGAAGGATGAAAAACCAAAATTTTCAAAAAGGATGTCAACAGCCTCCGTTGCTTTTCAGAATTTGTATATGCTGCTTATTTTACAGTTTTACTGTATATCTTCTCCCTCTCACTTGTAGCATTGATTTCAAGTATAATGTAAGCACTATTAATCTGTCTGGATTTGAACTTGTTGCCAAGTTTACGTGTTTTTTCACTTTTTGGTGGATATCTTGAGAGCAGTTTGGAATATCTGTAGGACTAGCCCGATGCTTTCGTATCCCCCTTACCACTCTATCTAGACGCCTTATAAAATAAAGTTCACCGTGAAATTATTTTTGGGATGTCAAGATGCCCCTGCCCCTTCCTTGTATGCTTGGGCTAGCTTCTGTTGCAAGTTTTTGGTTATCCTTCCTCGCATGATTCCTTCAAGCCTAAGCTTTGATCCCTTGACTTTAGGCCTCGTTTGGATAGTCAGATGAGATAAGAAATCTGTAATTAATAGTGAGATAGTTTGTGAATTGTAGTGAAATAGTTTGAGTTAAGATCTTTATTGGGTATTAGGAAAAGAGAGAAAAAGTTGAATAAAAATTTTATAATGTTAAAATATTGTTAGAATATGATTTTTGTTTTGGGATTTGAAAAGCTTAATTATTTTTTGTGTTTTGTATTGAAGTTTTTGATAGTTGTAATGATTAGATAAAGAAGTATGAAAGAGAAATTGAAAAATACTTGTGTTTAAATAGTATTTAGATGTTGAGATGAGACCAACTATGTATCCAAACGAAGCCTAAGGGATAGAATGGAATAATAATGGTGATTCGGACTTTTAACATCAATTTTATTCTTATCGATAAAAAAGACATTGATTTTACTTTGCCAAAAAAGAAAAAAGAAATTTTAGTAGAATTTTTCAAATTTCTCATAATTTCATTTTCAAACATTACTAAAATATATAATTTTTTTAAATTTTGAATTTTCAAAACTTTCATTTAATCATTATCTAATCATTATTAAAACATAAAAATTAATAGGAAAATGCTGGGTAGATTGGTGGTCTACCGAGCATTTGCACTGATAGGTGCATTTTTTTTTATATGTTAAGAAATTTATTTAATTGATTTTTTTCTTATATATTAAAAAAATATTTCTTAATGTTTAAGAAACAAAGAAAAATAAAATAAAACAATCAGTCATCTATTGATAGACCATCGGTCTCCGTAGCATGACCCAAATTAATATGACTTTTACAATTTTTAAAACAAAATACAAATATCAATACAACTTTTACAAACTTTAAAATAGAAATATTAATATTAAGAAATTATAATCAAATAATTTTTTAAACTTTGTAATATTTTTACTCAATTTTTTCTTTTTTCTTTTTTAAAATTCAATAAAATACTTTTATTCATTTTATTACTATTTGTTGAACCTAAGGTTTCAAGTTTTGTGTAATTATATATTTACACATGGATTTTGATGATAACAAATGAATTCAAAGAATGAAAGAGTCTCAAACTCAATTTGTCCACACAATGGAGTCAAGCACATCAAGGAACCAAGCATGAGCAAGAAGGAAACAAGTTCACATTAAAGTCATAGAGTAATGTTGTAAATCTCTTCAAAATTCAAAATTAGGATTAAGGCTCAAATTTAATATTTTATCATAAAGCATTAAAATACATTTTCCACATGTGCATGAATATTTTTGAAAATTAAATTTGAATATTTTGAAAGATAATTGATTGTCATCTTTCACATGTGCATGCCATGATTAAAGGTTTGAACTTTGAAAATATTAAAGATGATTGATTGTCATCTTTCACATGTGCATGTTTTATTTGAATAATTTTCATTCAAACTTTCATTCTCTCTTCTCTAAACATTGAGCCTTAACTCTTATTCATTTTGAGAGATATAGTTTGTGCTTGTATTGTTCTTATTTCACTCATTGGGGAGTGTTTTCTGATATCCTACCCACTATCAATCTTGTATCAGTAAAAGGGTGTGTACAACCCTTGTGCGTGTAGAAAGTGTTCTACACAGGGAATCGTTGAATCACCACGTGTAAGGTGATTGCAAGTGTAGAGGGTGTTCTACACGGATCCTTTGTAGCGGTGTTGTTCAAAGGTGTAATAGGTTTCTATCTCCACCTGAAGGAGATTGAATAGTGAATTCGGGGATCCTCAAGGGGTAGCTTGAGGCGAGGACGTAGGCAGTGGGGCCGAACCTCGTTAACATACTGAGTTTGCTTCTCTCTTACCCTTACTCTTTATATTTATTGTTGTTTCATATTTTGTTTATATTTTATATTGTATATTTGATTTATAATTGTTATTTTTTTTAAAAACAACTCAATTCACCCCCCCTCTTGTGTTAGTCATCTGGGCAACAATTGGTATCAGAGCTAAAGCTCTATTATAAGATTAACTATCTTTTGAGTTAAGATCTTATGGCTAACATTGCAGCTTCATTTGGTGAAGGTCAATCTAGCAGTCGGCCTCCACTCTTTTGTGGAGACAATTACTCATTCTGGAAAGTTAGAATGAGAATATTCCTTCAGGCTCAAGGTCGAGAAATCTGGAAATGCATTGTAAATGGACCTTATATTCCAACAAAAGTGGTTGATGGAGTAAAGGTCAAAAAGGAAGAAGAAGAGTTTAATCGTGAAGACGATAGACTTTATACTTTGAATTTAACTGCTATGAATTTATTATATAATGCTCTCAATGGTAATGAGTTTAATAGAGTAATGACTTGTGCTACGGCAAAAGAAATTTGGGATAACTTGGAAGTTACTTATGAAGGAACTTCTCAAGTTAAGGAATCAAAAATTTATATTCTTACTCATGAATATGAAATGTTTAAGATGAATGATGATGAATCTATTTCTAGTATGCACACTCGTTTTACTAACATCATAAACAGCTTGACAGCTCTTGGCAAAGTTTATTCCAAAGTGGAAATGGTAAGAAAAATTCTCAACTCTCTACCAAAACGTTGGGAATCAAAAGTGACAGCGATTCTTGAAGCTAGAGACCTCAAGAAGCTCGAAGTGAATGAACTCATCGGGTCACTTATCACCCATGAGTACACATTGAAAAGAGGAGAAGAAGAAGGAAAGCCAAAGAAGAGCTTGGCACTTAAAGCTGTTCCTCATGAAAGTGAAAGTGATGAAGATGAGGAAAATGACGATAAAGATGAAGAAGTTGCGATGATAACAAGAAGAATTCAGAGATTCTTAAAGAAAAATAAAACTCCTCCGAGGAAATCATTCAAAAAGTTTTCCAAGAAAGATTCAGGTAAAAATGATACTTTAATTTGTTATAAATGCAATAAGCCTGGTCATATCAAGCCAGATTGTCCCCTGCTAAAGAAAGATCGAAACAAAGGCAAGAAAGCAATGAAAGCTACATGGGATGATGATTCAAGTAGCTCAGATAGTGAAGCAAGCAATGAAGAATCAGCAAATCTCTGTCTTATGGCTAAAGATGATATTGAGGTAACAAATTTTGATAATATTGAAAATCCTTCATATGAAGAATTGCAAAATGTTTTAGAAGAGGTATATGAAGAATTTGAAAAATTGGGTATCAAATATACTGCTTTGAAAAAGAAAAATTCTTCTTTAACAAACGAAATTGATATTTTAAGAAAAGAAAATATTGTTTTGAAAGACGAAAATCTTGAGTTGAAGAAAAAGAAAACTGATTTAGAAAATATTGTTGAAAACTTTACGAATGGAAAAAGAAATTTTGAAAAACTTCTTGGTAGTCAAAGATGTGTTTTTGACAAGGCAGGCTTGGGATATATGCCAAAACAAAAGTTCAAACCTTATAAAAACTTCTTTGATAATCCTTCTACATCAAAGTCTAATATTCAAAATTCTTTTCATAATAAGTTTGTCAAAAAAGGATACTATTATAATCATTCAAGATTTTCATATATGTCACATGCTATTTGTAATTTTTGTAATAGAAATGGTCATAATTATCATACTTGTCCTATTAGAAGAAAACATACAATGACTATTAGGGCCATATGGGTACCTAAAAATCTTGTTTCTTCTAATACTAATAAATAAAGGACCCAAAGAACTTGGGTACCAAGAAAAATCATTTTAATTGTTTTTATAGGTATGCATGAAGTCCTCTACAAGCAAAAACAAATGGTTTTTAGATAGTGGATGTTCAAGACACATGACGGGAGACAAGACTAAGTTCTTTGATCTTAGATCTAAAGAAGAAGGACACGTGACATTTGGAGACAACTCGAAAGGGAAGATCGTGGGAATAGGTAAAATTGGTAATAAATCTTCTCTCATAATTGAAGATGTTCTACTTGTTGAAGGTCTAAAACATAATCTTTTGAGTATAAGTCAATTATGTGATAAAGGATTTACAGTTACTTTCAAAATGGATAAGTGCATTATTTTGAATGATCATGATTATAACATTTGTTTTACTGCCTTTAGAAGTAATAATGTTTATACAATCGATTTTGAAGAAATTACCTCACAAGATGCTATTTGTTTTTCAGTACAAAATGAAACTAATTGGTTATGGCATAGAAGACTAGGTCATGCCAACATGGAACTTATTTCCAAACTTTCAAAAAATGATCTTGTGAGAGGTTTACCAAAGGCAAATTTTCTTAAAGACAAAATTTGTGATGCATGCCAATTTGGTAAACAAACAAAAACTTCTTTTAAAACCAAGAAATATATTTCCACTACTAGACCACTGCAACTGATACACATGGATCTTTTTGGACCAAATAGAGTTGCAAGTCTAGGAGGAAAATATTATGCTTTTGTTATTGTTGATGATTTCTCTAGATATACTTGGGTCATCTTTCTTGCTCATAAAGATGAGGCACATAATGCTTTTACCAAGTTATGCAAGAGAATTCAAAATGAAAAGGGCTATACTATTTCAAGTATCCGAAGTGATAGGGGAAAAGAGTTTGTTAATAAAAATATTGAAACATTTTGTGATGAAAATGGTTTTGTGCATAATTTTTCTGCTCCTCGAACTCCTCAACAAAATGGGGTAGTAGAGAGGAAAAATAGATCTCTTCAAGAGATGGCAAGAACAATGCTTAATGAGAACAACTTGCCTAGTTATTTTTGGGCCGAAGCGGTAAGTACTGCATGTTATGTTATAAATAGAGTTATGTTAAGGTCTAAATTAGATAAAACCCCCTATGAGCTTTGGAATGAGAAAAAGCCCAACATTGGTTACTTTCATGTATTTGGATGCAAATGTTTTATTTTGAATGACAGGGATAATTTAGGCAAATTTGATGCAAAATCGGATGAAGGTATTTTTCTCGGGTATTCTACAAATAGTAAAGCTTATAGAGTATTCAATAAAAAGACTTTAACTGTACAAGAATCTATGCATGTAGTATTTGATGAATCTAATTCTCTACTCTCCAAGAAATCCATTGATGAAGAAACAGGAGGTATAAATAATACAGAAAGTCTCAATCTCAACAAAGAGAACACAATAGAGGAAGTCCAACATGGAGACATCAGGAAAGATCATCAAAATTTAATACGAGATGCAACCAAACAGTGGAAATTTGTGAAAGATCATCCAGTGGAACAAATTCTGGGAGAACCTTCACAAGGTGTAAGCACTCGATCATCTCTTAGAAATATTTGCAATCATACTGCTTTTTTATCTCAGATTGAACCTAAAAATATTGATGAAGCACTTCTTGATGAATCTTGGATTCTAGCTATGCAAGAAGAGCTTAATCAATTTGAAAGAAATGATGTTTGGACACTTGTTCCTAAACCCAAAAATCATACTATTATTGGAACAAAATGGGTTTTTAGAAACAAGAAAGATGAGTCCGGAGTCATTACTAGAAATAAGGCTCGACTTGTAGCCCAAGGTTACAATCAAGAAGAAGGAATTGATTATGATGAGACATATGCACCAGTCGCAAGATTAGAAGCTATTCGAATGCTACTTGCATATGCTTGTTATAAAGATTTCAAACTTTTTCAAATGGATGTTAAAAGTGCTTTCTTAAATGGTTTTATAAATGAAGAGGTATATGTTGAGCAACCTCCAGGTTTTGAAAATCATATTTCTCCAAATCATGTTTTCAAACTCACAAAAGCACTATATGGACTCAAACAAGCTCCTAGAGCGTGGTACGAGAGACTCAGTGGTTTCTTGATTAAAAAAGGTTTTTCAAGAGGAAAAATCGACACAACTCTTTTCATTAAATACGAAAATGATGATATTCTTTTGGTTCAGATTTATGTTGATGATATAATATTCGGTGCTACTAATGAAAATATGTGTCAAGTTTTTGCTAAGACTATGCAGGATGAATTTGAAATGAGCATGATGGGAGAACTTACATTCTTTCTCGGATTGCAAATTAAGCAAGTAAAAAGTGGGACATTCATCAATCAATCAAAATATATTAAGGAATTGCTGAAGAAGTTTGGGATGGAAGGTGCTAAGGAAACTGGAACACCAATGAGCCCATCTACTAAACTTGATAAAGATGAATCCGGTAAGACAGTTGACTCGAAAGTATATCGAGGTATGATTGGTAGCTTATTATATTTGACAGCCAGTAGACCAGATATTATGTTCAGTGTGTGTTTATGTGCACGTTTTCAATCATCTCCAAAAGAATCTCATTTAATTGCAGTTAAGCGCATTCTTAGATATCTTAGTGGTACAATTAACCTAGGGTTATGGTACCCTAAACACACATCTTTCGATCTAATCAGCTACACAGATGCAGATTATGCTGGTTGTAAAATAGATCGAAAAAGCACTAGTGGAGCATGTCACTTCTTAGGTCATGCATTAGTTTCCTGGTTTAGTAAAAAACAAAATTCTGTTGCACTATCTACTGCTGAGGCAGAATATGTTGCTGCGGGTAGTTGTTGTGCTCAAGTTCTTTACATGAAGCAACAACTTGAAGATTTTAAACTCATGTATAATCACATTCCAATCAAATGTGATAATACAAGTGCTATAAATCTTTCAAAAAACCCAATACAACATTCTAGAACTAAGCATATTGAAATAAGATATCATTTTCTTCGAGATCATGTGCAGAAAGGCGATATAGTACTAGAGTTCACAAACACACACGATCAGTTAGCAGATATATTCACAAAACCTTTACCAGAAGATAGATTATCTATGATTAGAAGAGAAATAGGTATGATGCATATTATGAATATCTCTTAAAAGACAGATCAAAGTTCATAAAAATAGATAGATTTTTCTTAAATACTTTTACATAAACTTGAGGTTCTTAGCCTCATGTTTGAGACGCTCATTCTCTTCATACAATATCATGTCATCCCTATTCATGGGAACTGGCAAGCGGAATGAAGAATCCAATAGAGATTTCAACTTTTTATTCTTCTGCCGAAGGATTCCTTCCCTTGTGTGAGACTCTTGAACAATTCGTTGAAGTACAACAATTTGTTCCTTAAGCTTTTCAACCTCATGGTTTTTTGCTTGAACCCGCTGGGAAAAAGCAACAATAGAGGATGAGTAGCGAGTCCCGAGACTCACCAAGTCGTAGATAGCATCGGAGTCTGACTTATTTGCCATACTATTATTTTCTTGCTGCAACATAGCACCAATGGCAGCTGCAGAAAGGACAGGAGGTTGAGATGTAGAAGAATGAGCCATTGAGAAAGGAATTGAAAACTTAAAGCGAGAATGTTGAAGGAATGCAGATGAGTTATAGAGATAAGAAGAAAACTTGATGCGGATTGGATGAACTTTAAGACTGTTTTTATAGAGATAGTATAAAGAACAAGACGAGCTATCATCCAAGTCAAAGAGCAATGTGTTTTTTCCCGATCAGTGAAAAAGACATTTTTTTTAGAAACTCGGAGCCTTCAATCTCGTTTGTCAACAACATCAGGCGATTTGTTTCTATCTTCAACCGCACTAAATTCATAGAGTTAGGCCTCGAGGCTTTGCAGGACTTGTCGGGTCACGGACGGCTCTCTTTTTCAACTATCTACAGTGTTTTTTAACGCACCGTTTTCTTCAGTCTATTTACTTGCTGTCGATCCTTTTTAATGATGCCAAAAGGGGGAGAAGTTTTAGACTAGAACATTAATATTGTTTAAATTGTTAAACTTGTTATATATGCTTGGAATTATATTTATTTTTTTTTTTTTTTTTGCTTGAAAAACTAACGCACATTCTCAGGGGGAGCTTAAGTATTAATACAGGCTTCAGGTTCTATCAAGTATTTGTCATCATCAAAAAGGGGGAGATTGTTAAACCTAAGGTTTCAAGTTTTGTGTAATTATATATTTACACATGGATTTTGATGATAACAAATGAATTCATAGAATAAAGGAGTCTCAAGCTCAAGTTATCTACACAATGGAGTCAAGCACATCAAGAAACCAAGCATGAGCAAGAAGGGAGCAAGTTCACATTAAAGTCATAGAATAATGTTGTAAATCTCTTTAAAATTCGAAATTAGGATTAAGGCTCAAAAATTAATATTTTATCATAAAGCATTAAAATACATTTTCCACATGTGCATGAATATTTTGAAAATTAAATTTGAAAATTTTGAAAGATAATTGATTGTCATCTTTCACATGTGCATGCCATGATTAAAGGGTTGAACTTTGAAAATATTAAAGATGATTGATTGTCATCTTTCACATGTGCATGTTTTATTTGAATATTTTCAAAAGTGATTGATGCTTTTCTTGACTTATGCAAAAGGAAGATGCCTTTGTTTGAAAATTTTGAAAAGTAAAGTGTGCTCCTTTTGTCATATGCAAAAAGTAAAAGATTAGGTTTGAATTTTTTGAAAAGTAAAGTGTGCTCATTTTGTCACATGCAAAAAGTAAAAAGATTAGGTTTGAAATTTTTGAAAAATGAATGATGATGTCTTTGACATGTGAATCTTTTTAAATTTGAATATGAAGACTCATATGCCTATAAATAGATCATTTGAGAGCTTCACATATACAACACCAAGAGCATACAATATTCGTTCAAAACTTTCATTCTCTCTTCTCTAAACATTGAGCCTTAACTCTTATTCATTTTGAGAGATATAGTTTGTACTTGTATTGTTCTTATTTCACTCATTGAGGAGTGTCTTCTGATATTCTACCCACTATCAATTCTTGTATCAGTAAAAGGGTGTGTACAACCCTTGTGTGTGTAGAAAATGTTTTACACAGGGAATCGTTGAATCACCACGTGTAAGGTGATTGCAAGTGTAGAGGGTGTTCTACACGGATCCTTTGTAGCGGTGTTGTTCAAAGGTGTAATAGGTTTTTATCTCCACCTGAAGGAGATTGAATAGTGAATTCGGGGATCCTCAAGGGGTAGCTTGAGGCGAGGACGTAGGCAGTGGGGCCGAACCTCGTTAACGTACTGAGTTTGCTTTTCTCTTACCCTTACTCTTTATATTTATTGTTGTTTCATATTTTGTTTATATTATATATTTGATTTATAATTGTTATTTTTTTAAATACAACTCAATTCACCCCCCCTCTTGTGTTTGTCGTTTGGGCAACACTATTGATTATGAGATAACACGCCCGAAATCTTTGTACAATTTTAGCTATTGTGTATTTAGGAAGTGCGAAGATGATTCTATTAGATCACCTAGTATGTGTAAGTCTCGTATACTCATTTTGAAAAAAGTACTAGGTAAATATAGAACTAACATGAAAAAATTATTTCTTAAATGCTGGACTCTACTTTTTTTCAAAAGGAGTACGCGGGACTTGCATATCTTAAAATTATATATAGCATTACTCTTTTCAAAATTAACGGAGATGAGATCCTACAAAGAAGACAATGGGAATGGTCTTGATCATTTGTAGCTGGGCCACATTCTCTCTTGCTCTCTCTGCAGCCATGGCTGCTGGAAGTGTTGTTACTATTCCGGTTAGCATCATTTGAGTCTGCCTCCTTAGCTGGGATTGACACACCCTCGATAAGATCGAGAAGCACTTTCCTCCTAATCATCTCTAACTGATCTTTTGCCTCGTTCCATTTTTCAAACAGCCCGCATGCATGCTTAATTATGGTAAATAAGTAACGCATAAACGTGGGCTTAGGAGAAAATCAGAGGATCAAATGATAGTGCATGCAGCAATGATCTCTCCACCTTTCATCGATCAATGGCATACAAATTTCTCAACATGACATGCTTTCCATCATTTTGTGGCTCCACTTTGATTGACTGTTTTGTTTAGTACTCTCTCGGCCCTCATAACATGATCGTTAGATCAGCATGCATCCACATGCGAACAGAAAAGAACTCAAGATTAATATCCTGTTAACTTTATGAGGCATACTCTCAATCAACTCAACTCATGCTCAGCTTCATCATCCCAAGCACCCAGCCCTGCCCAGACCTTTGGGGTAAGCGCAAATAACTCTTCCATTGCTTTAAGCACCATTTCTTCCCTTCCTCGATCCACTTGACCACAAAGAATGGTTATTTCATTTGGTTTATGTCTTTCTCGTCGCATCGCCAAGAATATCTCTAAGACTTGGCAAGGAATCAATCTGCTGGTTTTTTTTTTCCACTTTCATTAATTAATGGAGAGAAAATTAAAAAGAGTGCTCGGATTGTATTTATACACTTTATTCTTTCTTAATTTGTTGTCAACCTTATGGTCATGATGTGATATTACAACCACTATATATATATATATATATATTTATATATATTCTCAAAACTTGGTTCGTTTGGATTCAAAGAGTGTTTCATCTTATCTCATCAGTATTACAACTTTTCTAAATTCTTACACAAAATATAATAAATATTTCAACTTTTTCAAATTAAAAAACAATAATAATATTAAAAAATAATATTTTAATAATATTTTATTTAATTTTCAACTTTCATATAAAACTATCTATTCTCATATTTGAATTCAAATCTATTTCTTTATTATTTTTCAAGATATATATTTAAAACATGTATTTATTTGAAAAAGACCTTAAGAGTTTATAGGGTCATGAAAAACATGGCCTCCACTTCCTAATGAAAATTATTCCACGATAATTTGACGTACCAGAGAGAGAGAGATCAGCGAGTCCTAAGCTGGTGAGATGGAAACATCTGAGTTAGTTGAGGGTCGGTATAGATCCACGTTCCCCTGGGAATTAGGTCAATTACCAAACATCTGGAAAAAAAAATAATTTTTCTAAATTTTCATAGAAGAATTTGTTTTTAGGAATTGTTTGGATTGAGTGAATCTCTCAATTAATTTCATCTCATCATTACAATTTTTATAAACTATCACGCAAAATATAATAAGGAGAGGTTTGGACAGTAAATTGAGATGAGATGAAAATTAAATAAAATATTGTTAGAATGTTATTTTTTACTATTATTTTTATTTTAAAATTTGAAAATATTGAATTGTTTATTAAATTTTATATAGAAATTTAAAAAAATTGTAATAATTAGACGAGATAAAATGAGTTAGATCAAATCACAATCCTAACTAGGCTAATTGTTTTTTGGGTACGAATTTTCATTTGTTAGACGCTAGCTGTTCTTTTCATTAAATGTGTAAAAATAATAAGATTTATATTAATAATTGAGGTGATAAATTTATACATCTAAATTATAAGATTGTAAATAAAATATTTATTTATAAATAGTTTTTACAGATGAGATTGTGTGCAAGTTGCAAATAAGCTGCCGTAGGAACGTGGGATGGTCGTCTTTAGTTGTTGTTATCATGTTGTTGTCTCTCTGTCACCATTCCACCTCACCCCTTTCATCACTTCGATCACATCCTTAATTCCACCCTTCTGTCTCTCTCTGTCGTCGTCAAAACAAACACCTTTCGGCCCTTTGGGCTCCAAAACAAGCTCTCTCACTCTCTCTCTGAACCAAACAAAACACGCTCTCACGGTCTCACCTCTCCGGCTGTCCTTCCTTCCTTTATTTACAAGAAAAAGTCTATATGCAGCGCCGTGCGCGCGGAGCATCTCCTACGTGGACTCGAAACGCACCGTTTGGATTAAATAAAACGGTGCATTTGGATACTCATTAAGAGCTGATGGCGTCCTCTCTATACGGTGCGTTTCGCATTTCTGTGATATTCTCCCAGAGGACCAAAGTGCTTTCTTCTTCTCCCACTCAGTTTGCCTTCTCTCATTCGACTTTTCCTTCGACTCCCCATTACAATACGAAACCCTATCCCTAACTGAGGATTTCTTTGAAGAGGAGGTGTGTTTTTGCAAGAGGTTAAGGTAGCATCGGGATCTTCTGCAAGGCGTCGGTTCGATTTTGTCTTTGATAACTCGCTACCCCATCTCAGTCCATTTTTGCAAGGGGTTATTGTGTCTGACGATTTTTTTCATGGGTTTCCTTCTTCTATATTTTTCATTTTCCTTCCCTGCAAGGCGTCAGTTCAATTTCATCTAAGGTACCAATTGAAGCTTGAAAGGGTGTACGACTGCGAGAAACTAACGTGTGGGGGCAACCGCAAATGTGTCTTATGGTGATTGGCTGAGAAGTGAGAAGATTCCTAACAAGTATGTGATTCAGAACTTTGATTTTTCTTTTGGATTCCCTCTTCTTCTTTTTTTCTTTTGTTCTTGAATCTTGACTCTTGAGTCCTTCTAAGAAGCATCCCTGATAAACATATTTGATAATGAAAAAAAAAAATTCAGTTCTTTTCTTCAAATTTTTTTACAATCTAAAATTTTGAAGTTTTCATTTGAGTCAAGAAAAAAATTAAAAAATAAAAACTCATATCTACAACCCACTGGGGTACACTCTGACTTTCATTTTGCCTCACATCTGCATCTTTTAGGAGAGTTTGGATCTGTTTGAGCGCATCTTGTCCAACGCTTTTTCAAAACCAACGGAGATGAAAGTGTAAAAGAAACGAAACCAAGAGAGAAACTGTTATGATCCTGTCAAATATGATGGACGAAATTGTAAAAGAAATAAAACGAGAGATGATGGACGAAAGTATAAAAGAAATTAAAGCAGAGAAAAACCAGTCCAGAACTTAGCTGTTTAGAAATCAAGAGACAAAAGCAAGAGATAAAGGAAAAGTCGGTATTGCCCTTTCTTCTTCCTCCATTTTGCTTTTGTTTTTTTTAAATAAAATAAATGCTGCCACGTCAGAAAGTGTGCGCATACAGGCACAAATTCAGAAAAAAATCAGGACTCTATTTACAAACTCAGAAAAAAATCAGACACCTTAATTAGTTCTTTATTTTCCGAACTCCAAAGGAAGGACCTCTCTCTCTCTCTCTCTCTCTCTATCTCTACCAACCAAAGCAAGCAGCTTTAAATACTCTACCCTTTTACACCCAACAATTACAACCTTTTTCTCCCCCCTCTCCTCTCTCTCTCAAGACCGTACAGACAAACGCCAATATGACGGACAGGGTCTTTCCCTCTTCCAAGCCCGCCACCAACGGCACCGCCCCCGCTGCCAACGGAGCCTTCCCGGCCACCAAGTCACAACTATACGGCGCCACACGCCCCGCCTACCGCCCCCAACCCCACCACCGCCGTCGCCACGGCCGTAGCTGCTGGTGCTCCTGCTGCCTCTGGTTCACCCTTACCATTATTCTTCTCCTTCTCCTAGTCGCCATCGCTGGCGCCATATTCTACCTCGTTTACCGCCCCCACCGCCCGTCTTTCTCCGTCACCAGCCTCAAACTCTCCTACCTCAACATCACCTCCTCTTCTACTCTCAACTCCAAGCTCGACCTCAACATCAACGCAAAGAACCCGAACAAGAAGCTCGTTTTCATCTATAACCCCCTCATCATCTCTATACTCTCCAACGACATCGATATTGGCGACGGAACTGTTCCCTCCTTCGTGCATGGCAAAAAGAACACAACCCTTTTGAAGGCTACTATTAAGAGCAGTGGCAGACAGCTGGACAGCGCGTCCGTTGCTACTTTGACGAGGGGCATGAAAAGTAACAAGGGTCTGCCATTGAAGATAAAGCTCGACACAAAAGTGAAGGCCAAGATGGGAGGAATCAAGACCCCAAAAATTGGAATTAGGGTTTCTTGTGATGGCATTAAAGCTACCGTTCCTTCTGGTAAGACGGCGGCGACTGCTTCTACTTCGAACGCCAAGTGTAAGGTTGATATCAGAATTAAGATCTGGAAATGGACTTTCTGAGCTGGGACAGTAAACGGAAAAGTGAAAGGAGTGAATTTATTTTATTTTCTTTTTCTTTACTCCTTTTTTTTTTTTATAAATAATTTTCTATTATTCTTTTGTCTAATTACCTCTTTTTTTGTGGTTAAGTAAATGTAAGAAAAATTGCTGGGTTGAATATTGTATAATTAGGAGACAGAAATTTCTTATTTTTCAAAAAGTCTGTTAATTTTTCCTTTATTTTCTTTTTTTCATACTAATTAATTTCTGAAAATGACTTAAGAGTTGTCGGTTTAACTATTTAATTTGTCTTATATGCACATGAGTATAACCCAAATTTTTTAACACAAGATAAGTGCTATGATTATAAAGAAATTTCATAAAAATAAATTTATAAATTGATTAATTTATATTATATGTTTGATTTATTTTATAATAAAAATAATTATATAATCTAACTTATCTTATGACGAATATAAGTCTGTATACGTATATATTAACAAGAAAGAAATAATGGACTGGCGCCAGCTTCATGAGATTTTGATAATGTAGGTAGCAATAATGGTGAGAGGATGATCTGGTGGGTGCTGAAATCCCAACACACGTTGCGTGATTGACAATATTCATAATTAATAAAATAAAGCTGGCAATTGGGTTTGTGGGGCTTTAATTAAATGAATCGCTGTGAAAATTAGGTCGACGAACACTCGAAAGCTTGCAAAAGTCTTAAATGATTTAATGTTGTTTAGTGGGACTCATTACTAGGTGCATGCACGATCTCATCACCTTGTGTCGGTGGGGTTGAATTATTGCTGTTGGTGTGCATGCAGTCATGCGTAGTACCATATATGCAGTGGGGCCCCAGAAGTACCCCAGAATAGATATTTTTATCAGTACAAATATGAAAGTATATAAAAAATAAGATGAAGCCATAATTACTCTTTTTAATTTGGAACAATTCAGAAGTTCCAAATTATCACGTCGCTCCACAAATCTTAATTATAATTAGATCATCATAGGTACTAATTCCATCATTATTTCATGACCCGATAATTATCAAATTATAAATTCACATTATTTCATATGATATGCTGATTTGGAGAAAGATCATTCTACAGGAATAGATAATCTCTACCGATAATCAATTGATAAATGCATTTTAGATATTTTTTTTTGTTTTTCTTTTATTTATTTTTTTAACGTCTTTAAATATATATTTTTTAAAAATATATCAATTCAATAATATTCATTTACTTAATCACTACGAAAAAATTAAAAACAAAAATTGGTAAATCATGGATAAACCATATAATATATGTTCAAACAACTTTGTAAAATAATTTTTATTATAAAATATTATAAAAAAGAGAAATGATATATATAAATTCAAAATATACAAATCTCACACAATTCTTTTGTAAAAAGAAAAATGCTAGAGACCGGTTATGTTGTAAAAAGGGTGTCTATACCGTCCAATAAGTAACCGTGCACATGCCGTGGCTGTTTCATGGAAAAAAAAATATATATAAGCCCACCTCGGTCAATTAAAATAGAGAAATTATATTTATAATCCTCACTTAGACTGTATGTGCAGGCTTTTTATTAAAAGAGAAAACACATTATTTTAAGAGAAATATTTTAATAATTTTAAAAAATTTCAAAAATAAAATTATCTATGTCTATAATGTAATTATCATTTAAGGACTGTATACAGTATTGCTCATTAAAATACATCCCAATTGCCCCTCCCTAGATTTTTTTTTCTCCCCCCCCTCCCTCTATCTCATCGAAAGAAAAACTCCCTTCAGCGTTTCTCTCATTTATATGAATTTTTGACCACTAAAGCTCTTTTCAAGTGCCAATGCTTTTTGAAGAAAAAATAAAATCAGAGGATCAAAATGAACAAAATTCATAAGGAATTAGCTTTGAATGTATTTCTTCTGGATATAGATTGAATAGAGAAAAAAAAAAAGCTAAAGGGATCAAAGAGAGAGATAAGCTTAAGGTAATTTTTCTTTCGATGAGAGACAGAGAGAGAGAGAGAGAGTGAGGGGAAAGAGGGGGCAGAGGGGGAGAGGGAGAAGAAAAAAATATTGGGGTTTGGGGGGTTGTATCTTAATCGAGTGGAGTGGGTTGTATATTTTATTCTATTGGAACCATAACGTGGCAGTTATTTATTGGACAGTGTAAAGAGGATCTTTAGACATAAATTGTTTGAAGTTAATCTCTTATAAATAAGTGGACGTAACCTTAAAAAGTATAGATATATATATATATATAAAGATATTTTAATAAAATTCACAGTTCTATAAAAAAAATTTATAGGAAAAAGCTTCTATCTTCTTGAGTTTGACCGTCCAGTCCGTCCTAGTTAACCGCAGGTAAAAATATATATTTTATTTTAATGATTAAAGAAATAATTTTAAATGTATTGATATATATATTTTTTATTTTTTAAAAAATATTTAAATATATTTAAAAAAATTTGCCTATCGGTGGGCGCCATAGTGTAAGACTTATACGTACGCAACATTACTCTCTGCTAAACGATAACAATTGGTGAATTTATATTTATATAAATTTTTTTATTAATAGTTGCATTTCTTTAATGAGTTTAGGATGAATATGAATATTATGTGGTTGACACGTGTTTTAATTGTATCCAATACAGTACGAATGAGATGGCGGACATCATTATTCCACTTTTCAATCTGTCATATAATATCGGACAATTAGAGTTGCCGTTGATGTGTATATATCTACTATATCTATACTTATATATAAGAGAATATCTTCGAGAATATCTTCCCGTAGGCGACGAGGCGTACCCTTTCTCCTTTAAAAAAGAGTATCCAATTGTAACGTGTCACGGAGACATTTTATTTTTTAACCTTGTGACCACACTGCAGATTAATCAGTTTTCCATCTCCCTCCTCTCTCTCTCTCTCTCTCACTCCCTCCATCAGCACCATTTGACAAGATAGCAAAAACAAACCCATCTGCAAACCCATTCGCAAAGTTATCTCCTCTCATCTTAAAGCTAACTTGCAGGTAACAGATCATAACCTCTATATGGCAAAAACCCACTTTTCCATTGGACAAAAAATCAAATAAATTCCAAACTTTAGCCCAAAATTCAAGAATTGCGAATTCACTACACAATAAAAGTACAAACCAGAAAAAATTATCAGAATTCAATTTCAACAATATCAGATGGTAAGCCCAAAATGTTCCACTCAACCATACGGAAAACACAGTGAAGGTGAGTAAAATATAAAAGATATTGAGGACAAGGGCTTGATTAAAATGTAGACACATCGATTACCATAACTCACAAATAAAAAGAAAAATGAGGAGGGGTGGAAGAGATACCAACCTTGTAAAGATTGACGAGATTTGATTTAAAAAAAAAGAGTTGCTCATTCGGGGCTTTGATAGTTAAGTGGAATTGAAACAAACACTACATCGGACGAGTTGGAGGGCTCCGACGGGTTGGGGATGTGCGGCAGTGTTGAGTGTAAGGGAGGTGCGGCCCAGAAAGTGCAAATGTATTCGGTGGTTTCGCTAAAGTGTATTCGGTAATTTGGTAATTGAGTATTTTATTTTATCATGTATAAAGTTCATGAGATTTAGATGTGGATGACTAATGTGTCCATTTATTATTTGTTGTCGTTGAGTGAGTGAGAATGGCGTAACCGTCTAGAAAAGGCTCTGCATATATAAAGTGCGAATCCACTTTCTACAATGTTTTTGTCTCTTTTTTTTTTCCATTTTGTCCTTAATTTTATTTGAAAAATATGATAGTTTTAATTTTACTTTTCTTTTGCTAACAGACATTTTGGTCTTTCTACATTTAGACTGCCTGATTTTTTTTTCCTATTTTGTTTCCAATTTTACCCCTTAATTTTATTGTTCAGTTCGTTGTCCTTGGTGTCGTTTTACTTCGCCAACTTGATGTTAATGTCTTTTTACGGTTAAAACTTATCACTTTGTGTGACAAAGTCAATTGGACTCAAATTTAAATGTTAATCTTTGCATTCTGTTTGTTGTGCTCTGTATTCTCACTTTTTTAAAATAAGAATAAAAAAATCCTGGATGAAGTTACTCGTGAATCTCAGCATTTGTAGGTATGCTTCTTATTCTTTCTTTGAGTATTGTATGAATGAATTTGTTACAGTATATAATTAGATCATATGCATATGCATATGCATCATAGAAAATAAAAAATGTAAAGAAAATAAAAACCATATTTGCATATTCACATTTATAGTTTACAGAAAATAAATCCAACAAAAACAATCAAACAAATTCCATTTTCTGATTTGCTCGTATGTACTGAGAACACAAAGGACATGATCGTATTGCTTTCAATTTAACTAACGACAAAAATAACCAACAAATTAATGAAATTGAACAATTTCAATCAAGTAGATGGATTACACCACCTGAAGCCACATGGAGAATATATGTTTTTCCACTTAATGAAATGCATCCATCAGTTTATAGTTTACATCTACATCTTGAAAATAAACATTTCGTAGTTTTTTGTTCACATAAAAATTTAAATAACATTTTAAATTCAAATTTGTCAACAAAATCAATGCTAACTGAATTTTTTTAACAAATCAAATTGTCGTTTGGAATCAACAACATAAAATTTGGACTCCAAGATAAAAAAAAGGAAATGTTATAGACCGAATTGTTACTGCAAATCCAATTAAAGGTGAAAAATATTACTTACGAATATTACTGAATCACATTAGAGGTCCAAAATCATTTGAAGATTTAAAAACAATTAATGGCATTGTTGTGCCCACATTTCGTGAAGCAGCTAATTTACATGGTCTATTAAACAAAGATAGTAGTTTAGAAGAATGTTTAGAAGAAGCTTGTTTATACCAAATGCCAAATAGTTTAAGACGTATTTTTGCAACAATTTTAATATATTGTAATCCTACAAATCCAAAAGAACTTTGGAAACGATTTAAAAAAGAAATGTCTGCAGATTTTTATTTAACAAATACAACATTAGGAAATATTAAAAAAATGGTATTGCAAAACATCTCTTTTACATTTGAATCAGTGGAAAAAAAATATAAATATGTATTATTTTGCTACAATTGATGTATTCTCTGATGATGAACAATTTAGATATCAAGAAATTGATGATAAATTAAATGTTACTATTCCACAAGCAGATCTGCTTGCATCGAACTATCTAAATTCTGAACAAAAATATGCACATGAATTAATTCTCGAAACTATACTTCTCAATAAATCTACTGTATTCTTCATTGATGGTCCTGCTGACACTGGAAAAATATTTTTATACAAAGCACTCATTGTTGAAATTAGATCGAAACATGCAATAGCACTTGCAACTGCATCATTTGGTGTTGCTGCGTCAAAAGGCCGAACAACACATTCACGCTTTAAAATTCCATTGAATATAGAAAAAAAATAGTACATGCAATGTTAGCAAACAAGGAAATCTTGCTAAATTATTACGTTTTGCAAAATTAATTATATGGGATGAAGTACCTATGTTTGGAAAACATTCTATAAAATGTTACGAGATATAAATGATACAAACCTTCATTTTTAGTGGAAAAGTTATTTTTTTTACGGTGATTTTTGTCAAGTATTACTTGTAATTCGTAAAAGTTTCAAATTATCACATCGCTCCACTTACCTTAATTATAATTAGATCATGATAGGTACTAATTCCACCATTATTTCATGACCCGATAATTATCAAATTATAAATTCATATTATTTCATATGATATGTTGACTTGTAAAAGGATGATGTTACAGGAATAGATAATCTCTACCGATAATCAATCGATAAATGCATTTTAGATTTTTGTTTTGTTTTTGTTTTATTTATTTTTTAACATCTTTAAATATATATTTTTAAAAAAAATATATCAATTCAATAATATTCACTTACTTAATCACTAAAAAAAGTAAATAAAAAATTAAAAACAAATTTTTTAATAGTTTTGGGCATTTTTTAATAGAGAAAAAAAGCTAAAGGGATCAAAGACAGAGATATGCTGAAGGTAATTTTTCTTTGTATATTTTATTCTATTGGAACCATAACGCAGTTACTTTTTTTCTTTTGACAGTAATAACGCAGTTACTTATTAGACAGTGTAAAGAGGATGTTTCCGACATAAATTGATTGAAGTTAATCTGGACGTAACCTTAAAAAGTGTATATATTTAATAAAATTCACACATCTATTAAAAAATAAAAAAAAATTATAGGAAAAAGCTTGTATGCCTCTTGAGTTTAACCGTCGTTCCGCCCTAATTGACTGTTAGTAAATTTATTTTTTAATTTAATAATTAAGAAAATAATTTTAAATGTGTTGATATATATTTTTATTTTCCATAGTAGCCTTGCCCAAAACTTATATATATGCAAGACTTAGAACACCATTATTGGAATATATAAACATTAAAAACCATCTTCAAATAGTTAATAGGACATAAAAAACCATTAGCCAAATCTTAACTACATTAGCTTTTAGCTATGGTAAATCTAAATCTAAAACCAAATTTGATAAGTACTGTGCACACATCAAATGTTTATTTTATTATTTTTTAATAACTCTCTCTCTTCTCTCTAATTATTTTCCCAATATTCACTTGAGTTTCTTCAAATTAAATAGTAAAATATAATAAAATAAAATAAATTAATAATTAAAAAATTAAATATTTTTTAAATTATTAATTACTCACTATATAATAGATAAATAGATAATTTAATATGAAAATTTGATGTGAATAGTTAAAGTTAAATTTATCTTATATTATTTTATTATTATATAATAAAAAAATAGATATTCTAATATAAAAACTTAAATAAATAGAATAGTTAAAATCTAAATTTATTTTACATTCATCAAAATTATCCTTTAAACGTGCATAATACATTAACAATGATCCTTTAAACGTGTGTATTAACAATGATCCTTTAAACGTGCATAATACATTAACAATGCTATTATGCGTAGTAACATTACTCTCTGCTAAACGATAACAATTGGTGAATTTATATTTATATGAATTTTTTATTAATAGTTGCATTTCTTTAATGAGTTTAGGATGTATATGAATATTATGTGGTTGACACGTGTTTTAATAGTATCCAATACAGTACTAATGAGATGGTGGACATCATTATTCCACTTTTCAATCTGTAATATAATATTGGACAATTAGAGATGCCGTTGATGTGTATATATCTTTTTTTTTTTTTTTTTCCTAATCAAGCAGACATATACTAATAAAGATTACAAAACGTTAGGAGGGTCTTTCCTACTATCCAGAAGCAAAATATAAGGACGAATGAAATTTAAAGGAATGCTACCAAATAAATAGTTTGTAACGGCCCATTGCGCTATGGTATGCCCAAGTCGATTTTGAAATCGATCAATCTTGTGAAAGCTCCAGTCTGGATGAGACTTTAAAGATATTGCAATGTCCTTCGAGATGATAGAAATTTGTCAAGACTCCTCCTCTTTAGAGATAGAGGAGATTACCAGTTGATGTGATGCCCTCAGATTTCCGTTTGGGATCGGACGGACATCTGAAGCGTCGGGACATGTAACACAAGGTTACCTGCCCCCGTACATGACATATAGGATGCAATGTTCCTAACATGCATCTAGCATTATGCAATATTCGCAGCGAATAATTCTTTTTTTTTTATACTATGTACCGAACTTATAACATCCCAAATAATTAAAACATAATCCATGCATACTTAACAAAATAAATAACCACGATTACAGTACGGGTCTCAGAAGACTGTAATCTCAAAACATGGGTGACTAGACTCTATATTACAGTACCAAAATACACTTATTGAACCAGATCATCGAGTAACTCGCGTAACTCAATTAACAAGGTTAGAATACTGTCCCAAAAGAAACTAACTATAGAAGCTGAAAACTCTGCATCGCATCTGCGGCGTCTAGTCAACATCCTCCAGCCTATCGGTATTTGCTCCTTGTTCTGAACCTGTCTGCTACGAAACCGTTCCTTCTCTTCTTTTATCTTGATTTATGTTTTTCTCCATTTGCAGGTCTGGTGTGAGCCTCCATGCTCGCCTCGTTCTTCTCTCTTCGTCGTTCCCTTAGCATTTCTGAATCCAAGTTTGTGAAACTCCCTTTGTATTTCCACTTTTTCTTCCCCAAATCCGTCTGCCTTGAGTTCGACTTTGCTCTATTTTTCAGCCTCTAAACCGTGAGTTTCATTTTGGTTTGCTTGATTGTGTCCTCTCACCAAATCCATGTACCCATTGAAACGTGCAGTGGCCTTCGTCGAGGGTAGTGACTTGTTGGGCAACTTTGGCTAACGCTAGAGAGAATTCCTTTGTTTCGGTTATAGACAAAAATAGAAGCATGGCTGGCAGTTTACGTGGCTGATCTTGTGCACAACAGAAGTGTCTTGGCAACAAGGGTTGGTCTGAGCAGATGATGGAGGTTGAGTAGTTGGTCATGGCTGGTTCTGGGTTGTCCGTGGCAATCCATGCAAGGAAAATCGGGGACTGAGAGTGCAACCGTTTGCTCTGATTTTGAGCAACCAAACAGAGGCTTTAAGGAGGTGAGGCTGCAACGGTGAAAATGGGTCTAGGTAGCGGTGAAGCTTGGCTTCAATCTGGGTTGAGCTTGGTGGCAGCAGCTTTCGGTTTACCTTTTGGTTTAAAAGCAAAAGGGACCGGCAAATACGTAGTTACATACACAAAACATGGGTAAAATAGGAAGAAAAGTGTTAGATGAAAGAGTATTGTTGCATACAATAACAATTAAAATCGCGTACTAATCTGCGTACCAATACTATTTTTTTATATTCAAATTTTAAATTAGCAATGTTTTCAAGAAAATCTATTTTTTGACCAAACATATTAAATTAGTGCATAAATTAATGCACAATTATACTTGTAATTAAATTTTTCCTAGACGAAAATATTGTAACATCCGGATTTCCACTTATATATATACTAGGAAAGGACAACGTGCACTGCACGTTGTGTCCAGTTTAATTTTACATAATTTTTTATTTTTTAAATAAAAAAATTACTTTAAAAAGTAGAAATAATGAATTATAGAAAATAAAATTCAACTCATCATCTCTTATACTATATAGTAACATGTGATTTCTCATTTTGCTCATTCATTTTAAACAGATATATTGATGTTTAAATATGTGTGTTTACGCATAAAAAAAAAATACAAATGTGTAGTGTGGAGATGATGAATAGTATTTCTTTAAAAAAATCATTTTAAATCTAATATCTTTATTTTAAATCTAGCTGATGATTTTTAAATTGAGTCAAGTATTCTAAAATCTTCTAAATATTTTACCCATTTGTAGTGTTATTGAACAAATACTAATGTTTAAGTAAGTCCTTTTCTATTTTGAAGTTCCAAAAATAATATAGTTTTAAAAAATTAATTTATTTAAATGATTTTATTATTTTAAGAATGTTATTTAATATTCATTAATTTATTTTATGTTAAGAACTCTCATTATTTAGATGACTCTTTTTACTTAAGAAATATTTATTAAAACTCATCATTTTATTTTATAATAAAAAATTTTAATTGTAGATCAAGAATAAATATTTGAAAATTTAGTATTTTTTTTCCTTATCTATTTCTTTCTCTCTTATTTTTGTATGTATTATTTTCACTTGTTTTTTTTCCCCCAGCCCAGCTATGCCAAGTTCTCTTTTTCACATGTGAAGATCAAAAGTACAAAATACTCCATTCTTTTCCTTTACCCCCAACCCACCAACTTTTTCTTTTCTCTCTCTCTTCTCTTCTTCCGCCTTTACCCCCAACACACTTTTTTGTATTTTTTCTCTCACTCTCTCTTCGCCGGCATGGTCACTCAGTTTCCATCCAACATATTCACTTCATACAAAAATAGCCTCGCTCCAAAAGGTTGCGATCAAGGTGATCGTTCTCCTTTTGTTATCTTGTGCATATACTTTGCCTCCATGTGTACTGTGTATACATTCCTAAAGCCCGTTGTTTTCTCTTTATTTTGTTGGCTTCATTTGGTTGGTAATGGCGTTGGGAGTTCGAAGAGGAGTAGATGGCGTTGGGTTCTTCTTTTTTCATGTTCACGAAGACTAACTCAGGTGGCGTCATTGTCCTCACCATTGTCACTCACAGACTCTTTTGGGGTTCTTTTTTTTTATATATAATTTCTACTATTTCGTAAAAACCTTCGGAAATGTAGCATTTTTCTGAATTTCTTCATAAATCTAGAGTGCTATGACGCACTGGTGTTTGTGAAATTGGTAGGTTTTTCGATTGCATGTGAAATTTGTTCTTCTTTCCTCTAGGTTATTTTTCTTCGCTAATCTAGAGTGTAGATCCATTTGTTTCTGGGTTGTGTTTTTCTTTTTGGTTCACAAGTAGTACCAATTTGAAAGACACGAACAGATTTTTTTTTTTTCTGAAGAAAATGAGAATAGAGAACACAAAAGAACAAAATGCAAATAAGTTTTAAATTTGAGTTAGATGAAGTGATAAAATCTGTAAAAAGATAATAATATTTAGGGGGTGAAGTAAAATGACAGGGAGCACAGCGAAGTAAACAATAGAAGTTAGGGGCAAAATCAAAAATAAAATTGAGGAAAAAAGTCAGGCGGTGAGAATATAAAAAGACCAAACTAATTGTCAGCAGAGTAAAAAAAAAGGATCACAATATTCAAGCAATGCAAAGAGCAAAATTGGAAAAAAAATTGTAGACAAAAACACTGTACTAAGCCGATTTGCACTTTATATATAAGTATAGATATAGATTTAGTAGATATATACACATCAAGAATGACAGAAATTGCCAGTGACTAAGGCCTCATATAGAACATTATTTAGATCTTTGAACTATCCCAGCTCTCTCTCCCCATAATAGAGTTCTCTCTAGTACTCAGGTAGTGCTTTCAAACCCCTTGCCATTTTCTTTTCCCACATCGTGCCTCCCAACAATCCGTCTTTTTGTTTATGGAAGATTTAATTTCACAAATAGAAGCCCTTTCTTGGGAGGGTTTGAATTTATCTCCAGAAAAAGAACCGACCAATGGTGATCCTAATCTAGCCCTCACTGGTAGATTAGTTGCTACCAGACCACTAAATAGAATTTCAATGCATGCCACCATTAGAGCTGCATGAAACTTCCTCAACCAATTCCATATAGAAGACCTGGATGCAAATATGTTCCTCTTCACCTTCCAAAATGCAAGAGACAAGAGCAGAATTTTGAACCAAGCTCCTTGGAACTTCAAAGGACATCTCCTCATCCTCAAAAACTGCTCTGCAAATGCCACATGGAAAGAGATTAGTCTTGATACCTCACCATTTCACGTTCAAATTCATGGTTTGACTAGAAATCACATGACTAAACACATTGCTTTCAAAATAGGCAGTGCTCTTGGTAACTTTCTTTTCAGTGGATATTGACCCTTTGTTTGGATTAGCTTCAAAGAAATTCATCACAATTAAAGTGGAGATTGACATCTCCAAACCTCTGAAACAAGGTCTCTGGGAACCAAGAGATGTTAATCTCAACACTTGGGTTTCTTTCAAGTACGAAAGACTTTCATATTTCTGTTATGCATGTGGAAGAATTGGACACTCTCAGATTTTCTGCAATTTCTTAAAAGCTACACCTGAACAAATGATATTTGGGCCTTGGTTAAGGGCGGAATCTCCCATCTTCATGACAGTTCAACCATCACACAGTGGCCCAGAAAGTACTCAGATGCTTCCAACTAATGAATGTGTAGATGATGAATCAAGCCAGGATAAATTTCGATACTCTTCTGAGTTAGGAGAAAAAGATTCTTTTGGCTCTTCGGCTTTGATTTTACCATTGCCCACACATGTTGAAGAAATAGAAGAAGCAAAAAAAGCAACAGCTCTAAAGCGATCAGGGAAAGGAAAGGAAGTAGTGGAAGATGATAATATTTCGACTAGAGGAAATTTGTTTGTTAGAGGAGACCTGAAGACTAACTTGGAACTCTATCAAGGGAAAAACCTTTTCCCACTTGACACAAAAAACCCCAAGAAGAACCCGATCAGAGTCAACAATCCTCATGAATTAATTTCCAATCCCATTCCCACGGTAAACCAACTCAAAAATCCGAAAGTTTGCAGCAACCTTACCTCTGGGCAATCGAAAAAATAGAGGAATTGCATCCAAGAATTTGTTTTCCGTCAATATACTTCAGCCCCTTGCGGTGGTGCTTCAGAATTGGAACAGAACAACAAGATGAAGATCTCTCCAACTGTTGGCTACTGTAGCTTACCAAATCATAAAATTAATGCTCTCTCACTAACTGGAAATTTCCCTTTCCACCAAGCATTTACTCAACAGCCACCGAACCAGTTCCCATCAATCTTTCAAGCTTCAATTCCTGATCAGTATTTTGTACCTTCGGATTCCAACAGTATTGAAGAGGTGGTGTCATCATTCGATTCAGCAGAATGGGTTGCATGCTGGTTGAAAGTCAGTTCCGTTTCTCTAGAGCAATCTTCGTTGACTAAGAAAGGGAACCAAATGTCTAATATTGCTTTTAATGCACCAGGCCATCCATGGGAAGAGACAGGAACGAGTAAATGTTTAAAGGAAGACCCACCCCTTTATGGTAATAAAGCCAATGCTTTTAAAGTACAAACCGGTTCATCTTCTAATGCTCACAAGCTCACGGGTACGAAGTCTATGGGCCCTCCATACAACCTGCACAAGCCCTCTGGTCTGAAGCCCAAGGTACATAACTTTGTTCCTTCAATTACTTACAAGCCCGTTCAGTTAATGGCCCCTTTTGACCCACCCTCTAGCACGCAACCAGTCTCAAAGAAATTGATAGAGCCCGGTCTTTCTTTTTGCTCTACACGAAAACCCAGCATCTCCACTTACGAGCATTCAGTTGTTTTGAATCCTAAGATTGAAGTAGAAGCTCCACACAAAAGGTTTTGTACCTTCTGGCTCCAATGACCCCCCGTTACAACAGAGATCTAAGGTCCAAAAAATTATTGAGATTGGCACCCCACAATCCAGACTCATAATCTAAGACTCTGGCGCAGAAGAAAAGGAATTGGCTTATTCACTTCTGTCTATTAAATCAAAATCACATGGGAAAGCAAAAAAAGCAAAGGATGCTATAAAAAAAAAACCTTACAGCAGAGTCGCCGCTAAGGCACATCTACCGGAACAGTTCAAGAAAGCTGATGAGGCGGGCTCTACCATGCCTCCAATGGATCCCTGAAGAGTTTTTGGTTTGGAATTGCAGGGGTCTAGCCCGCTCCAAAGCAATCAGAAGTATAAGGGCTTTTATAAAAAATTATAATCCTGATATTTTCTTTTTGTTGGAAACCATGTCGATAAACGACAGGATCCCTACTATTGTAAATAGTCTAGGTTTACATCTTTTTGTATCTGTCCCAGCCTCGGGGAAGAAAGGAGGCCTTTTGTTATTATGGCGACCGGGTGTTGATTTTAAACCGGTCAATATTAATGATAATGCTATTTCAGCTTTGGTTTATTCTGACACACCTAATCATCCTTGGTTAGTTTCTTTTGTTTATGCTCCGGCTCAATGGAAACAGAAAGCGAGCTTCTGGAATCATATGGATTCTATTCATAACTCCTTCACTGATTCTTGGCTTTGCATTAGAGACTTTAACGATTTATTAAGCCAAACCAACAAGCACGGTGGTAGACCAGTAACATCATCTTCTATTGGTGGTCTAAAACCTCTAATGGACAATCATGGTCTTATAGACATAGGATTTTCGGGACCTTCTTTCACATGGACAAACAATAGAACAGGAAAAGCTATGATCAGAGAAAGATTGGATCGGGGTATAGCAAATGCTAATGGCGTTTACTTTTTCCAGATGCTACCGTCCAATACATAACTTCTGCGGCCTCAGATCATTACTTCCTCTTACTAAACACGGTAAAGAAAGAGAAAAATCCCTCTCCTTTCAAATTTGAAGAATTATGGATCAGAGAGCCACTTAGCGGTATTATCATCCAAGAAGCATGGAGACAACAATTCTATGGTAACCCATCTTTCATTCTTTGCAACAAAATCAAGGAAACAAAGAAGGCGCTTAAACTCTGGAACAAGAGCCATTTCGGGAACATTCAAACAAATATTCAACAACTAGAAACGGAATTGAGCAATCTTCAGAGCAACACTCCAAACAATTGGAGCATCCAGAGAGAGAATCTCCTTCATCTCAAAATCCAAGAGCAACTGAAGCAAGAAGAAATTCTATGGAGGCAAAAATCAAGAATAAATTGGCTCACAACCACGGATCTGAATACAAAGTTCTACCATTTGTCAACCACAATCCGTCGCAAAAGAAATGGAATTGAATCAATAAAGATTGGCCCAGGTAATTGGACTATGGATCAGAATATTATTGAATCTACTTTCATTAATTACTTTGAATCCATCTATACCTCCACAAACCCCTCAATTCCAGAGCATCTTGAAAACCTCTTTGTAAGTCAAATTTCAGAAGAAGAAAATGACCTCCTAATAGCCATACCCTCGGAAGTTGAAATTCTCAGTGCTCTCAAGCAAATTCTAAACAATAAAGCACCAGGACCAGATGGGATGACAGGTCTTTTCTACAAACACTACTGGCATATTATCAAGTTTGATGTTATAGTGGCAGTGTAAAATTTTTTTAGAAGTGGGAAACTTCTAAAACAGATAAACCATACCCATATAGCCCTTATTCCGAAAAATGCAAGTCCAAGCAATCCTCAACACTACAGACCCATTAGCCGGACCAATGTCATATACAAAGTCATCACAAAAATCTTGGCAAACCGCTTAAAGAAATCACTCCCAAGTATTATTTCCCCTTTCTAAACAGCTTTAGTCCCTTGCAGGAATATAAAGGAAAACTCCATCATTGCTCATGAAATGTTTCATCATTTAAAGCATCAGAAAGAAAAAAAAGGGCAGATGGCCTTAAAGCTAGATATGGAAAAGGCTTTTGACTATATAGAGTGGAAATTTCTGTTCATGGTAATGAAAGTTTTGGGCTTCAGTTCGACTTGGATAAATCTCATTAAGGAGTGTATAACAACGGCTACATTCTCTATCCTCATCAACGGTTCCCGAAAGGTTTCTTCAAAGCAGAACGAGGACTCCGTCAAGGTGACCCAATCTCACATTTTCTCTTTATTCTTTGTACCGAAGTCCTCTCAAGACTACTGGAAAGATCAGAAAATTCAAGGAATCTAGAAGGGATAAAGATTAGTAGAGAATGCCCTCCCATCTCTCATCTTCTTTTTGGTGATGATCTAATAATCTTTGGGAAATCAAAAGAAAAGTCGATCCGGGCTATCAACAATGTCTTAGAGAAATATCAAGCTTGGTCGGGCCAGCATATCAACCAAAGTAAGTCTTCCATCTTTATCACCCAAAATACAAGTCAGGCAACAAGAAGGATACTCTCAGGAAACCTACCATATAAAGAAACGTCCTCAAAAAATGAAATATTTGGAAAGAAAGACTACAAAGAATTGTTGATGAAGATAAACAAAAGACTCGATGGTTGGAAATCAAAAATGCTCTCCCAAGCGGGCAGAACAATGCTTGTCAGATCAGTAGTAAACTCTATCCCTTCATACCAGATGTCTATTCATATGTTCCCAAAGTCAATTTGCAAGACTCTAAATGCCAACTTCAGGAATTTTTGGTGGGGAAAATCAAAAGATCAACGGCAAAAACTCTATCTGAAATCTTGGAAATCCATATGCCAACCAAAAAAAATGGAGGTTTGGGGTTACGACTGATGGAAAACATGAATGTGGCTCTACTAGCAAAGACAGGATGGGAAATGTGCAAAATGCACAACATCTGGCAAAATCTCCTAACAAAGAAATACCTGATTTCAAGCGCTTTCGAAGACGTGACTTCAAAAGTCACTGATTCTCTTTTCTGGAAAGGATTACTCAACACCAGGCAATTGCTAGCAAAAGGTCAGTGCTTCAAAATCACTAATGGGTTATCTGTAAATGTTTGGTCCGATCCCTGGATACCCACTCTGGAAGGCTTTAAACCTACTCCAATTGACCACACAATAGACATATCAAATACCATGAAAGTTTCAGAGTTGATTTCTCAAACAAATGGTATTTGGAATATAACTATCCTAAGGTTTCTTTTTCAACAGGATAGTATAAATGAAATCTTAAAAATCCCACTGCCCCATTCAAATCAAGGCCTGGATGAGCTCATCTGGACCAAAATACAAAATGGGATTTTCACCGTCAAAACGGCCCACCATCTATCCTCCAACAATGCCTTTTCTCTCAGGGACCAGCTTCCAAACATCCAATGGGAAAAAATATGGAATCTCAGAATTCATGATAGACACAAACTCCTTCTATGGAAAATAATTTGGGATATATTGCCGACAAGAGAGAGACTAAAAAGCTGTATCCCAACTTTAACTTCCATAAACTGTCCTCTCTGTGATGGAGCGGAAGAGACACTGCTACACCTTTTCATAGACTGTCCTATCTCAAGAATCCTATGGAGTCAAAGCAAATGGCCTCTCAATCTCATTTTCTTGGGACTAAGCTCTATAAAGGATTGGATACAGTTCATTCTACATCCCAAGATGAAACTGAGACTAACTACTGAAGAAGAACATCCTTTCAAGATTTTTTCTGCATTGATTTTAGACTTTATCCGGAGGCTTAGAAATGAAAAGGTTCATAACCAGAAGGAATTATCTTTACAAAATATTGCTCAGCAGTTAAATATCTCTTAAGAAGAAAATCTGTATGCATAGAAGGAAAAATCCTGCCTCACCTCACAGGAAAAATGGCAAAATCCTCCAACAAATCATTTATGCATATCATTCGATGCAGCAGTCAGAAACTCATTCTCAGTGGCCTCGGCTGTTAGTAGAAACTCTAAAGAGAGGTTATATAAATCTGCACTGAAGAGAACCCCACTACAATACCAGTGATAGCTGAAGCTCTAGCAGCAAAATTATCCCTCAAAATGGCAGAATCTACCAACTCTTCCCATATCACCTTAGTTTGAGATTCTCAACTGTAACAGCCCACTAGAAATTCAATGGTGAAATTTCTATAGATTTTAGAAATCTCGTAAAAACTCCGTAAGTTTTCACGAATCGACTAATCGCATAGGTTTTAGTCAGTGAAACCCTCAATGATTGGAATCTATTTGAAACTCCAAAAACTTGGTTGAAACCGAAACCCTAAACGGTTTCCCCAAACCCTAAAGTTGGCCTTCAAGCCCTTTTGATCCAATTTCTAGCATTGTGTTTAATCACTTGATTAAATCACTTCCACATGCTATTAATTTCTCAAATTCTTATTATGACATCTTTATCCAACATTTTAAACCTTGGAAATTTGATTGGGCCAAGAAAAATTGGATTTGGGCTTGATAGCATCTCAAACCCTAACCAAATCCCATTTAAACCCTAAATTGAAGTCCACTTGGTTGAGCTTCCTCCCCCACTTGTTAGACCATTCATTGCATCAAGTTGCACTCAATAATATGGAGGAACCCACCCCATCAAGTCCCATGTCTCATAGCTTTTGTAGGTTGTCCTTTGCCCCCCACTATCCTCTACCTTATCACATGTCTACACCTCCACTCAATGATTTTTAAGGTCTATATATTCCCCCTGAAGAAGGCTTGAGTCGTGCAAGACTCACTTACTTCACTTTAATCATTTCTTCACCCCGTTCTTAGAGAGAAACCCAAAAGAGCTCTCTCGGGCAGATTTCTGTGTCTTTTTGTGTGGAGATTATCGACCCTTTGTAAGTATTTTTACACAATGACTCCTTCATAAAAGTTGTTCCTCTTTGAGTCTAGTTTCCGTAGATATATTTTTCGTATCATTCCATGGTCATTTGGTCAGTCAAAAGTATTTGTAACCATGGAAAGGTCATTCTGGGCGTGAATCTGGAGAGTATGTTATGTTTTGGAGTTTTTGACCAAGCTAATGGACATATCTTGGTCCGAAAATTTTATGGAGTGTTGTTAGCATGTGTTTAAGAGTTTTCATTGAGGTTTTGTTGCATGAATAAAGCTTTTGATGATAGATTTTCTTAGATCTAGAAACTTGAAAACTGGAAGTGGCAAAACAGTTTTTATTTGGAGAAAGTTTGAATATTTCGAGGTTTGATCTTACT